>VZTN01003912.1:8244-20058 GCA_013400515.1 Erpornis zantholeuca
CGGCCCGCGCGGTGTCGCGTGCGGTGATGGCGGGGGCTCCGGTACCCGAGGGGCGCGGGGTCTGCCTTCCTGGAGCCTTCCGCCCTGCGCTGGGACAGCCTCGGTCCTGGGACGTTAGGAGGAGGAGGCTGAGACCATGCTGCACTTGCTGAAAGAAGTGTGGCCTTCGAGTGGGATGAGGCAGGGTCTAGCACCCAAGTCCGTGTCTCCTGCTTCCCAGGAAAGCCGTGGCTCAGGGCAGGGCCGGAGAGCGGCACCCCGCGCTGCCCTGCGGGGCTCCGTCCCGCGGAGCGCCCGGGTCAAGCTGTCCTCAGCGCCGGTGAGGATGGCTTGGGGCGCTCGAGAGGAGACACAGGTGCTCTGTCCCAGGGAAAAAAAAAAAAAGAAAGCCGTCTCAGGTTTCCTCAGTGAGAAAATCCATCCTCAAGTGCACGCCATGAGCGACATGGGCACCTTCGGAGGCCAGCCAAGGAGCTGGCCCGACACCTGCTCATGCAGGTGGTTTCAGCTCGAGCAGGGGACGGAGGGAAGAGCAAAAGTGCATCGGGGGAGAAGAGTTGAATAGGCTCTAGTTCGCTGTGACCGGCTGGATATCATCGGCTTTTTTTTGATCAAGTCCAGCAGGAACATTGCACTCAGAACAGCTGGCCTCCTGTCTTGTGCAAGCGTTGCTGATGTTGATCATTAAGTACTTGAGTGGTGTTTTAATGTTTGCCAAAGTAGCCTCTGTGATACCAAATGGCTAAAAGAAAAACCAACAGGGATCTATTTCGAACGTGTGTTTGTAAACAACACTAATTCAAGCAATGATCAAGTAATTCTACATTTAGCAACTTCTGACCTGGGGCATTAGAGAAGAATTTACTGCATTTTAAGCCTCCGTAAATTACTTCCAAATTTTGAAGACTGTGTAGTGAAAAATGGGTTTAGCAAGCTGAACACAATTCAGGTATTTAAATCTGATAGTGCCTGTAAAATTAAAATGCTTCTTCACTGGAGTAAGAGATTTTAAATTGGAATAGTATCTCTAAACTAATTAATCTACTAATAACTGACCAACACTCTTGTTCTAAGAGTGAGAAGAGTTTGAGGACAGCATATTTCAAGTAAGAGGCAAAACAAAATGGGAGATGTGTTTTGGGTGAAGAACATTATAGATGGATACTAAAAGCCTTCACCAGTGTTTCTAATAAAATCACTGGCTATTAAAACTAAATGTATTTTAATCTGTTATTTTCTTCTTTGCTAGTCTCCAATAATACTCCTCACTTGGAAGATGCCGTTTTAGTTTTCTCAGTTTACCAATCCTCTTTCACTACAGTGATGTTTGATTTGGGAGCACTTCAAAATTTTTCCAATGGGTTTCCACTGGAGGATTTTCTAAATTAAATAACCACAATTGGCAGTGCCTGTTTTTATGAAGTCTGTCTTCTCGAGAGACGACTAGATTTGCCTCTGGGTTGTATTGGAGAAGACAAGGTACTTGCTAAAGATTTAAATACACAACAAAACCTGCTTGCAGGGAAGTCTGCTCCAAAGGAGCCAGCCACCAGTAATACAGTAGCTGAAATTACTGAAACGGGGGGTTGAAATTCAGCTGGCTCCACGTAGCATAGCATCACCGAGGTCTGAGTTCATAAGTTGATGTAGCCTAGTTAGACCTGAGAGTTGATGATGACTGTCACATCACAATTCCGGGTTTCTATAATTTAGAATAAACTCCTGGACATGCCACTGTGTAAGACAAGGATCACAGCTCCTACTGATCCGTAAGGCCCAAGTGAATTCTACTGTGTTGTGTTTAAGGGTCCACACGCGACTATTTTAAACTTGGGAGCTGGTCTGGAAGCTTAGGGGCTTTGTACACTCCTTGCATACGGATCTTGCAGGCAGGTAGGCAGCTGCAGGTTCTGCCCCATGCTAACATGGCAGAACTGTTTAGCAACATTGTTGTGGTTTAACCGCAGCCAGCAGCCAAGCCCCAAGCAGCCACTTGCTCACTCCCTCAACAGTAGGGTTGGGGACAAAATCAGAAGGGCAAAAGGTAGAGAACTTGTGGGTTGAGATTAAGACAGTTTAACAGGGAAAGCAGAAGCTGCACGCACAAGCAAAGCAAATCAAGGAATTAATTCATTTTTTCATGGGTTCAGCCATCTTCAGGGGAGCAGGGTCCCATCATGTGTAATGGTTACTTGGGCAGACAAATACTCTCACTCCAAACATTCCCCACTTCCTCCTCCTTCTCCCCAGTTTATATAATGAGCTTGATATCATATGGTGTGGGAATGTCCCTTTGGTCAGTTGGGGTCACCTGGCTGTGTCTCCCCCCAGCCTCCCATGCACCCCCAACTTCCTCCCCAGCATGGCAGAATGAAAGGCAGGAAAGCCCTTGGCTCTGTGTAAGCTCTGCTCAGCAATAACAAGAACATCTCTGTGTTACCACCACTGTGTTCAGCACAAATCCAAAACACAGCTCCTTGCCAGTCACTGTGAAGAAAATTAACTCTACCCCAGCCAAAACCAGCACAAACATTTATTATTAAATGAACATTAAGCATTTCCAACCCGTGACCTCTTATTTTCTTGCAGTGTTGTTTTGGCTTCAGAGCCAAATGTTCAACATTAGTTCAGTTAACTTTTGTGATGCAGAGCATCAGAAAGAAACAAGGTTCTATTCTTTTTTCTGAAAATTATGTCTTTGTAGTTCAATAATTTCAAAAGGAATCATAAACAGTGGAAGCAAAATCTGCTTCATCCAAACTTCATTATGTGGTTATGGCAAAACAACTTGTATCTCTAACCATGAGAAAACATTCTTTAAATACAATGCCTAGATTTGTATGGGATTCTGCTTGATCCAATATCTCTTCTTAGAGAAGAACTTTCAGAGAAAAAACTTATTTATGTATGTCTGTGGGTGTATGTATGTAGTTTTGAAAGGAAATGGGCTATGTGTCTTATCTATGATGAAACAGATGTCATTTTTGTTTATGCTGCAGCAATTCAAATTACTGCATTTACTGAGAAAATTCCCTGTCATATTTCAGGCTGTGCCTATAATAACTCTTAGCACTTTCCCACTTGTTTTAGTGAGTTACAAAGGAATGTGGCCAACACTTACTTAGGATCACATGGTTCTTCAGATCTATTGACGTTAGAAGTACTTTACTGATGTAGAAACCCCGATATGATCCACCAGTGAATTGCATCCAGTGAAAATGAAGTTGTGCTAGCAGAGCACAACATAGAATAACTAATCCTGGTAAAAGTCAATGTGACTGCGTACATATGTGCTGTTTTATTAGCATCTTGAAGGGATCACACATTATGCTGACGTGGTCACATTAGAAGAAATCCGGCTTAGGTTTAGCCACAGAGGACACTGATTTAAGTTCTTACTTATTTTTAATTGACAAACATAGGTTAGGAAGACATCTCCAAAAAGGATGAAAAATAAGGTGGTAAGAACATTTACTCTTGTTTAAACTATTAGAAGTCATAGATTCTAAAGGATTTGGGTAGAATGCTTATGAGGATGTGCTGCTGAGACTGGGATTCTTTTCATGAACAGGGGAGAGGAAAGGAAGGGTGCTAGAACTGAACACTTAAGTACTTCTCTGTGCTTCTATAGCTTCAAACAGAAAAACAATGTGCTTCTTCACATTGTTAGCTGTTAGGTTATCCGTTACATTTGTATCTTACTGAATTGAGTTGTGAGTAAACTATATATAGTCTACGTAAAAATAAGTATGCATTTATGCAAAATACTTTTGGGCACACATGCATTTTTTTCTCCCGTGCATTTCACCCCTGGTAACATTACCATCCAGCAGCAGACCTGTGTATAAGCCAGGCCCCTGTATCTAAACAAATCCACAAGGGCCTTTGTGGAATTCATGACAGGACTTGGGTTCAACACAGACACTAGCTACTACTACATTCTTTTGTCTAAGACACTAGCACTAATATCAGCATTAATCCAGCACTGCCTAATCTCAAAAGGCTCACTCTAGTGGAAGATACTCCATTTCCTTGCTTCAGAATCATGGAATATTTAAAGTTTCAGAGAACCATTGAGCTAAGGACATGAATGCAGTTGAGAAGAATGACACTGAAAAGTAGTGTGAAAAGGAAATGCAAGAAAATGCATGCAGCAGACTGAGAAGGGGACCAGATTGCAGAGGAATATGTACTGGAGAGTAGGCAGAGAGAGAAAAAAATAAAACATGTAAATTGGGATTGTGAAATAAGGAATAGCAAAGCAGCTGTTGTCAAAGAGAAATTGTACTGTGACCAAAATCAGTTCAATGCAATTAAGCATGGATTAAAATATTTAGTCTTTTCTCGCATTTATTCTCCTGTGTGAACAGTTTCTGGAGCACTAAGAATGACACATACTTAATGAAAATAGGTAAAGGGATAAGATTTATTCTGTAAAATTCATGAACCTCATAATGATGATGAAAATTAGTAACTAAGAATGTTTTTTCAGTGTTCAAAACCAGATACAGCATAATTTCCAAAAGAACTTGATATGACACACAGTGTAGTAAACAGACTTTAAGTACTCTAATCCTATTTCTGGAAAAGAAGGACCACATAAAAAGCAAATAGTATGATCCTTTTGAATTCTACTTGATAGAGAAGCCAGGTCCCTGTGGTCAGTGCTGTGTTCCTGCTAGATTACAGCTTCCAAAAGGACGTCCTAGCTCCAGTAAGAGTTACAAATGCAAGCAAATGTAGGTCATGGCTATGATTCATATGTGTACTGCAAACTACAAAGATGCAAAGTAGATATCTTGGTGAGCAGATCTAAGGCCCAGTGCTGCAAAGGTTTGGATTTCACGTAGAATGTATCCCTGAGATTACCAACTCCTACTCTCCTATCTGCAGACTTGTGTTGCTTCCTGTGCACTGGGTAAGGCAGTCAAATCTCTATACTGAGTGGGTTCCATTCACTGAACCAGATGAAAGCCTATCAAAAATTATCAGATTTCACCTTGTAGCCATGTGATCACTTAGACATGATGCAAATGTAGCAGCAGAAACCTGCAGCAAGGATGCCTTGGGAAAAGTGGGACCATCCCAATCAGCAACATGCAAGACTGATGAGGAGCTTCAGCCTTAACACAGAATTATACATTACAGAAATTAGTTATGCACCATTTTTGTCTACAGCCTGCACCAGAAAAAAAAGGACTTATTTGCAACATTTAGTTTTTAGCAAACAATGTGTCGTAGGCAGTCATTGGTGTTTTTTCCTAATTATTTTATTTTATAAGAGTGTAGAAAAGACTTTTGTTTATTATTGTGTTCTGTTGTATTGTTTAACTTGTCAAAACATTGCTTTCTTGAAAAATAAAGCAAAGGTCTTTTCCTTCATAGATGATAACTGTAAGGTATAATACTATATCTATTAGATAAAAGCCCATGAAAGTCCAGATACTTCTCCTCTGTCATATTCCTCACTCTAACAGCAATACTGTGAGATAGTCCTAACCAGGTCAATCAACCAACACACCCCTTTCTCAGAAGAAAACGGCTACAGCTCATTAATTAAAATTACATTTAAACAAATGATGTACTGCCATCTAGTGCTTCCTGAATGCACGACGAGACAGGGAGATGGACTCGTTTCAGTAGTCCTGGATATCCAGGATTTGCCTATTGCTAACCAACAGTTAAAATCATCAGTTTCCTGTAGTCGTGTGCTTTGTGAGCTTACCTAACAGTAATTGCGAGCAATTTGAACTATGAAAACTGACATAGTATGCTGAAGAAATCAATCTGAATATTTACCGTTTCACATATAAACAAGACAGGAGGAACAGTATCAGCAGAGTCTATGTTGCTTGAGGGGACATTTAGTGAAAGTGAAAAATGCTGTAGAGTGGGAAAAAGCAAGTGGGATATACCTCACACATTGTACAGATTCTTTTGTTGTACAAAGAGGCAATTAAATCAAAGACATTAAAATATTAAAATGTTATATTCAGGGAAGCATAGCCATAACGATCACAGAGGTGTCGTTACTGCACATAATTTTGCAGAGAGGTTGTTTATAGAAAGTGAAAAGCATATTATGCTGCTGTTCCAGAAACTGAGTAAATCTTCATTTCAAATAACCTTTTCTGTGGGTGTAAGAAAGACTAGAAGTACTGCAAACACATTTTTTTAATAAAATAGCTCAGGATGAGTACTTGTAACAATGTAGAATGTCTATTAAAATTGGACTCATGGTAAACTGAAAAAAAATGAAGGGAAAATTTAAGCCAAAGATAAAAGTATGAAAAAGTTAAGTCAAATAATTCTGGTACTCAGGTGCTCATAGAAGCAGGTGCTCATAGAATGAGTAGTTTATTATTGTGTTCCTGGAGTAGAGTTTTCACTGGTATCAAGGACAGTCCTTTGCCAATATTTCTATGCAAAAGAACATTGGGATCTGGACTAATATACTTAGGTTAAAAGAAAAAGGTAACTTTAGGACTTAAAATATTTCAAAGAAAATTTGTTGGAATGTTAACATTTAACCATACAGCCTAAAAGTTTAGTTTACATAAACTAGTTCTTGGCAAGTTCATTTCAAGATTTTCAGACAAACTAATCAGAAAACTGAGAAAAAACTGGAGGGGGGCAGGGGTGGAACCCTAATTTTTCCTTGAAATTTCATCTTCTGTCTTTATTTAAATTTTATCAGTAGTTTTCCTGAGGTAATTATCTCGAATATTCCTCTTTTTTAAGGAAAATCATCCTAGAAAGTCTATAATCTAAACTCAAATATTTTCAGTAAAAACTCTCTGTTTCCATTTATATAGTTAAAATAAATGCTTGTCATATTGTGACAGCTTTATAACAGAATGTAAACAGAAATGTGATTTTGAAAAATCAGAAGAAAGTGAAAAAAAATTACTCTGCAGAGGGAGTAATTTTCACCCTGCAAATTAGGCATTTGCTTAAGCACTAAACCATTTAAAACTCCAACTCACCTTTAGCACAAAGTAAGATGCATTCTGATACTTAATTCTGAAATTCTAGAAATATATATGAAATGGAAAAGTTGTATCCTTTCTTTAACCTCAGTTTATTTGCTTTTTACTATATCTGGGAAATCATTCAAATTTTAAAAAACACTCAGGACTGTCCATTCTGTTTTTCACACTTTTTCTCTTTGCTATTATTTTGCTCTTTGTCTCATCTGCATAAAGCAGTCCAAAATCTCTCTCTGCAGCTGTATTGTCTGTCTGTTTTCATCAGTCCTATCTCTGGACTTCTTTAGGGACATGTAAGACATTTTGCCTAATGATTTGTACTAATAGATTAACTGAAGTAAACCATGGCCACACTAAGCCTCCAGCATTCAAATTTGTACATTAATTGGTGAAAGGCTGAAAGAATTTTTATCAATACCAACCAGTGGTATGTTCTTCTCTTTTCAATAGCTTGCATTTAAAGGCCACAGAATTTTTAATGAGCATTTTACTTAAGAAGAAAAAGCTGCATAGCAAGTGGCAATTTTTGATTACATGATTACCGTGTATAAATAGCCCTGTGCTGCTCAACGCAAAAAGTTTACACTTGCATGATGTGAAAATCAGGAACTATACATGGAGTGAAAAGTTTCTTTGTATTAAACATATTCAGCAGCGAACAGGTTTTTTAACCTCCACTGGATTTAAAAAACTTACAGAAGCTTGAAATAAAATGAGTACTTCCGAAGTGTCTGTAATATTAGGCTAGAACATAAACTGCACTTACTGCAGTATGGCTTTCAGGACTACTACAACCAATTCACGCAAATAAAATTTTCTACTGTTATTTTTACCTTTTTACTTCCCATTTGTATTTTTTCTAATGCTGGGATCTGTCACAACCCCATATTCTCAGAGCAGAGACTGTATTCTTCACATAGAGCTGAATACAGTTTAAGCACTAATTGTACTTGTAGTATGAAAAAGAAACAGTAATAATAATTATATCTTATAGTTAGATGTGAAAAATTTCACATTTGTGAGCCCAATCCTGTTTCCATTCATGTCAAATTTTAAGTGAAACTGAGAGGAAGAAATGTAGATATTACGCCTCTTTGTGAGGATACAATTGTCACAGCTAGTCCCCAGATATTGTAATTATTACTGATACGGCAAAGGTAATGCCTGAGTAGAGCATTTGCTCCTGTGTATCTAATGTCTAAGTAGAGCTTTCCCTAAGGGCAACATAGCATCGTTGGGCCACACCACATCTTTTTATCTTCCCCTTATCAGATACCTTCATCATTACTGATGGAGTTGCAGTGGAAATAATTTAAGAATAGACTTTTTTAGACTACCAAGCATTAGAGTATCCTTCAGGAGCCAGACTTTCAAGTTCGTGTACACTAAAATGACAGTGTCCACAAAATTTGATGGAAGGTGGGACAGGAATTGAGAAGAGAATCCTACTGTATTAAAACATATGTACATCACTAAAACCTCTTGCTATAAAAAAATACTGTGAATCTAGTAATTAAAATTATATATCAAAACCAAAACAAAGATTGGGTGATCCAGTAGAACAAGAGCAGACTAAGACTGTTAAAGATTACATACATGTTTTAGGTAAACCAGTTGAAGCTGGCAGTCATGTACTTCTAAATATGTTAACTGGTGTTGTATACAGTATTTATGCACTTCAAATACTTAAACTTGCTATTTTCCCCCTAACTGCACTATTCAGTAATCCATTGAGAACTCTTCTTTTTCTATTCAGTAGAAACAAGGTTTACAATTATATATAAAATTATACCTATTCAAATGAGTGCTAATAAATGTAAATGTGCTGGGGCTTTAGGATTCTAAAATTCTAGTTAGAAGAATTTGTTCATTAGATTTTATCTTAAACACTTGTCTAATGGCATGTCTCACACACACTGCATATATGTATGCAAGAGATCAAATAGATGTGTTTTGTAAGCATACAGCACTTTGTAGAGATGGATTATACAGTAGACAAAATTTCTAAATCTCCGAATAAACAGATTATTAGAAAATTAACTTTGAACAAGCACAGAGAAATGGCAACTACTTAGCAGCAATTGTGTTCACTGTTTAAGTAGCACTGTGCTGATACAATGTATTACATATCTGAAGAAAAAGGATAAAACCAAGATTACGACTAACCTGTAGTATTTCATAGAGACAGGCATCAGAAGGAGTACTTCCACAATCTAAATTATTAGGCTGATGAAAATAGGTAGTTACTTGAACTTATGTATCCAAGTGATTAATCAAATCCCTTACTTTAGCTTTCTTGGTTCCTAACACTTTGAACAACTGTTCTAAATCCCTTCATTTTTTTAAATTTAAATCTCCTTCCCCTCTACTGTTTCCCCTCAAATATTATCCTTGCCAAATTCAAAATCCATACTCCCCTGATTAAAGGACAAAAAGGTGTGTGCATTCCTAAGCATGCATGTAAGGAAGCCAACAAAATGTGAGGAAACACAAAATAAATGTGCTGTTGGTCATAAATGAAAAAAATAGTAGCTCAGCAACATGAGGTCATATGTGAATTTTTGTGAAAGACTTCTTTTTATTGGTGTGATTTTTTTGTTAATTCTTTTTAAAAAAAGTCCTATTTTAATTCTTTTTTAAAAAATAAATAGCTACAAAATATTTTTAATCAATATAAATGTATTTACAGTTAAAAAAAAATATTCTAGCCATTGTCATTAGCTGGCACTGTTGTTAGCTTCTTGGCTGTGGGACTAGGTACAACACACTACACACTAGCATTTCTGGTTATTCCAGAACAGACACTGTTGCTCCTTGCAAACCAAACAGAAGGTGAAGGCTTCATGCTTTTCAGGCTGAGGAAAAGCTCAGGCAAAGGCCCTGTGGAGGTAAGCTGTACAGTCACACAAAGGAACAGGAAGTTCTGGCTGTCACACAGCACCTTCATAAAAATTGCACAATCAAATCAGAGACTGATGTATTGAACCACCCTTAATAACTCTGATGATTATTAGATCCGTGTAGGTGTCGAGCACACCTGCTAAGGTACCTACTTGGCAAGGCAGAACACATTACAAAAGTAATGCTAATTACTTGAACGGCAACTAGCAAATTGTGGTCTCATTTCACTGTCACTGAAAACTTTTGTCCTCTGTATCCTGATCAGTAAGGAGGAGGAAAAAGAAACATTTAGGTGGAGAAACTGGATCATAGCATGCTCTTATCACAGGAGCTGGACTTTATCTTAGTCAAACCAACAAGTTTAAGGCTTCCTTTTAGTTTAAGATAGTTGTCCAGTTCATTAAATGTATGTATCTGTATAAAACAAGAACAAATGAATGCAAGTGATGAATGTAAATGCCCTGGATGGGAGGATATAAATGTTCTGGATGGATGTAAATATTCATTTGAGTATTATTTCTAGAAAAAGCCAAGGAAAGTCAGAGAAACTGAGATGAAAAATTTGGAACATCTTCTTTGAAGCAGCTTATTCCCCAAGAGCAGTTTTCACCCCTTGGCACTTAGACATGCTTTCAAGAGAGGTAGAGCCACTGCAGCTGTTCAGGGTGACAGTCCTGGCTTGTCTTAAATAGGACAATTGGAGAGGGTACAATCTTACTTGTCTTTCAGACCCCAGTTACAACTTTGATCCTCTTCAGAGGCCTCACAAGCATTAGCTGAGGTTAAGGGATGTTCATATAGAACAAACAGAAGTTTAAGAAACATTAGCAGATGAACAAAGCACACAATCAATACTAAATATGATGCTTTGGAAATTCATACATTGCTCATGCTTGAACACTGTGTCGTTCTGATCCTTCCCATTTCAGAAAGGTTATAGCTGAAAAATGTCAGAGAGGCAAACAAAGATTGCCAAAGAACAACTAACCACAACTAAGTGGTTGAGGAGTATCCAGAATACACAAGGCTGTCAATGTCAGTAGGACAGAGATCCATAAAGTGAGTAGTCTGGACACTGTGAGAGGCCACAGTTTGTCTCAGTGTGATCACAAAGGGTTGAAAAATTAAATAAGCAAGGACACGTTTAAAAAACCCCATGATTCTTCACAAAATACACAACTGGGCCAGAAATATTTTAGGAAACTTAAAAGTGCCTTATGCATGCTAAAACTTTTTGTGGTTTGAAGGAGCAACCAGGTCCACTGGGAACAGTAAATTGTCACAGTTGAGTTCAGTGATGGCAAAAACAGTGGCATAAACTTCAAATGAAAGAAACCATTTATTAAGAAACTCTTTCCCTTTATATATCCAGGATTGCTGGAGCAGAGCAGGATCGTTGGTTCTTGGGTGAACACCTCTTTAGCATCATTGATTAGTTACAGAATAACAAGTTGGAATAACAAGATGTAAAAAACACCACCTGCAACATAAAGTTTACAGAAACACATGAGATGGTTTACATAAACAACTCCTGGTTCTCAGCCCCGTCTGTGAGAAAGCAACTTCTCACAAACAGGGCAGAAGTCCCTGCAAGACCAGTTGAGATGGGAAAATACTCTGCACAGCAAGCTGGCCGCAGCACTACGCTGCCTTTACCCCCACACTTTGGCCAACCATCTGCTGCTGGGGTACTTTTCCCTCCAAGCGCTGCCTCCCGAGCTACGGCCCCGCAGGGACACCAGCCTGAAGCCTGCTGCTAGTGGTCCCCGTTTCGAATTCAGTCGCGGGCTGCCGAGAGAGCGGTACCGAGCACGGCCACGGGACAGCGCGGCACCCCAGGACGGGCTGGCGGCAGGAACCTGTGCCGGGGCGGAGGGAGGGGAGGCCGAGGCCCCTCCGCCGGCAGGGCCGCGCCCCGGGGCGG
>VZTN01003917.1:0-17589 GCA_013400515.1 Erpornis zantholeuca
CCCTCCATCCTTTGGCTGTTTTGTTGGGCAGAGAAGCTCTGGGTGCTGGAAGGTGAAGTCTGGAGAATCAGAGCTGTAAATGCCCCGAAGCTCTGCTGTCCCTCCTTTCCTGATCTGTGCTGCTCCCTTCTCTCTCGCTGCCAATTCCCCCAGCTCTCCCTGGGGGCTGGAGGAGCTTCACTGTGGGGCAGCTCTGGGGCCACTGCATTTTTTGGGCCTTTTCTGCTGTGCCCTTGGGACTCTGTGGGCTGGTGCTGTCCTGGCACCTACAGGGCGAAGGGAGCTGTGGCACAGCAATAGCCCAGGGAGTATTTAGGGCAGCTACAAAACCAGGACAGGACCCCTATTGCTCTGCTGAGTCCCAGGGACAGCTGAGGGTCTGATTCCAGGGGGAATGGCTTCAGAGGGCAGGGCTGGATGGGATATTGGGAAGGAATTGTTCCCTGGGAGGGTGGGCAGGCCCTGGCACAGGCAGTGTCCAAGGCCAGGTTGGCCATTGGGGCTTGGAGCAGCCTGGGACAGTGGGAGGTGTCCCTGCCCATGGCAGGGGTAGGATGAGATGAGTTTTAGGCCCCTCCCAAGCCATGATTTGATGGTTCTATTAGGTGGGTGCTACAGTCAGAAAGGTGTTGAGGACAAGCTCCTGAAAGGCCACCCATGGGCTGTGGTGGAAGGAACGATTGTCCAGTGGGGTCAGCAGAGTTCTGCCTTTGGACACTGAGGCTGAACAGAGCCAGCTGCTGCAGCCAGAAAGCAAAGAGGAAAGACAAGTTGATTTTGTTGTCAGGAATGGTTCTGGTTTAGGGAGGGTTTGAGCTGCTGTGTCCTTTCATGAGAACCTGCGGTGCAGAATGGAAAGACATAAAATGCTCACAACAGCTGGGTGCCACCTGCAGTGGGTCTGGAGGATGCTGCTCCAGCTGGAAAGGGAGAGTGCCTTCCAGAATTGATTTACAGGAGTGGGAGCAGTTGGGAAATGCCAGGCTTAGGAATGACCTATGTGTTAATAATCCCAGCTCCCTTATCTGTATGTATTGTTCCCTACTCTTAAATGTCACAGCCACAGACCATTTGTCCCACGAACTCCTGCCTCAGTCCATGTGCTGCTTGGAAGGTGCTAAAGGAGCAGCTCTGCACTATTTTACCTCTTTGGGCTGCCTCAGGCCCTGCTTTGCTGCACACACTGGTGCTGCCCTGCTCACACTGTCCCTGCAGGGCTCTGCAGTGTGCGTGGCATTGCTGAGGGTTTTGTCCTTTTATGACAGCAGTCAGTGCCACTGTCCCATGGGCACAGGGAGGCTCTCCAGGCACCCAGGTCACAACCTCCCCTTGGTTTTTTTGTAAGAATTACAGAATTATGGAATACCCTGAGCTGGAGGCACCCACAGATCCCCCAGCCCAGCTCCTGGCCCTGCACACACACCCCAACAATCCCACCCTGGGCACCCCTGGCAGCGCTGCCCAAACGCTCCTGGAGCTCTGGCAGCCTCGGGGCTGTGCCCATTCCCTGGGGAGCCTGGGCAGTGCCCAGCACCCTCTGGGGGAAGAACCTTTCCCTGATCTCCAGCTAAACCTCCCCTGACACAGCTTGATAGAGCAGACATGGAGGATCTAACTCTTCACAAGGGTGTCTTTCAAAACTTTTTACTTGTTCAGTGTACAAGTCCCTTGTGCAGATGGGAGCACCTGGCTCTCCTGCACACCTGGGCATGGAGCTGGTCAGCCAGGAAAGGAAGGGCACATGCCCTGAGAACACTTGTCTTCCTCTCAGTCAATCTCTACTTACTCTAAGTCACTTGTGAAGGAGCAGATGTGATCCTGTGGGAGGAGCAGGCACAGATTGTTTTTTTCCAAGCCTTTGTTCTACATCACAGTCACAAGAATGTTCAGATCCTTTGATGACACAGCCCAGACTAATTGCCAGGCAGGTCCAGCCTGCTTGCTGAAAAGGAAAGGTGTTTTGTGCAAAAGGCAGTGAATAATCATATGATTAAACTCAGCCCTCTAAGAAGTGCTCACGAGAGGCTCAGTGGTGATTAAGCAGCTGGTCTTAGGTTTATCTGCTGATTGCTTGGCCTGGAGTGGTTCCTGTCATGAGTGAGGGGCTGTGAGTGTGCCCAGGGGGTTGTGTGGGTGAGCAGGAGCACCCACGTGTGCATATGTGTGTGTGTGTGTGCACCTCCACATGGCCACCTGCCACCCCACCCCTCATCCAGGAGCAAAGTACAGCACCACAGGGTGTGTAAATACACCCACCTCTGTCTGCCTCAACACTCAGATTTAGTTTGGAGACTTTTTATTTCAATCAGAAACCAGTGTAAATCTGTGAGCTTTCTGCTGGCCTTCCCATTTAAGTGCCATTTCTCAGTTCTTCAGTATTTGACACACATTTCACCTTTGGCAGCAGCTCTCCGAGGAGGAAGGGGCATTTGTGATGGCACATTTGGGAGTGTGCTCCCTGCTGTTGCAAGAGATGAATTGAAAAGGATTTATTAAATAGATCAAGAACAATTGATCAAGGTCATTTGGGGGGAGTTTTCCTGGACTGAGGCAGAATAAATAGATGCAAAGTGAGGGTCAGAGCTGAAATCCAGCAAGTTCCCAGGGACAGACAGGCCTTTCAGACATTAAAAGGACAGCAAGGACAATTACCACTGTCTTGTGCTGTTCCCTCTGGAGGAGGTTCCTGTCCTATCAAGCAGCTGGCAGGAACTTTTGGACTTTTCTTTGGGAAGACAACAATGTGTTGTTGGCCCTAAACTCTCCTAGAAGCCAGGGGGTTGTCCACACCTGGCAGGGTCCCACACTGCCATGAATTTCTGGGGACTCTTTTGGGGCTGTTTGTCCATTTATATGCATTTCCCACTGCGCTGCTTGAAGCTCCCAGGTGGTCCCCAATAGTTAAAAGCAGCTTCTAACAAAACCCCTCTCGTGCTCCTTGGTCTGAGGGTTTGATAACTTATCCCTTCCATGGATTGCATCCCTTTTTACTCATCCTGGCCATTACCTGCAGGTCTTTGTTGCCAGCAGTGTCTGCAGACAGGTCAGGACTGGATGCCTGCACCTTTCAACATAATTTTCTCCCTTTGGCCATGAAATTTGTGTCATTTCCAGAATGTGTCAAATCCCATTTGGGAAACAAGCTAAACCCAATTAAACCAAACCTAATTCCTGTAAATACAACGGCCACAGTTGCACATGTTTGTGTTTTGTCTTTGGGAGCTGGCAGAGGAGGCAGGGGCATTAGTCACCCGAGCTTATCTCACTCACATGGCAATGTCTGACTCCTGGTTTCAGGTGAAGGACACGCTGCAGAACCAGCTCAGTCTCTCTCTCTCTGTCTTTGATTCATGAGACACAGAGAGAGATATTTCATCTTTGGGGCTAAACTCACTGCCACAGCCGAGGAGAACCACAGAATTTTGGCTCAATTAACAAAGCAAGCACATCCTAATTATTTTTACTGCAGCAGCGTTGTCTCCTATCCCACGGTATTAATTGAGCCCCACTGTTAAATGCAGAATCTTTTCCAGGAAAATTGATATTACTCCACCTCCCCAGGTCAGAAATGGAAGGAATCTGTAGGAATAGCCCATCACTCCTCACCAGGGTCTGCAGGGTGCCGTGGCAGGAGGGGCTGGGAGGGGTTTGCTCCCAGGCTGGGGGAGGAGGATGCTGCTTCCTGCAGCTGGTCCCACACAGAGCCGAGCCCAGGGTCTGCACCAGGACACAGTTCTGCTCTGGGAAGTGGTTCCCGGTGCCATGTGGCACTGGAATGTGCCTCCTGGCCCTGCAGGACTGGCAGAGGAAGCCCACTGCCCTGTAACAGGGACTCAGACATTTAAATCTCAGCACAGGACGATTTATTTTATGGAAATGGGCTGCAAAGTGCCTCCCAAAGATCCCCAGGGATACACACTGCCAGGGCAGCTCCTGCTGCCTGCAGGTCCCTGAAAATCCATGGCTTTGACAGGTGGAGACAAGTGGCCAGGGAGGCTCAGGATCCACACAAGAGGAGAGAGGGAAGGGCTTTGTGTTGGCCATATAAAAGCCAAGACCTCAGCTCTCCTGTTGGCTGTTTTTGTTGCAAAAGAGGAAACCTCTGCTGCAGGGTTTGTCCCACTCAGCGCCGTTCTCAGGTGCCAGTGAGATTTTGCAGCTCCAAGGTGTTTAAGGGTGCCCATAGCCAAAGCCCAGAGGGTTTTCCACATTGGAAAGTCTGCCTTAGGAGTCCTCTGCTCCTTGTGGTCCCTGCTTTGTCCCCAGTTCCAGCTGAGCTCGGAAGGCTTTGCCATGGCAAGCCCTTACCAGGGGTGTGTGGAGGAGATGGAGTCGGGCTTGGCACAGCCTGGTTTGTGTGTGGCTCTATCCCCACCTCAGACATTCATGTTAATAGATTAGGGAGAGCTTGAGCTGGATCAGATAAATACATTAACACATCATCTGCTCCCAGCATTAGTGCAAAGCTCCCTGAGCCCTCCTAATGCCCTGGATATTCTCATTTTTGGCATGTATTACACGACAAACATCCAGCTGCAAAATCAAATCACAAGAAAGCAAGATGTTCTCTTATAATTTCCTGCCTGGGGAAGTGACTGGATATGAGTGAGGCTTTTTGCTGTTCCTTGGGAGAGAGGGGCTCAAACAAAGCCAGAACCGGAGCAGGGATCTCCCTGGCAGCTGTAGATCCAGGACAAAGCTTTCCTCAGCAGGAAAGGGGCTCTGGTGCATTGTGGAGCATCTGGGGCCTGGCAGGGTGCAGGGACAGTGGTGGGGAAGTGCCCAGGGTCAGCTGTGTTCTATTCTCTTACTGACCAGTGCCATTAATCTCAATCCTAATGGCACTGGTGTCAAACTTGGAGCTGGACAGGAAAAATAACACATGGATTACTCAAGTGCCTCTTTTTCATTTACAGTGCCAGATGCCACCGCTGCCACCACTGCATAGAGGTCACACCACTGATATGTCTCCAGATAGAGAATCACAGAATATCCTGAGCTGGGAGGGACCCCCAGGATCCCCCAGCCCAGCTCCTGGCCCTGCACAGACACCCCAACAATCCCACCCTGGGCACCCCTGGCAGCGCTGCCCAAACGCTCCTGGAGCTCTGGCAGCCTCGGGGCTGTGCCCATTCCCTGGGGAGCCTGAGCAGTGCCCAGCACCCTCTGGGGGAAGAACCTTTCCCTGATCTCAGCCTGAGCCTGCCCTGGCCCAGCTCCAGCTGTTCCCTGGGTCCAGTGGGAGGCACTTGAGCCTCTCCTCACATCTGCCAGCACCACTTTGGGACACTGAAAGGAGATGAGGTATGTGAAATGAGGAGTTACAACTTTTTAAATTAAAAGATGAAAAGCAAAAAAATTGATAATTTGGGTTTTATCAACACCTTCCCCACCACACCCCACATGAGCTCCCAGTAAAATTCGCACTCCCTTAGAAATGGCTGTTGAGACAAAAAGAGCAATTGTGCACTGAAGTTAAGTTTAGGAAAGGGGAAGGCATCACAATCCCTGGCTCTAGGTTTTGTGTTTCTGACCACCAAGTCAGGAGGAACTTCTGCTCCTGAGGGCGCCTGGGTGAGCTCAGATGGAGCTGGTGGCACTGGAGGGGTGACAAGTCCCCCGAGGCATTGACCTGTCACATGTCAGGGTGGTGTCACTGGGCACGTGGGGCTGTCTGCAGCACCCTTCTGTTCCATGAACACCCACAGGCATCTCCCTGCCTCCCCTTGAGCATGACCTGCCCTTTGGTTGGGAAACCAACCAGAAATACAAATGTTCCAGGAACTCCACTGTACTCCAGCACAGCTGAAAGAGGAGTGGCTGAGGGAGTGAACACAGGTGCTAAAATGTGGGAAAACCTGGGGGTGCAGAGCCTGAGACCTGCAAAGGAGATGTGGTGCAGGTCCTGGTGGCCCCTCTCAGTGTCCCCTCGTTGCCCCTGCCAAGGCAGAGGTTGGTGTGAGCCAAGTGCTGTAGTTACCCTGGTCTGAGCTGCTCAGGTTTGCTGTGAGCAGAGGCAGAAGACTCGAGAGCCTTTCAGCAAGTGGGAGTTAATGATTTCTACCCCAGGCTTGGATTAACTGACTTTGTCTGGCTGGAAATGCAGATGAAGCTGTGTTTCCAAACCGGGCTAGTTAGTGCTGACCTCGGTTGTCACAAGTCGATTCTGGAAGTCTCTGCAGGATGAAGGGAATGGCTGTGTCTCCTCTGCCAGGCACCCTGAGAGGGAGGGGCTGCCCTGGGGTGAAGAAGGGCATTCCTGGGGGAGCGCTGCACCCTCCTGAGGCCTTGGGGGCCCTCCCTGGGGCATCCTCCCTGTGCCGCCCGCCCTGCTGGGCACAGCGGGACCTCCTCCCCGAGGAACGGTGTCAAGCCCTGATGGACACAAAACCTGGGCTTGGGAAAGGTGAGGGAACCTGCAGCACTGCCCTCCCAGGAGCCAGCAGTGACAGCCAGCTCAGCTGGGTTCCACAGCTCTGCTGCACCTCTGCACGAGGAAGGGACAGCGAGCACCCGAGCCTGCTCCCACCGTGAGTGAAAGGAGTGCCAGAGTTCTCTCCAGGGAGGCAAAAACCTTCCTAGAGCTCTATAACCACCACGAGTCAGTTTATAAGCCTTTTTCAATATTCCTTTGCCTTTCCTGATTGCTTTGGAGTTGTTCTTTTAGATGAGTTAATTATTCTTTGTTTATTCTGATGGACCTGGGAGTATTTATGCCTTCACACTGAAAGGCTTTTCCTCTTCCAAGAGCCCTCATGGAGGAGATGGCACAGAGAAGCCTGGCAGAGCCCTGGTGAATGTGCTGTCCTTGGTGTGTCCTGGCTGCAGAGCTGGGGCCAGGATCCAGCTCCAGCTTTTGGGAAGTGAAATCCAAGGTTTGGGAATGGTGCTGAGGAAGAATCTCCTGTGCCCACAAACGGTGATGGGGGAGGTTTGAGAGGCCTGTGCCTGCCTTCAGCGAGCACAGAGGCTGCTTGGGCACTGCTGTGCTCAGCACCTCAGCCCTGCCTGTCCTGCAGCTGCTCAGGGGCACAGCCAGTGGAAAAACCTGGCAAACCCTTCCTTTCCATGGGCTTTCTCTTCAGCTGCCATCTGCCCTCCTCGGGATTGCCTCCCACCATGGCAGTGCTGGAGTCCCAGCTGGGCGTGAAATCCAGTTTGGTGCTGGCAGCACTGCCCTGGGACAGAGCTGCTGCACCTTGGGGCTGGTGCCACCCCTGTGCCACACTCCTGGTCTCTCCTGCCACAGAAGATGTCTTTTAACAGGTTGGATGTAACATTTTCCCTGCCTTTAACCTGACCCTGGTGAGAGCTGCTGCAAAGCCAGCAGGGAGGTTCCATCCGTGACCAACATACACCAAGAACTGGATGCCTTTCAGTGCTCCAGTGGCCTTTTTTCATCTGCTCTGATGCTCAGACCTCAAAGCCAGACACATCCTCCTGTTCTGTCCCTGTTCCACACACCAGTCACATCTGCTCTGGTCCCCTCCCGTGTCAGCTCTCTGCAATCCATTTTATTGCTCGTTTAACAAGGAAACCTCTCCGAGGGCTGTGACAGCTGGAAAAGCATCTGGAGGAGTGATTTGCAGTTTCTGCTGTTAGCTTGGAGGCCAGACAGACAGATTTTTGCTGTCTCATGCCCCGAATGTGGAGGTTTTTCAGGTGATGCTGCTTCCACAAAGCCTGGATCTCTGATGGGCAGCTTGTCCAGGAGAATCCAGGGTCGGAACTGAGCTCGAGATGCAGAGCTCAGCTCACCCTGCATGGAAATGCCACAGCCAGACAGGAGCACAGTGACTCCACAGGTCAGGGCCTCCAAAAGAGGGGACATGAGAGGACAAGGAAGCCTCAGTGGGGAAGTGATGCCTTTCATGAAGTGATGCCTTCCATGCCTTCAAGACCATCGGTCCAACCATCGGCCCAGCACCACTATTATCACCCTCAAACCATGTCCCCAGGTGCCTCAAGCCCGAAACTTTCTCACCTGTGTGTGGTTCAGCTGTCAAGGGAGGCTGCAAGGACAAAGGGCAGGGCTAGCAACACCTTTGGCCCTGCTGGTTCTGCCACTTCCCACAGAGGGGAATGAGCCAGGTCAGGGTCCCTCTCCTGATCAGTCTGACAGCAAAAATGTGGCTGCACTGGGAGAGGCTGAAGAAACTGCTCAGGCTCCAAGAGGAGAACTTCTGGAACTCCTGTGGTGTGGCCAAAGCCTTGTTCTGTTCTGACAGATGACATTTGTTCAGGAATGGGATCCTGATGGGTCAGAGAATGTCCCCTCTCACAGGTCACGGGGCAATCATTGCCTGAAAGCCATGGGGGCAACCTGGGGACGGTACTGAGGAGCAGGCTGGGAGGAGGGTCTGACATTCCTGCTCCTCCCAGGGCAGGATTCCATGGGCTCTGCTGTGAGGCAGAGCTGCAGGGTCACTCCAAAGAGCTCTGGAGTGATTAGGCAGGGACAGGCAGGTTCCTTGGAGCGCAGCAGGATCCTGCAGGGAATCCATTCCTAGAGGTGGGAGCTGCTGGTCACAATGCTTGGAGGGGAGGTCACAGGGGAGGGAAGCAGCTCCCCGTGCCCACAGGAGCAATGAGAGCAGGGGCAGTGCCAGCTCCACAGAGCACAGGGACTGCTGCTCAGATCCTCATCAGCTGCCATGGGGATGGTTCCCATGTGAATTCCAGTGTTCCTGAGCTCTCACCTCCCCACGTGTGAGGGCTGGCACCAGCCAGAGCTGCCCTTGCAGGACTGCCCGTGCCCAGCCAGGCTTCTCCCTCTGGGATCCCAGCTCTGCCCCAAGAGCCCCGTGCCAGGAAGGAGAGAGGTTGTTCTGGTGTGGATTTTGGTGCCAGGAGGGAGGCAGGGGCTGTGTGTGCCTGGATTGAGGCCATGGTGTGACAGTGACATCAGGGCAGTCACAGCTGTGGCTGCCCCAGCTGGGCCCTGAGCAGGTCCCTGGTGCCAAACCCCACCCGGGGAGGGGCAGTCAGCAGTGCCTGGCACAGGCTTGGCTGGGACACTGGGCAAGGAGGAGGCTGGCAGCAGTCACCACGACTGGCTGGGGTGACAGGGAACAGCACAGGGGAGGGATTTGCACCACCAGGGTCAGCCAGCCTGTGGGCTAGGGGCACGGTGAGTTTGGGGATGTTCAGAGTGTGAGCCCTGAGGAGTCAGAAGGTGAATAAGGAGCTCGGTGCAGGGGAGGGAGGCTGAATGGGACAGGCAGAGCTCACAGCTCCCCCGGGCTCCACAGGCTGTCCCTGAGCTGGCACACTGCAGCTGGGCTGGGTCTGCAGGCAGGGAGGGCACAGCCTCCGGCTGAGGAGAGCTGCAGGAGCACCACAGGCCCTGTCCTTGGGATTTCAGGAGCAGAAACCATTACTCCTTTATCTTCTTCTTCTTCTGGCTGCATGCAGATGATTATCAGTGGCATGTTTTGCACAGAGGTTTTTTTTTAAAGTAAGGATTGTGGTGTCTAAAACAGGCCCCAGAGAGAAAACTGTCCCTAGAGAGCAGCTCTGCCGCCTGCTCCTGCTCTGTGCTTTGCCAAATGAATTCCTACTTGCCTTTGGCCGGCTCCAGCCTGGCTTCCCCTCTCCTTCTGCAGCTGTTTGCTCCTGGGGGCATCTCTGTGGGGTTCAGGGGCAGCCCAGGCACTGAGGGCTGGCAGCCATCCCATTCCCTGTGCTGGTTTTGACTTCACTGGGAAATTTGCAGGGCTCAACTCCTGCCCTGATTCATGTCCTTCGGTAACCACAAGTCCAAACCTACATTTGCACCAAGGAGATCAATCCAGGCTCGGTGGGAACATCCTCACCAGGGAGAGGTAACTGCTGCTGCTGGGGGCACCTCTCTCCAGAGGGGAATGGCCTTTGGGTACGTGGTGGTGCTTTGGGCTGTGCTATTCACAGGGATGGAAATGCTGGATAAATGATGGTGCTGCTGCTGCTGAGGGCATGGCCTGAAATCAGGAGATCTGGTTTTGCCAGTCAGGTCTCTGTCACCCCTTCCCTTCTGGCTCCTGCTTCCTGGGAGAGTCTCCTTCCTCAAGTCCACGTTTATAATTCCACTCAACACACACAGTGCTGATCTTCATGGGGTCAGAGTGTCCGTGGGCCTGTGGGAATGCACACCCACTCCCAAACAGCTTTACTGGGGTGCCAGCAGCCCTGATCCCCCATTCCAGCTCCCCAGCATGGACTTGTCCTGGTTCTCCCCATCGGAGACAGCCACCCCTCATGGGTAACCTCCCATGCCATGGCTGGAGAGGGGGAATGGGAAGTTCTGGGAATTTCCCAAAGTCCTCTGGCAGCCATGATCTGGTGCCAAACCGGGCTGGAGCCCCTGGATTTTGTTGCCACGGCCCTTTGTGCAAGCTGTCACGTGCTGCTGGAAGCACATGGAACACACGGAAGGTGACTCAGCTCCCAAAAAACTCCTCAGAGGAGGTGGCTGGGAACCCTCCCCGGGGATGTAATTTAGTCAGAGGCAAGCCTTTGGTCTTCAGGCAGGGTGTCCTGGTGGGATTATCTGCCTTGTGCCACACAGGAGCTCAGAGCAGGTGATTGATTGACTGCCCCTCCTGCCTTTGCCGTCCGTGAATCAATCAAAGGTGCCATTGAAGTATTTTTGCAGAGGTTGTGTGACAATAGCAAAAGAATAGCTCAAAGCCACCTATGAAAAATGCTGTGTGTTATTGAAAGGGAGAAAGGTTGGGAATAAAAGCTGATTCAAGCCCTGGAAGTGTGTCACCATCCTCTCCCATCTGCAGCCAGCCCTGGGGTGCAGGGGAGACGTGAGAGGCAGCTGAGACGTGAGAGAAGTGTCTCCAGAGCACCACATCAGGTGCTTCATCTCCCCTGTCCAACTCTCCTTCATCTCCCTCATCCAGCTCGCTCATCAGCCCCTGAATCACACAAGGCTCAGAGCTTCATGTGGCTGGAAGTGACTCACAGGCCTCGGGAAGCGCCAGCATCAGCTCTTACCTGCGAGAGCTGTGACATCAAGGGCACAATCCCAACCAGCCCCGCTCCTCTTCCTCCAGGTGATCCCTATAATTAGCCCCGCTGAGATACTCCCAGCAGAGCCACTGGTGCAACACAAGTGTGGTGGGAAATGGGCAGGAGGCTCTGCTTTCACGTGCTTTCCCAGCGGGAAGGTCCTGAGAGAAAAGCGTGGCTCATAAGAAGCTTTAAAACTCTTTGCCCATGAACTTCCTGATTCCTTGTGGGCTTTGCTTCCCAGGGACAGCAGGGCTAGGAGTGCTGGGGAGTGCTTCCAGTTATCCATGGGCTTTGCAAGAGTGGGAAGTTAAACCTTGAATTTAAAGGACTGCTTGCAAACGCGTCCTTTTAGTGGGAGACAGATTCCTCCCTGGATCATGAAGTCGTGTTGCAGCCGGTGCTCCCCGTGCCTCCTGCACAGATCTGGATGAATGAATCTGGGCCAGGATTTATGTGCAGTGTAACTAAAATACACCCAGGATCTGTATCCCAGGGGAGGGAGCTTTTCTCCGAGCTCTGAGGAGCTGATTGTCACGACAGCTCTGCCTTCCTGTGCTGACAGGGGTCCCAGCACCGGGGCTCTGCAGTGACAGCATTCCCTCCTCATCCCATGTCCCCAAATGCCATATCAGCCCCTCGGGGTCCTGGCTGACTCCCCAGACCACCACTGGCACCAGGAATGTGCTCCCCCCTCCCAGGCAGATTTGCTTCTCTGCTTGCTGCTGCTCTGCTCCCTGCACTGTTCCCTGAGGATAAATAAGGGAGTTTTATAATGAAGCACCTCTCACTCAGCACATATTAAATAAATTTCAGTTGCCCTTTATTACACAATAATGATAGTAAGATTTAATTACCTCTGCACCCAAAGGGGACATGAATTTTAAGTGATAGGAATAAATCTCCCCAGCAGTGCAATTGGGGTTGTGTGCTGTGGGGGGGTCAATTCCAGTGCAGCAGTGGGTGGTGACAGAAAAATCCTTCCGAGGAGCACGGATCCCAAACTGAGCCTGTGGGTGGATTATGAGAGTGAGACAGGTAAGGAGCAGCTGATCCAAGGAACCCAATTAAACAACGATGCTAAGTGGAGTTTCTGATCTGTGGCAGAGGCTAAAGATGCAGGAAAATATGTGAAAATCCAGGAGCTTAGAGAGATCAACAGGGCCAGAGTCTCTGTGGGCTCTGCCCTAGGACTGTGCTGCTCTCCTCACTCCTTCCATCATTTTCCACAACTTCAAATAATCCCTTTTTTTTCTGGGTGAAGAAAACAGAAGAAAAGCATTCTGTGAGTGACTCTGTTTCCAGGGCTCTCTGCTGCGTCTGTTTTGATTCCTGCTGAAAACTGTGTCACCCAGAAACACCCCAGGCACCGACAGCTCTTGCTGTGCTTCTGGCAGTGCAGACAGAAACGAGTTCTCCAGTGTCATACGTGAACCACTGGAGTTGGGTTTCGTAGCTGAGAGGGTTTTCGATTAATTGCTTTGATTGTTTAAATTGTTAGTTGTAGGTTAGGTGAGTAATTAGTATTGGGAAACGTTTGTAGTTAGAGTAAGGAAGGGTGGGGGAGACTTTCATGTTGTGTAACTATTAATGGGAGAAGATTCTGGAATTCTGTGTGGGTTGTCTACCTTTACTAATTATCATAAGGGGATAAGGACATGTTGTGGGTTGGAACTGAAGCAGCAAATCATTTGAGGTCAGAGAATCAAGCCATCAGCACGAGCTGCTGCCCAGACCTTTTGTCACCTCGAGATGACAAAAGGATGACTGCCTGGGGCAGGCTCTGGGAGGAGGGCTGGGAACCTCCCCGGGGTATAAAATGTGACGCTCAGAGGGGAGCAGTGTGTTTTTCCCCACACGCAGCCATGGATGGAACACCCAGTGTGGGTTGCTTTGCTCCAGTGGCTAAGGCCAACCAACCTTTATGGTCCTGTTTCATTGTTTCAATAAAACCGTTGAGCATTAATGGGCAGAATCTGTTTCTTTCATGCAGGAGCAGAGGAACTGGGAGAGCTGGGAATGGCAGGGCTGCCCTCACCCAAGCTCCTCTCCAGCAGCCACAGTCCTGCCTGCTGCTCCCTGGGTGTTGCTGCAGCTATGAGTGAAGGGCTGGGGCAGTGTTTGGGACACTGCCTTTGCTCACAAATCACCCCTTGCCCTTTGCAGGAGCTCAATTTAAACACTTCCTGTCCCCTCCTCCAGTTTTGCAGGTGCTGGTGTAACCAGGACCAGCTAAGATTCGTTCCAAACATTGTTGGTTTAGTTCTTCTCACCACAACATGATGCAAACAGGTTCAGTTTGGTTTTTCCAGGCGCATTTCTTTCCATTTCTCCTGCGTCTTTTCTTCTGCCTTCAGTTTTGCATCCTGGCGTGGCAAGGGCCATGAGCTGAGCACTTCCCTGCGAGGCTCCTGGGGACCTGCAGCCCCCTGGGGACACCTGTCCCAGCCTTCATCTCTGGCTGTGTCCGTGTGTCAGCACTCACAGGTCACGCCTGGCTGCTGTTTCTCAGCAGGCTCCCACTCCAGACCCTCCAAGGACTTCCCAGAGAGGTAAAATCATCTTCTTGTGTCAGTGAACAAAGGACAAGGCTGAGAGGAGAGGGGTGACAGGTTTGTATGGTGTTTTCAGCTGCATGCTCCATGGGATGGGAATGCTGGGCTGCAGCAGCATCCCTGCCCGGCTTGGGGGTCTCCAGCCTGGAGGAGAACCTGGCTTGTGGCTTTTTCCAAAAATGCAGCTTTTTAACTCTTCAGAACAAGGAGCCTGTGAGGCCATTTCAAACCTTACGCTCATGATTCAGTTGCCGTTTCATGCCAAACTCCATGTCTTCATCTTCCAGTCACTGTTCCTGGAAAAAACTGAATTGTGCCTCCTGTTTTCTCCCCCAGGTCTTTCACTCACTTTTCCAAACAGAATGACACAGGATGAGCCCATCTGGCAGAGGAGGGCTCGGAGTGCTGACAAAGGCACCGTGTGATTCATGTGTTGCCATTCATTTTGTTCCCTATTTTGGGGTGCAGGATCTATTCTGGGCTCCAAACCATGTCCCTCCTGTGGGACACAGACACCCATCACCCCTCTGAGACACCCCTGGGTGGCCTTTGCAGCGGGACCCAGGGTGGAGGAGGCGGGAGGATGGAATTCCATCCTTGTCCATTTACCAGGCGTTGATTTATGGGATCTGAGCAGGGCAGTGCTGGGAGATCTGCACAAGGATGTGGGATTCAGTGGGAAATATCTGCATGTTGCAGGCAGAGCTGGCCCCCCAAGGCCAGTTCCACATCAAATACTCCCAGTGCTTGTTCACCTCAGCTCTGCTCCCGTGGGTCAGCACAGCCTGGACACGCTGACCCCAAAGCGGCTGCAGGATGCTGTGGATGTGCAGGATCTGAGCAGAGCTGCAACTGCTGGAAACTCTCTTCAGTGTCCCACATCCCTGGAACCAGCCCAGCTCTCCAAAAAGAGGATGGAACTGGCCCCAGCCTTTCAAACTCCAGCTGTGCAAGGCTTTCCTCTCAACAAGGCTGTGTTGAGGTGACCAAGGTCTGCAAGGGTCCCACTCTGGCCAGGAATCCTCAGAGGGGATTTAATGCCCAGTGGGAGTCTCGATCATCTCAGGAATCTCACTGAAGCTCTAAAACCACCCAAGGAGGCTCATGTGCTCACAGGAAAGAGGCTTTACCAAATTGTAAAAACATTTATGGTTTCAGGTTCAGCAAAACAGAACAAATTTTTAAACGCTGTTGCTTTCAGTTGAAAAATGACCCCTCAGGGGTGCCCCACCAAAGGTTACCTCTGCCTTCAATTGGTTGCTATTGTTTTTTGATATTGTTCTGATGGAAATGCAGACCTCACTCAGAGGGTTCTGAGTGAGCAGCATAGTCAGTAGAGATTCTGAAATTCATGGAAAATTTACAGTAAATTATTACCAACATTATCAGTTATCTTCGTGGACCCCTTTGCTTGGAAGGAAGCCCCGAGGAGATGTCTGTGTCCATCTGTGTGTCTGCTTCCATCATCCCCACCCAATCCTCTCTCTGTAAGCTCTGTGAGGGACTCAGTCACAGCACAGAGAGGGAAAGCCCTTCCTGGGGGCTCTACAAAGGGCACATGCCACAAAGGAAAATATTTACAGCCTGAACAGAGAGCCTGAACATCACAGTTTCTGTGCAACCCCTCTTTCTGAACCACCTCATCATAATTGTGCACTGAGAAGACCAAAATTCTCCTTTAGCACTTCCAAGGCCTTGGAGAATCAGTGAAGAGGGAAAAAGGTGGAGGGGCTGTTTCCTTGTGAGTGCCCATGCTCTGCTCTGGGGAAGGGAGCAGCTGCTCTGGGGTCGAGTCACTTTGCTTGTTGGGGGTCCCAGAGCTGCCCTGGGCCCTCTCTGGCTCCCTGGTGAAGGTTACACTGCTCACACACATCCCTGCAGTCCGGGCTGCCCTGGCCCCTCTGTGGGATCAACTCCTTCGTCCTGGTGAGCTTTAATGCAGTTTCACGAGACTCTCGCAGTCTCCCTTCCTTGTTTTCTGCTCAGCACCTCGGACAGCACCAGGAGAAAGTCTAAGTGCGACCATTCATTCCTGGTGATCCACAGCCGCTCCCAGCAGGAGAGTGACTTCCAGGTGCTAATTAATTCCCAGGCACGTGCTAAGCTCTGCATTTCATTCACTTGGCTGGGGTTGTCCTTGTGCTGTGCTTCATTCAGACACAAAACTAAACCGTGTGGAATGAAAGCTCCCTGGAGGGCTGGTGCTGCTGTTTGTCCTTGCATCCATCCCACAGGGGTTTGTGGGGGACGGGGAATTTACATTTTCCCACGTGTTACGGGAATCGGGGTCAAACCAGGTAGAAAGAGGATTCAGACCCTGCTGCAGAGGAGCAAACTGCCCTTAGGAGGAACCTGGGAGAGTCAGCAATCAAACCAACAAGCGCCCAGAGCAGTGCTGGAATCCCCATCCCTGGAGGGGTTTCAAAGCCGTGGCGGTGTAGCACTCGGGGACATGGGTTAGTGCTGGGCTCATGGTTGGACTCCATGACCTTAGAGGGCTTCTACAACCTCAGTGAGTCTATGAGAAGTCTCCTTTAGACCCATGAGGCTCTTGGTGTATGAGGACCGAGCTTTTCACCAAATTTTGGACAGCAGTGCTGGATGCACCGAGTGAGCGCTCAGCCCTGTCAGGCCGAGGGGTGCCTGACCAGGGGCTGCACTGAGGGGCTCCTCTGCTCTGCTGGCTGCAGTCACTCGAGCAGTTTGAGCTTCCCATAAAAGACAAATTCATGGGAAACAGACTGCTGTTGGCTGGGACATGGAACAAACTCATTCCTGACCTTATTCTGGTGTCCAGCTGAGTGTGCCCCTGGGCCCTCGCCCCACAGCAGCCCTGCAGAGCTGGGGTGGAGCAGGGATGTTGGAGGGAGCTCTATGAATATTCCAGATGGTCTCGTGTAGTTTGAGTCAGGAATGAGTCCAGCTGCACCTCCCTCCACTCTGGGCACACAAAGGGCACTGCAGCAGCACAGCTCCTCTCTGGACAGGGTGCTGTCCTTCCCCTCCCTTCCCCTCCCCTCCCCTCCCCTCCAAGCCTCAAACCCTCCCCTGAGCCCCAAACCTGCTCAGCATTCCCACCTCCCAACCTCCACAAAAACCACACAGCAAATCCCCTCCCAGCCTCTTGTGGGGCATCAGGCCTGGGACCTCTCACAGGAAAACCAGGAATACTTTGGAGCCCAGCTGGGAATTCCAAATGGTCCTTTCCTTCTGGTGCCTCTGCCTCTGCCTTCCCTTCCTTAAGGACTTTTTCAGAGCAAACTCAGCCAATCTCCCCTCAATTCCAAGTCCAAATCCTACATCACCACTCATGGAAGTGTTTCCTCCCAGGACGTGATGCTGCTGCTGGTTCTGCTTCACCACCCGTGGCCTCTCCCTTGCTACTTTTCCTGCTAAGATGTTATTTGGGGTGACACCCCCCTCACACAGCCCAAACCTCCGGGAAAACAGCCCAAACCCTCTTCCCAAATGCACAGCCTGCTCAGACCCACACAGGGCAGCACCAGCTCTGGGGGGAGGCCACAGCAAATCAGAGTGACAACAAAGAAACCCAGGACAAATTCTGCTCCGTTTGGTGCACGTCCTAGGCTGATCCTAGAGTGGGGAACCAAGGGGGGGATTCTGCCCCTCTGCCCCACTCAGGTGAGACCCCACCTGCAGAGCTGCCCCAGCCCTGGGGCCCTGTGAGACACTCCGAAGATCTCTTTGTCTGCCTCATGTCCATCACAAGAACAGAGCTGGAATCCCTAAAGAGCCCCAAAAGCTTTGCACTGAACTCTTGCACAGAGTCACTGGCTGGGCTGAGGTGGAACAGCAGCCAAGCTGCTGCCTGCCACTGGATTGACAAATGGGTACAGGACACAATGGTTGGCATCAGTTCTTGCTGCCCAGGTGGGAAAAGCTGCGCTGGAGATCTCTCCTGTACACCTGAGCAGATGCAGCAAGTTTGGGCATGTTTGGGCATGCACCTGTGCCAGGCATGTTTGAGCATTTACCTGTGCAAGGAGGCACTTTGCTTTTAGCTCATGGTGTTACT
>VZTN01003917.1:25891-70201 GCA_013400515.1 Erpornis zantholeuca
GGAGCAGGATCCAGGGGCAGGATCCAGGGGCAGGATGCAGGAGCAGGATCCAGGGGGAGGATGCAGGAGCAGGATCCAGGAGCAGGATCCAGGGGGAGGAGGCAGGAGCAGGATCCAGGGGGAGGATGCAGGGGCAGGATGCAGGAGCAGATCCAGGGGCAGGATGGAGGAGCAGGATGCAGGGGCAGGATGCAGGATGCAGGATGCAGGATGCAGGATGCAGGATGCAGGACCAGGACCCAGGGCAGGATGCAGGGGCAGGATCCAGGAGCAGGACGCAGGGGTAGGATGCAGGAGCAGGATCCATGGGCAGGATCCAGGGGCAGGATGCAGGAGCAGGATGCAGGGCTAGGATCCAGGAGCAGGATCCAGGAGCAGGATCCAGGGGCAGGATCCAGGGGCAGGATGCAGGAGCAGGATCCAGGGGGAGGATGCAGGAGCAGGATCCAGGAGCAGGATCCAGGGGGAGGAGGCAGGAGCAGGATCCAGGGGGAGGATGCAGGGGCAGGATGCAGGAGCAGATCCAGGGGCAGGGTGGCCAGGACCCAGGGCAGGATGCAGGGGCAGGATCCAGGGGCAGGATGCAGGAGCAGGATCCAGGGGGAGGATGCAGGGGCAGGATGCAGGAGCAGATCCAGGGGCAGGATGGAGGAGCAGGATGCAGGGGCAGGATGCAGGATGCAGGATGCAGGATGCAGGATGCAGGATGCAGGACCAGGACCCAGGGCAGGATGCAGGGGCAGGATCCAGGAGCAGGACGCAGGGGTAGGATGCAGGAGCAGGATCCATGGGCAGGATCCAGGGGCAGGATGCAGGAGCAGGATGCAGGAGCAGGATCCAGGGGCAGGATGCAGCAGCAGGATGCAGGAGGATTCCTGGCACGGACCAGGGAGGAGAGGGAGGCTAGGAAGCCACTGGATGAGGGTGATGAGGGGTCTGGGAGTCTGCTCTGGCTCAGATTAGCTCCTTGATTACTGTGCTGTGTTCTCATCAGAAGAGAAGAGGGTTTGATCAAAGGGAGATTACCTCAAACGGGGAGAGGAGGTTTCATTAGAGAGGCTCAGATGATGGGAAGTAACTGAACTCATCTTCTGAGCAGTGCAGCTCAACCCTTGGGGAGGGGCTGCTCTCCCAACCCCCTGATCCAGCAGCAGCTCCCAGCACAGGCAGACCCCTCAGGAGGCCCTGGAGCTCAGAGATGCTCCAGAACTGACACTTGAGCCCAGATGTTTGTCCTCACCACAGATTCTGTCTCTTGCTGCCACAATTAACCTGAGGAGGAAGGCTCTTCCAAACCCACCTCTAGTGGGAGAAGTAGAATGGGAAACCTCCAGCAGTCCTGTGCACAATCAGCCCCAAACCTGATTTCAGAGTGTGTGCTCAGCACCCAGCTTTCTGCTGAGGCTGCTGCAGCTCTGCTGCTGCTGGAGCAGGACAATTCTCCTCCTGCACCTTCTCCCCTCGGTGCATAACCCTGCACAAGCTGGTGGCTTTGAAACCAGCATCTTCCAGCAGATCCAACAGCTCCTCCTGCTCAGCTCCTCCCAGATTTGCCTCCAGAGCCTGGCATGTTTAAAAGTGGAAATAATTGCTTGGGTTTTATCTGTCCAAACAGAGCTGTGAGTGAGTAGCTGCAGCCCATCTTCTCCTGCTCCCCAGAGCTTGTTGTCCTGGTTGTCTGCAGCTGACAGGGAGAAATTGGCACTTCCAGGGCACAGGGAGGCCTCTGCTATCGGAGATGTCTGAAGAAATGCAGCTGAGCTGCTCCCAGGAGCATCCCTGCTCCCCACTGACTCCGGAATTCCAGACACGTTGCTCTGAAAAGGGAGGGAAGGGGAGGGGAGGGGAGGGGACACTGATGTTTGCCCTGGGCCGCAGGGCAGGTTTGGAAAACCAGAGTGTAGAATGGAGTTAGGGAACCACAGGAAAGTGTAAAACAATCCTGGGGCGGGGCTGACAGCAGAACTCCTCCCTTTCCCAGGGGGTTCCTCACCCAGGGATGGGTATCAGGGAGAGCTGGGTGGTCACTCCTGGGGTCTGGACTCCCAGAGCTCTCAGCCCTTCCCTCTTCTCCACCACCTCCTCCTCCCTGCTTTCTTTTATTCATTAAAATTCAATTTGTGTTCAAGCTGCTGCAGACTCAGAAGTGTGCCCAGAGCCTGTCCTGGGGGAGCCATGCTGGGCATCCCTGAGCTCTCCCAGCCAATTTCCTACACTGCCAACAGTACCAGTGTCCACTGGGTGCTAGCCCTGCCAAAACCAGGCTCTAATTGGGCTGTAGAGAATGTCCTTCATGGAATGATCAGTGCTGGGATACTCCTGGCAGGAGGAAGCTTTGTTCAGGCTTGGATGAGCTGGACCTTACATCCTCTGCCTTGGAAGAGAGCTCCAAGTGCTTAGGCAAACATTTACAGGTGAGGGGAGGAATGGGCTCAGGATATTTTAATCCTGATATTCCTTAATATCCAAGGGCTTTGCACTGCAGTGAATGTCACCCTTAGCCAGGCATGCATGTGGAGCATCCCTTGGCTCCAAGTCCAACCCCTCCCTGTGGGTTTACAGCAACCCCTCAGGGCAAAACCAGGAATTTCCTGGGAAAGGGAGGCAGTGTGAAGGTCTAAGATGTCCAAAGTCTAACAGAGCTCTCCCCTGAGTGCACAGAGGGCAAACCAAGAAAGCCAAACAGAAAACAAATGGACACCTGGCCTGGGCAGGGCCAAACTGCTGGGGGAAGCATCTGCTGGCTGCTTTCAGGGTCCTTAGGTGGGAGATCAGGGAAAGGTTCTTCCCCCAGAGGGTGCTGGGCACTGCCCAGGCTCCCCAGGGAATGGGCACAGCCCCGAGGCTGCCAGAGCTCCAGGAGCATTTGGGCAGCGCTGCCAGGGGTGCCCAGGGTGGGATTGTTGGGGTGTGTGTGCAGGGCCAGGAGCTGGGCTGGGGGATCCCTGTGGGTCCCTCCCAGCTCAGGATATTCCATGACTCTGTGATTCTAAAAAGAGATGTAAAGAAGTGATCCCTCAAGACAATCATGGACTGTGGGACTTTATCTTTACTCTTGTTCTGCTGGGATGAGGGAATGCACCCTTCCTTCCCCCAGCTCCCGAGGAACCTTGCCAGGCATGAGGAGTTCAGTGCTCATCCTGCACAGCTGAACAAGGCTTGGATGTGATGGGAACAGAGCCTTGTACAGCTCCTCTTGCTTCTCTGGCTTTTCTTTCCCTGCCCTGTCCCTCTTTTCCCTCTCCTTATTTCCCTCCTTGCACAGGATCCTGGCTTTTTTGGATGTAATTGCATCCCTTGGGCTGTGGATGAGGCCCTGGAAGGGTTAAGCAGGTTCCTGGGTGATGTCCCTTTGCCAGGTCCCCAAGAACACCTCACTGGATGTACTGAGGCTGTTCCTCCAACACTGACTTGCCATTTGATCTCTCACCAGAGACAGATTTTCTGCTTTGCTGCTCTTTCTGGCCATGTTAACGTGATTTGAGCCTTGTTTTGCCTCATAGAAAGCAGAATCAAATTCCAGCAGTGGCAGCACCTCAGCCTGGTCTCATTCCATTGATTTATTCCCCCTGCCCCAAAAGCACAGTTATTGCTTTCTGCAGTAACCTCACAGAGCCTTCAGACAAGGGCCCTTGCTCTGGTAAGGGTTTCTGTGGCTAAAGAAAAGTGAGTAAAGATGTTGTTACAAGGAAAGACTTTATATGCTCCAAATTCCCTTCCCCGCTCCTCACATTCTTCATTAAAGCTCTCCCTGGTGCTCATGGCCAGGAGAATTCCACAAGTGCCACTCCAGGATGTGACAGCATCTTCTCTGTACCCAGTGGTGCTCAGATCCCAACTGATCCATCAGGAGAGGTGTGTGGGAAGAAAATGCCCTGGATAGGGCATGGGAAAGATTAAAGCAGCCAAGAGAATACTGATTGATCAAGGGGGCTGTTGTGTGCTCCTCACAGATCATGGAATGGCTTGGGCTGGAGAGACCTTAAAGTTCATCCCATCCCACCCCTGCCATGGCAGGGACACCTCCCACTGTCCCAGGCTGCTCCAAGCCCCAATGTCCAACCTGGCCTTGGACACTGCCAGGGATCCAGGGGCAGCCACAGCTTCCCTTGGCAACCTTTTCCAGTTCCTCTGGGAGGTCTCTGGAGCTTCACTCTCTGCCATCAGCTCTATCACCCCTTTCCTCATCAACGACAACATCAGCATTCCCACGCTGGATGTCATCTCTCTCATGGGCAAGAAAATACAGAGCAGAGACTTGGAAAATCCAGGCAAAGCTCTGGGAAGAGCCAGCCGGGTCTGGGATGCCACCTTGGCATGCCTGGCATACCAAAGGTACGTGGGACCCCCCTCAAGTCCCCAGATGCCTCTGCCATCTCCCCTTCCTCCTCCTCTTGGGAATGGGTTGGGATTCCCTCTGGGCAGCTGAGGGCGGAGCAGGAGCAGCTGCAGCCCCCACGTGAGGCACAGAGAGAGAAATCCCAGCCCTGCTGAGGCAGGAGTCAAACCTCGTTAGCGTTACTGCACATTAGAGATGGTCATTATCTAACAGCAAAGGTACTGCACCCATCACGGGGTAATTTATTTTGGACCTCGTTATGATGGATAAAGATTAATTAATCACCGTGCTGGAAGTTAGTGGTTGCCTAGGGAGCCATGATCATGACCTGATTATCTTTAATGTAGGCAAAGAGAGAGCAGTCCCCACCAATTCATGTCTGTAACACACTCACACCGTGCTTTAAACAGACTCATTTCCCAAAGCTGGGCAAAATGAGGACTGGAATTAATTTGGAAGGAAATTGGAATAAAAAAAAAAGTGAATGAAGACACGAAGCTCTTTCATGAGGGCTGATTAGGTCAGAATTTCACCCCAAAGGAAGATGACTTTGCCTGAAAGTCCACACCAGTTTAGTGGTAAAGGGAAGGAGCTGTTAAAATAAAAATGTCACATGGACAGAATGGGCAAAGGGAAAAATTTGTGGTTACTGGAATGAAGTGCAGCAAGGAAAGGAAGGAACTGATAAGGAAAACTGAAGATAACAATAATAATAATAATAAATAGTCTCTAGCTGGCAGGTTGGTGAGCAATGTGGGGGTTCTGAAGGGGTGCTTTGGGTTTGCATGGCCAGGTTTTGGGAGCAGGGGAGTCACAGGGGTGGCTGCTGAGTGAGCAGTGTCACAGTGAGAAGCTGCCAGAAGCCTCCCCTGTGCCCAGCAGAGCCAATTCCAGTGGCTCCAGGACAGACCCTCCCTGGCCAAGGCCCAGCCCAGCACAGAGGGTGCCACCTGCCCCGGGTGGCTTCCCCACCCGCGTGTTCCAGGCTGGTGGCACCTGCTCACTGGTGACACCAGGACTTGGGGCACGTTGGGACAATGAACTCACACCAGTTTTAAGCCACTTTAACTCCCCAGCCCAGAAAACTTCTGTTTATTCTTTCTTTCTTGACAAAGCTGCATGAGCAGAAGGCCACACTGGGCAATGGGATTCCCTCACTGCCTGTGCCATGTGAGGCCAAGCCATGCTTTAGGATGGATGAGCTGCTGGTGGTCAGGGGTTCAGGTCAGCTGGGAAGGGCGTGGGGGTGAGGGGAAGGGGCTGAGCCAGAAGAACTCATGGCCAGGTGATGAAGGGTGCCCAGGAGAGCAGGGGTGAGGTTATCTGTCTATGGCAGTGGGAGGACTGGCACTGGAATGTCCCTCCTTTTGTGCCCTGCTCTGGCACCCAGGTGCCCTCAGTGGGGAACAGGATGCACAAATCCGTGTGGAGCCCTCCAAGGGCTGTGGTTTCATGAAAGCTGCTCAGCTCTGCTCTCTGTGTTTGGGTGGCTGCAGTGACATCCCTGCCCTTCCCCTTTTCAGGTGTGCCAAACTGGCAGCACCCTCTGCACTGGGGACAGGCTCCAGTCCTGTCACGCACAGAGCCTCGCCCAGAGCTTTGCCAGTTACTTCTCCTGCACATGGTCCTGTTCTACACCTGACACAGCACAAAATTCCTCATCCAGATTATTAATAACTCCTCTGTGCTGAAAGGAAATTTTCCTGCTCCCACTCTGCCAATCCCCAAGTTCCTGACTCAGGACATGTGGGAGAACATGTGCTGTCCCAAGTCCCCTCCTGAAATGGCTCAGCTCCCTCCCACCGTGGATCCACCACGAGCCTTGGGACACGAGAGGAGCCTCGCTCCTGCACTGTTGGTGTGCTGTAAATAATCCCCAAGCCCCAGGTGCTGGGGACTTCCACATGGATCATCATCCTCCTGCCTGGGACACGAGGAGCAGGGGATTCCTGAGGGGTCCAAGCGCTGCCTGTCCCTTGGAGAGCCCATGGAATGGTGAAATGGTGCCAGTGGGTGCCAGAGCACAGCCAGGCCTGAGTCCTGGTGAGGAGAGAGCTGGATCTGGGCAGGTGGGTGCTGGCAGGACACACAGACACTGCAGGATGCTGGAGGATGATGAGACAAGGCCCAAAGGCTGCAGAAGGTGAGGGGCTCCAGTTAGGTGGGAGGGTGTGGGTGCCAGCAGAGCTCTGAGCTGCCAAGGCCTGGGTGCAGGGTGAAGGTGTTTGGTGCCTGGGGAAGGGAGTGGGGTGGGATGCACATGAAACAATGGCTAGAGAATGATGCCTTGTCCTCGTGGGTTTATCCTTGTGGATTGCTGTGGTGGGAAAAGATGAAGGTCAGACTCCCAGCAGGGTTTAACCCTCTGGGCAAGGCTTTGCCAGGCTGTCCCACTGCCCCACCAAACCCAGCCTGGCCCCAGGGCAGGGGCACAGTCTTAGAGGGGGGAATTTCCTGGGAGCTGCAGCTGACAGACTCCTCCTCTCCCAAAACCAGGGTCTGGGTGCCCTGGACATCTCCAGACATGCCCCACTAGAGCCCAAATCCTGGTCCCACAGCAGGGATGCTCTGCCTGCCTCCCCTCCCTGTGCTGACAGGGGAAGCTGTGCTGGGAGCACTGCCCAGCTCTGGAAGGACAAGGAGGGTGAAAATATTGGCATGAACCAGTGGGAGCAAGATGGGAGCAGTGGGAAAGTTCTCCCAGCCTGGTTTGTACCCCACACACTGAACCACAGCCCTGTCCCAGTCTCAGTTACCCCAAAGGTGGAAGGTGGAATGGGGGACAGTAATACTCCAGGAGGAGTGTTCTGATCCTCCCTAGAGCTCCAGTGGAGCTGGGATTCCTGCTGGGAACTCTTTCCAAGCACTTTCAGCAGGAACCCCTGGGAGTTCACACACACACACTGCCCTGAGCCTGCCCTGCACACATGGGCAGCACTTCCGTGCTCTGCAATCAGCAGCCTCAGGATGCTTCAAGGAAAACAGAGCTTCATTCATGACTTTGCTCTCCTGAGCCAACAGCCTCCCTTCCCTGCCAGCTGCAGCCCAGGCTCTGCTGCCAGCCTGGGCACGGGACACAGAGCAGTCACTCCGGGCCAATTTATCCCAGGAAAGGCAGGAAGGCACAGGGAGGAGCTGGGCTTGAGCATGGAGAGATGCAAAATACTTGGGCTGAGCCTGTTCCCTGTTCCCAGTGGGGAAGGGGCAAGGGCTGTGCCCAGCGAGTTTTCCCAATTGGAAAATTGTGCTGAGCTGAGGTGGTGGAAGCTGGTCCCAAGTCCAGGGAGAGACATGAGAGTTCCTGGGAGGGAGGGGAGTCCTGGGGGCAGCGTGAGCCCACCAGTCACGCTCCTGGTGGCTGATGCATCCCAGCACAGGACTGGGTGCTCTGGACTCATGGTGAAGAGCTTCTCTGTCTAGTCTGGACCAGTTCACTTCAGATGTGGGAGTGTGGAATGACACAGAGAAGTTTAATCCCAGCACTGGGTGAGACCAATCCTAAAGACTCTGAAACCACCTGCGAGCTGCCAGCTCTGCCAGCAGAGAGAGATCAGAGCCACTGTCCCAGCAGGGACTGCTCAGGCTGGGGCTGTTCTGGCAGTTCTGCCCCAGTCAGCCCCTGACAGGATGCTGGGAGTGCTGGTACAGCGGGAAGGGGGATGGCAAACATCACAGGGATGGATTATTCCAAGGGGGTAGCTGGACAGGCAGCACCTGGGACATCTCAGGAGGTGGCAGGGCTGTGTCCTGGCAGGGGGAGAACAGACCTCGGGGGACAAACTCCACCATTTCCCGGGCTCAGGGCCTGCCTGCCTCGTCCAGGCTACTCCTGCCTAAAGTTCATCATGGGAAAAAAGGAAAACATCACACAGAGCAAAGTCAGCTGAATATCTGGCAGCCCAAGGGTCAGGGTCAGATACAGAAACCCCTGTTTAGGGATGCAATCAAAACAGTCACACAAAAACTTTCCATGTGTATCCTCTCCTCTGGTGCTGTGCTCACCCCTACAGTGTCCCTGTGGGGCTCTGGGGACCCAGACCTGGCCTGGAGTGCCTCAGGCAGAGTCACAGAGGGGTGGGAGAGTCACAGAGAGTCACCAGTGTCCTCAGCCCTTTGCTGGGAGGAATCTGATGTTCAGGGTGGGAGTCCTTCTCTCTCCATTTGGGACACCCCAGGGTTATTCTTTTATGCTCCCCCTTCATAAACTCCTGGATAAAGTTTGGAAGCCTCACAGGAACCTCCCACAGCCCCACTGTGGAAGAGGGCCCTTTCCATCCTACACAACAGCCTGGCTTTGTTACACCATCACCATCCCCAGAGTTGGTCCCAGCTAACCTCCCTGGTTGCTCTGGGCTGCTGTCAGCACTTGCTGAAAGCAGCTCAGGCCAAGGCCAAGCCAGCCCAGCCCTGACACTCCAGGTCACTAAAGGCCTTTGGCTTTTGGCTGGGCATGACCCAAGCTGTGTTTGCTGGGCTGCAGTGCCACCATGGTCAGACACACACACATGCTGTGACAGCCTGGCTGCTCAGCTCTGTGACACAGGGGGTGCTTTCACCCCAGGGTTATACACAGGGCCTGTTTCCCTGGCACTGCAGGTGCTGTGGGACCCTTGGGTTCCCCTGCAGGCACAGAGTGAGGCCAGGATGGGTGTGACCAGCACCAGAGAGGGAGAGGGAGCTGCTCAGCTCATTTTACTGAGCAGTGCAGCAGTGGTGGCAGGGATCTGCCTTCTCCTGGCTGCACCAGGGCTGAGCACAAAGGGGCAGCTGTGAAGTGTGAACCTTCCCCTGCCTTCCCCACACTTTTCAGTCAGAAATTACCTATAAATCATGGAACTGTAGGATGGCTTGGGTTGGAAAGGCCCTTTAAGCCCATCTTGTTCCCCTCCCCTGCCCTGGGCAGGGACATCTTCCACCAGACCAGGTGGCTCCAAGCCCCATCCAGCCTAAATCAATCTTGGCTTGCTGCTCAAATTATGCTCACTCTGAACCCATGCTCCTCATTAATTATGGCATATTCTCCAGCTCATTTTCACCCCTCCCTGAAGACCTTTCCCCTTCCTCTGACACATTTGGGAAATGGTTTGATAAAAGCAGGTGCCTTGTGTCCTCAATAGTCCCCTCCAACAAACCCCTACCTGTGAGCTGCAGGCTCCAGCAGGACCCAGGAGGGCTCAGGCTGCCCCAGCCCTGAGGGCAGTTCCTGCTGGGAAGATCTCTCATCTTTGTCTTCAAACCAGGGCAGGAGCTTCACCCAGGACATGGAGATGCAGAATAAATTCATTTCCTGCCAGCATGGCAATCCCAGAGCTGTCCCAGTGATTGGGGTGTGCTCCCACGGGGACATTGGAGCTCCAGGGGTCCCAAGGGTGCTCTGGGGGAGCTGAGGGCAGGGAGGCTCCTCCCGCCCTCCTGCATTTCCAGAGTGGCAGCGCCGAGGCTGCACAGCTGCTCCTTGGCTGCTCGGGGGTTTGCCACTCTGCTGGTGACAAACAGAGCTGGCAGCAGCCCTGGGGACACGGAGGGGTGGGAGGGGGGTCCCACCTGTGTCCTGGTGCCCTGCCATGCTCTGCCCTGTCAAGAGGTGCCAGGCTGGGGCTGCCCAGCTCTGCCAGCCCCTTCTGACCCACGAGGCGCAGCTGGAGGGGCTGATGGGGCCCAGCACAGCCAAGCTAACAGCCAACAATTCCATTTTTTACCTCACCCAGAGCACCCTTGGGACCCCTGGAGCTGTCAAGCTCTTGGCAAATGTCCTCGTGGAAGGATATCCCAGTGACCAGGATGGCTCAGGGACTGCCACGCTGACATGGAATGAACCTTTCAGCACGGGGATGCTGAGGTGAGGGTGTGGGTGTGCCACAGTTCTGGATCCACCTCCTTGCACATCCCCTTTGTGGGGACCAAGCCCACCATGGCCCTGAACAGGGAACATTCTGAGCTCCACACCAGGAGCACCATCCGGGAATGGAGACAGTGCCAGTGGCTTCAGGAGGAGCCTGTGTGCTGCTCCTTCTCTGCTTGCCATGAATGCAGAGCTCCTCATCAACTCCCCCGGCTCCAAACGCTTGACTCAGGTCTCTGACAACATTATGCTGTCCAAAAATAATGAGATTTTAAAAATTAATAAACTCAGATGCTGTTTATTTGCCTTTTTTTTTTTTTTATGTTAGGAATTGTGTTTCCAGCTTTTCTCTGCAGTCACAAGTTGGGCTCTGGTATGATTTTCATTCAGGACTGAGTGTCTCGTGTAATCCCCTGGCTCTTGCAGCTGGGGCTGTGAGAAAAGAGCAACTCTCTGAGGGCTGAATCATCAGAGCTGCCAGCCCTGGGCAGCCTCCTCTGGCTGGGAAAGGAGGGATGGGAATGGGGATGGGATGGGATGGGGATGGGGATGGGATGGGAATGGGGATGGGATGGGATGGGGATGGGGATGGGATGGGAATGGGGATGGGATGGGATGGGGATGGGGATGGGATGGGAATGGGGATGGGATGGGATGGGGATGGGGATGGGATGGGAATGGGGATGGGATGGGATGGGGATGGGGATGGGATGGGAATGGGGATGGGATGGGATGGGGATGGGGATGGGATGGGAATGGGGATGGGATGGGATGGGGATGGGGATGGGATGGGAATGGGGATGGGATGGGATGGGGATGGGGATGGGATGGGAATGGGGATGGGATGGGATGGGGATGGGGATGGGATGGGAATGGGGATGGGATGGGATGGGGATGGGGATGGGATGGGAATGGGGATGGGATGGGATGGGGATGGGGATGGGATGGGAATGGGGATGGGATGGGATGGGGATGGGGATGGGATGGGAATGGGGATGGGATGGGATGGGGATGGGGATGGGATGGGAATGGGGATGGGATGGGATGGGGATGGGGATGGGATGGGGACAGGTACAGAGATGGGGACAGGGATGGGGACGGGGATGCTCCTGAGAACACTGCAGGCTTGGAAATTAATGAATCCCTTCACCTGCACAACCTCTGGGTTTTGTGATCTTCCTTGTGGCACAGGGGGTTTCTGCTCCTCAGCCAATCCCAGGATAGAACTCCTCACCATGGGATGGGTCAGAGCAGGGTTCGAGGCTCTCCTGTGGGGGTCAGGAGGAACTGCCTGGTCCCACCTGCCTGCTGCTGCCACAGGTGTCCTTGCAGAGGGAAGTGACTTCTCTGCCTGTGATGCCTTCGTCTGACGGCTTTTGGCTGTGATGTGGGGCTGGGTAATGCTTGGCAACACCCAAACAATCCCACACCATGGAATGGTTTGGGTTGGAGGGACCTTAAAGCTCATCCAGTCCCACCTTCCATGGGCAGGGACACTATCCCAGGTTGCTCCATCCAGCCTGGCCTTGGACACTTGCAGTGATGGGGAGAGACCCAAAGCTTGATGAATTTCAGCAGATTCAAACATTTGCCCAATGAATAACACCAAATTCTCACTTGTCCTTTGCCCTTTTTCCACTGAGGGTTCACTTCTCACCTTGCCAGTGATGCTGCTGGGAGCCCTCTGTTTCCCTAAAGGAGCAGAGCAGGACTGGCTCCATGGCTGTCCTGGCCCCACAGCCATCCTCCTCTTTGTCCTCAGGTCACTGCTGGGCCCAGATCCGATGTCTGTCCAAGTGTGCACCACCCCAAGGGATGGGATTCTGTCCTGTGCTTCTCCTTTGGCCCTCGCCAGACAGATTTGCTGAGAAGGAAAATTGGTATTTATTTTCCTGAAAGTTGAGGAAATGAGATGAACAGGGTGCCCAGAGCAGCTGTGGCTGCCCCTGGATCCCTGGCAGGGTTGGACACTGGGGCTTGGAGCAGCCTGGGACAGTGGGAGGTGTCCCTGCCCATGGTAGGGGTGGCACTGGATGGGCTTTAAGGTCCCTTCCCACCTGAACCATCCTGGGGTTCTGTGAAGTCCCAATATCCCTCAGCAGTCAATGTGTGTGTGCTGACCTCTCTCAGTGTCCAGTTCTCTTCGTTTGTACTCCACAGGCAAACAGGCCTGGGAGAGGAGGGAGGCTGTGGCTGTCCCTGGAGGTTGCTGCTTTCCCCAGGATTAGCAGGGGTGTCCAGCCAGGTTTCAGGGCTCCTGTCCAGCCCAGGACTCTGCTGCCATGCGGGAGCAGCTCTGACTCATCCCAGCCTGGATCAGCTCCAGGATCTCTCTGCAGAGAGTCCCAGAGCGGAGACCTTAAAGAAAAGGATATTTGGTAAATGTCAACATTTGTGCACATATTTGTTTCCTGTTTTGTATCCCTGACAAACTGCACAGCCAGGGCTTGATGGTGCTTTGATGGATTAAAGTCAGTTTTATTCCTCTTTTGCTTTGCCATGCTGTCAGAATGGATAATGCAGATTCCCACACGGCAGCATGTCCCCCTGGGAGAAGAAAGCCCTGACATCAGCCTGGCTGGATTCCAAGGCTCCTGCCAGCCCTCTGCGAGGCAGGAAGCTCTCCAGAGCCGAGTGCTTGGGCTTGGGACTCTCCTGGCTGGAAAAGCAGGAGTTATAATCTCCCTAAACCTTGCTCCTTTTGGCTGGGGGCGAGCCCTGGGCAGGGCAGGGAGCAGGCAGAAGATTCCTCACTGTGAGATGCAGGAAAAGGCAAAGGTTTTTCACATCAATGCTGAGCATAAAAAGCTTTGCAATTTATAGCACAGCTCAGTTCACAGTCCGAGAGGCCCCAGAGGGACCTGTGTGTGTAACACAGAAATATATCCATCCATAACATAAATCTGAGTGTGTATCATACAGAGTCATAGAATAATTAAGGTTGGAAAAGCCCTCTAAGATCTCCAAGCCCAACCATTAACCCAGCACTGCCAGGTTCCACCAAACCCACCGAGCCATGGCCCCCAGGGCCACATCCACACCTGTTTTGAACACTTCCAGGGATGGTGACTCCATCACCTCTCTGGGCACCTGTGCCAGTGCCTGACCACCTTTTCCAGGAAGAAATGTTCCCAATATCCAACCTGAGCCTCCCCTGGCCCAGCCTGAGGCTGTTCCCTCTCCTCCTGTCCCTGTTCCCTGCCAGCAGAGCCTGACCCCCCTGGCTGCCCCCTCCTGTCAGGAGTTGTGCAGAGCCACAAGGTCCCCCCTGAGCCTCCTTTTCTCCAGGCTGAGCTCCTTTCCCAGCTCCCTCAGCCGCTCCTCATCACACTCCATCCTCATAAGATTTGTTATTCCAGTATTTATTATATAGAAAATAATTCTGTTCAAGGAATAAATTAATTCATTGGAAGAGAAAAAAACTTCCCCCCCACCTTCTGATTTTGCAGCTGATCAAGAAAATGAGGAGGGACATTGTCCAGCACAGCCACTCTGAGTCCAGGGTGCCCAGAGCAGCTGGCTGCCTGTCCCCCACACTGTTTGCTGGGTAGGTCTCAGCTGGGATAAAAAAATCAAGATTCAGTGCACTGGATTTTGACCTGATAGGGCTGATTTGCATCTCCAAGCTGGCATTTCCCCATGCACAGACCAGACCTGTGTGAGCCTTCCCTGTTCCTGTTCCTAAATTCAGCATTCCCTGCAATGCTGGCTGATCTTTAGAAACTGAGGGAACACCACAGGGATGCACTGGCACAGGGCGAGGGCAAACCATTAGTGCTTATTATTGAGCTGGGCCATATTTTTGGGATTGTTTTGGGGCCAGCAACTTTTTTAAAATTGTTGTTGGTTTTGTTTTGTTGTTGTTGCTGTTGTTGTTCACACCTGTAGTTTTTTTCCACACCTGTCAGTCATTTTTCATTGTCTTTTATTTATTTAGTTAAGGGGATTTTGGTGCTTCTCCCTCTTGTCCCACACCTACCGTGCAGTTGTTCCATGGGTGCACTGACTGAGAGATCTATCTGTCTCTCTGTCCATCTGCCACTCTTTTTATCTCTATTTATCCATCCAGTGTCTCAGTTTTGGTTTTTTTATCAGATCTAATTTGTCACCTCTGTTCCCTCCCGGTGCCATCAGAGGTGTCTCCAGCCCAGTGCCTCCACTGGCTGTTCCCAGTGCGGGGGTCCCTCATTAAAAAGGTTTGCACCACTGGGCTGTGGCTGCTGGGGCCCCTCCTGGGGCTGGGGGTGCTGGTGGCACCCAGGGAGAGGCAAATGCCAGCTGAGAGCCTGATTTGGCACAGGAAGGAGTTGGAGGCACAGAGAGCCACCTGAAGGAAGGACAAACACGAGAGTGGCACTGCCTTTGGGAAGAGTTAAAGAGAGAAAAGAGCCTGTGGTCTGTGAGGAGGAGGAGGTGGGACAGCAGGAGATGGGGCTAGAAGGATCCTGGATGAAGATTGTCCGAGACCAGACAATTGTGCCACTTGGTGGCTTCAGGCAGCATGGGAATAATGGCCTTGCTCTGCTGGGCTGGGTTAGCAAAGTGCTGCAGAACCTCTGTGCCCACGGAGGGGAGCAGAGCCCGTGAGGGGAGGGGTCAGCCAGACTGGGACAAGGCCCGAGGAGCAGGAGGAGGCAGCTGGTGCTGCTCAGTTCAGCTTCCCTGCCGTGCAGGATGGACACGGCTCTGCTCCCGAGCTGTGGCACAGGAGGGCTGGAGCTTCCCAGGGACCTTGGATGTTCTGGAGATGCCATTGAGGCAGTGACCACACGACAGGGAAGCACATCTGGTTTAGGTGGGAGCCCAGGGATGGGAGCTCTGAAGTGTAGAGGAGCTCAGGAAACCTGGCAGGTGTTCCAGGACAGCTGCCCCAGAGGGAGAACAATTCCTTCCACATGCTGGAATGTCAGAAGTTCAGTTTGGCTAAAGAGGGAGCTGCTTCCTGAGCTCCAGCACAGGAGGGCACACAGAGGAGGGGGAGGGCTGGGAAAGGTGGGATACAGAAGCACTGTCCCAGCATGCAGGTGAGGTGTTGGGAAAGACAAAGCTCACCTTGAACTGAAGGCTCCAAGGGATGCCAAGCATGACCATGGAAAGGGCAAGGGGGCTGGGAATGGAATGGGTCATGGAGCAACAGGGATGTAGAAGAGGCTCAGCCAATGCCTCTTTTCCATCAGTTCCATTGACCAGGACTCCCAGGACTTGGGCACTGAGGAGGGGTTTCCAGGAGAACAACACCTGGTGCCAGAGGGGGATCAAGTCAGGAATCCCTTGATGAATCTGAGCACACCTCGGTCTGTGGGACAAAGCAAAACATGCTTAGGGTGCTCAGCAGCCAGGTGCCAGCACTGTCAGACCACTCTGTCACCTCTGTGGAAGGGAAAGGAGCTCAGAGGAGACCCCCAAGAGCTGCAGGGAGCTTTCTGCCACAGCCAGCCCAGTAGGGGCTGAGGGAGGAGCTGGAAGCTAAGCCTGCTCTGACTGCCTCTGGAGCAAGATGTGAAGGTGCCAGGGCCTGGAGAACCTGCACCAGCTGCTGCCAGCCCTGAACAGATCTCACCTTGCAGAGCCCCTGAGGGCACTGGGCAGGGCTGGGGGACAGCAGCTGGGGGCAGCAGGAGGGAGCAAGCGGCGTCACCACCTCAGCCCAACACTGAGACCAGAGGGACAACAAGTGCAAAGCCTGCAGTGATTGCACATGTGAGATCTCTGGGTGATGAAAAGGAACCAGCTGGGATTTGTCAGAAACCAATCATTTCAAATCTGAGCCTTTTTTTCTGACAGTAACTGGCCCAGTGGATAAAGAGAAGCAATAGATGTGAAATCTCTTGACTTTAAGGCTGTTAACAGAGCACAGGAGGGTGTTCCCTGAGCAAAGCAGGAACACAGACCCATATTTCTTGAGAGGGTGGGGATGCAAGCAGGTGAAGGCTGTTCCCAGAGAGCACCTCCAAAGCTCTGTCCAAGCAGGGGGGCTGTTCAGACAGGGCTGGCCTGAGGCTGATCCTGTTTCCAGTTTTAATGCCTGGTTTGCAGGATGGAATTGGGAGGCTGCTTTCAGCCCTGTGAAGAATGCCCAGCTGGAATGAAGGGCAGGATTCAAACTAGAGTGGCTTGGATGAAATGCAAATGCTCTAGAAACAGTCACCTAAAAGGGGTTATGGAGAGGATGGAGCCAAACTCTTCCCAGGGCTGCATAATGAGGTTTAACAGAGAATGGGCATGAGCTGCAACCAGGAAAATTTCCAGGGAAATATTCTTCACTTTCAGGACCAAAAATGTGGAGAAAATCTCAGTCCCTGGAAACTTTCTAAACAGACACTGAGAAACCTTGTCCAGGTCTAGAGCTAGCCCTGCTTGGAGCAGGAGAGGGAAGGAGGGTCCTCCAGAGGTCCCTGGCAGCCAAAATCTTTCTATTATTCTATGACAACAACTCATAGGCATTTGCCACCCTCACCTGCTCTGGGCCAGGTTGGACATTGGGGCTTGGAGCAGCCTGGGACAGTGGGAGGTGTCCCTGCCATGGCAGTGGTGGCACTGGATGGGCTTTAAGGTCCCTTCCAACCCAAACCATTCCAGGATGTCAAGATTCCATGATTTGGGGTCTGAGTAGCTCAGGATAGAAGGACCAGCTGTGCAGAAGGCAAAGAAACTTCAGAGGAGCTGAGAGAAGAAATTCAGTGCACCAAAAAGGGGCAATCCCTCAGGCCAAGCACTCTGGCTGCAGGATTTCGCTCCCTTCCCAAGGGATGATATCCTGGTCCCTGCTCTATGACCAACCCTCTCCAGCACCCCTGCTTTGGAAGGCCATGGGTGACTGAGTGAATTCCTTATCCCAGCAGGAGATGTTTTCTAGGTCACTGCTCCTGGTTTTCACACTTGTGAAGGTTTTAAGTCATTTTCCCTATTTGCATGACAAATATCATAGCATTTTTGGACACACAGAGCTGGATCCCCAGATTCCTCTTCTCTCAGGCTGCAAGCAGCTGCACAGCAAAGGTTCTCCCCCAGCCCTGCTTCTCCCTGGGATTAAACAAAGAAATTTTCAGTAATGTACAGGTGTCTCTCACATAGATATTTTATTTTTCTTTCCACAGTGCCCAGGGTTGTCCACAGGGGGAAGGGAAGGGAGGAGAGAGGAGAGAGAAAAAAGATAAAAGAGAGAGAAGAGAGAGAAAACAGAGAGAGAAGAGATGAGAAAAGAGAAGGTTCCTCACTGGGCAGGAGCAAAGAGGCAGCTGGGTTTGGAAAGGCTTCCTGGACCTCAACAGGAGGGTCAGAGAAACAGGGGCTCAACCAGCTGCACTTGGCTTTGGGCTGGAGAGTGTGGAGAGACCTCTGGAGGTGGGAGAAGGGGCTGAGGGGAGGTGGGAGAAGGGGCTGAGGGGAGGTGGGATGTGCTGGCTCAGTGCTGTGCTCAGGTGTGGCAGCCAGACCTCTCCTCCCAGGGCTCCACCTTCCACCATCCAATTTCTGTTCATATTTGCCTGGAGAAGAGGGAAGATAAATTCCTGGTGAGCTCTTAGGAAAGTTACCCACGTTAGGACTCAGGGTCACCGGCACTGAGGGACACCCCACTTTTGTTGGCAGGAGTGGACATTGGTGCCTGGCTCTGTGACAGCACCGAGCTGCCTGGGGTCTCACTGACCCCCGTGTCGAGGGCTGGTACAAAATGCTCCCACTTGTCCTTGCAAGAGGCAAAGAGTCTGACGCCCCCAGGAATCCATCCCTGCCTCCCATCCTGCTCACACAGCTCCAGGTTGGCTGTTAGAGATGCTCTGCCCCAATTAACAAATCCCTGTCAAAGGTCTTGGCTCCTTTTCATCTTTTCGTTTGGCTAAAAGGACAATAGCAAACTCTCCAAGGTCTTGAGTCAAACCCCGGCTGATACTTTATCTCCATTTTTTTTCCTCCACTAAATGGCAGCAAGATAAATCCTGGATTTACACATCCTCTCCATATTCTCAGAACCATGGAAAGGTTTGGGTGGGAAGGGACCTTAAAGTGCATCTCATCCCACCCCTGCCATGGGCAGGGACACCTTCCACTGTCCCAGGCTGCCCCAGTGTCCAACCTGGCCTTGGGCACTGCCAGGGATCCAGGGGCAGCCACAGCTGCTCTGGGCACCCTGTGCCAGGGCCTGCCCACCCTCCCAGGGAACAATTCCTTCCCAATCTCCCATCCATTCCTGCCCTCTGGCACTGGGAAGCCATTCCCTGTGTGCTGTCCCTCCATGCCTTGTCCCCAGTCCCTCTCCAGCTCTCCTGAGCCCCTTTAGGTGCTGGTGTTCCCCCGAAGGAGAAGAGCTGCAGCATCACCCTCTGCCAGCCTGGCAAGGAGAGGTGTGTGCCATGTCCCCTCCAGGGCTCCAGGGACAGCTCAGCTGGACAGGGCACAGTGAATTTGCTTCCCAACTGAGGATTACAAAGGAATTTTAGAAATGTTTGGCCTTGGGAGTTTTTTTAAAGCTTTTGTATTCTGCTCTGATGGTGCTTCTCTCTGAGCAGCTCGAGCTCCACCCCAGAACCACCCTCCCACCCCCCGAAAAAGCAAGGAAGAAAAGGTCAGGCCAAGCCTGTGCTTGGATGAAATCCCTGGAAGAGCCGGGCTCGTTGTGCAGCTCAAATGCTGCATTTGCCTGACTAAGACACAGCCTCTCCTGCTGGGCTTTTGCACGGAGTCGGGAGCTTAAACTGGATTTCCACCAAGGACAGGTGCTCTGAGAGCCTTTCACTGGGGCTGCAGAGCAGGAGTCACCTCCCTTGCCTTGATTGCTCAGTCAGTGCTCGGTGCAGACCCCAGCAGCAGGTGTGGGTGGGAGTGCCCTGCTGCATTAGCATTCCCTGGGCTTCTGCACGGGCAGAGACAGAGCAGGGCGGGCACGGCGTAATTCAAGGGCCATTCATTCAAATGTTACATTTCCATCTCCTCGAGAGCTATCAGGAGCTCTGGCCGGGTGCAGGATGCCAGTGCTTGATTAAATGTTCATCCCTGACCGTCTGGCAGAGCTGAGCCTGGGGATGATCCTGGCCCAGCAGATGGGTCCCAGTATGTCCCAGTCAGGGCTGGCCTGGGAACAGGGTAGGAGCAGCCTCCTCAAAGCAGGCACAGATGGGCAGCTGGAGAGCTTGGAAAGGGAATGTGTGTCCAGAGGGGGAAGATTTAGATGATTTTCACAGACTCATAGGATGTTCTGGTTGGAAGGGACCCAAAGAGCCGTCAAGTCCAACAGCAATGGCCCATGTGGGGATGGAACCCAGTGTGGCATTGTCAGCACCATGCTCTGACCTGCTGAGCCCATCCCTGCTCATCTGTGGACAGAAGCTGCAGCTGAGCTCCATCCCTGGTGGAGACAGTGCTGTGAGAGGAGCCAGGATGGCAGCCTGAGCCGAGCTGGGATGGGCAGAGGGATCTGCCCAGCTCTGCCCTGGCTCCCTGCCCCTCCCAGGCCTTTGTGGGGATGGGGACAGGGCATTTTATGTGCACAGAGTGTCCCAGGAGGGCCTGAGGGGGCTGATAAGATCAGTGAGCACAGCTATCAGCCCTCAGCACGGATGTCCAATCCTGCCACGACAGAGTGGGATGTCCTTCCGTGCAGGGTCACCCTGAGTCTGATGGACAGAACTTCCCTAAGAGCTCACCAGGGATGTATCTGCTCACCCCAGTCCTTCGTGGGGATGGACACAGGACACTCCACCTGCACAGAGTCCCTGTGAGGCCCGAGGGGGCTGGTAAGGCCAGGGAGCACTAGCAGCAGGGCTTTGTCTCCCTCGTTGGCTCAGGCATTATCTGCGCCCCACAAGCCTGGCAAAGGGAGGGGGAACATCCCCCACCCTCCCAAGGCACAGAGGGCTCTGGTCACCCTGACAGGTCCCTGCAGCCCCTGCAAGCTGGCTGCTGGCCCAGAAGTGCCTGCTGAAATAACTGCAGAGATCAGTGTCCTGCTGGCATCAGGCCCTGGGTGCTGAAAGCCAACCTGGGCTCCTCTGGAGCTGATCAGGCCATGCTCGTGCTGGTGAGTGCCAGGGCATTTCTCAGCTCTGGTGGCTCCTGCTCAGGGTCACATCAGAGTGGACACAGGGGGCACTGCCAGGGAATGCCCCCAGCTGTGAAATCAGACAGAGGCCTCAAAGCAAGAAAACACCTGACAGTGTCAGGAGGCAGCAGAGCTGCAGTTGTTGGTGTTTTCTGCTGGAGAAGAAGACACTGTGGGAGTTCTGCCCACAGAGGACATTTTCCCACCTCCAGGCTCCATCCCAGGGATGCAGGCAATGATGCATGGCTGCCTCAAATCTGCTGTTCCAAGAGAAGGAGCTGGATTAGCAGGAAACACCCCATTGGCTTCTCCCCTGCTGTCATCCCCAAGAGAGACAATTCCTGCTTGGAAGGAGCAGGGAGGCAACACTTGGTGCACTGCTGGAGGCACAGGGCTGTGTGGGGAATGGTCCTGTGTGGCAGCCAGCAGAAACCAGAGCAGACACAGTGGCCACTTCACAGCTTGAGCCACTCTGGGTGACAGCATGCCAGGAGGGGTCAGCCTGGAAGGGAGCACAGAGGGTCACTGGTGGCACCTCCCTGCTCCAGCAGGGCCATCCCAGAGCACAGGGCACTGCAGTGTGTGCCCACAGCTCTGCAATAGCCCCAGCCAGGAGACTCCACAGCCTCTCTGGGCTCTGCTCAGGCCTGGGCCCTGCCCAGGGCACAAGTTGTGCCTCCTGTGCAGGGAATTGCTGGGCTCAGTCCCTGCCCGTGGCTCTGGGGCCATTGCTGGCCCCCGGAGCAGAGCCCGGGCCCTGCTCGGAGCCTCCCTGCAGCCAGGGACAGCCAGGCCTGAGGGCCCCTCTCAGCCGGGGCTCCTCTCCAGGCTGAGCAGCCCCAGCTCCCTCAGCCTTTCCTGGGCACCGAGATGCTCCAGGCCCTTCCTCAGCTGCGCAGCCTTTAGGCCCTGGAAGGAGCTCTGAGCTGTCCCTGGAGCCTTTTTTCTCCAGGTGAACATCCCCAGCTCTCCCAGCCTGGCTACACAGAGAGGAATAAACAGACATGTTTCTACACACAGCAAACAGCAAATTTCTGCACACCTCACAGACTCTGGGCCTGCCATGCCAGTCCTGCAGTCCTCCCAGGACAAGGGAAATTTGAATCAATGTGTATTTCCAAGCAATCCAGGGGCAAACATGACTTTATGTTGCACATAATAACATAAAGTGCAACCAACCTGAAGGATGGAGATCAGTCTGATGACAGGTGCAGGATACCAGGAGCTTACAGGGGGGCAGAGAGAAGAGGAGCTGCTGGCCATGGCAGGGTGATGAGCAGGGTGGGCAGGCCCTGGCACAGGGTGCCCAGAGCAGCTGTGGCTGCCCCTGGATCCCTGGCAGTGCCCAAGGCCAGGTTGGACATTGGGGCTCGGAGCAGCCTGGGACAGTGGGAGGTGTCCCTGCCATGGCTGGGGTGGGATGAGATGAGAGCTTTAAGGTCCCTTCCCACCCAACCCATTACTTAATTCTGTGATTTTGTGACACTCAGCTCCTGATCTCCATTTCCCTGATGCCCCTTTCCCTCCCTCCTCCCTGCCTGGCTTTTCACAAAACTGGGAGAGGCCTCTTTATGTGTAGAGCAGAAGGGTCCCACACCTTCCCAATGCCCCATTTGGGCTGCAGGACCTGGGCCCTGGGTACTTGGTCACCTACGAGGTGATATTCTATAAAACCACATCAAATTGCTGCTGACATCCCAGGCTTTAAGCCAAGGCATTTTTTCACAAATAAATCTCTCAGATGGCAGCAGGAGGGGGTCAGGCTCTGCTGGCAGGGAACAGGGACAGGAGGAGAGGGAACAGCCTCAGGCTGGGCCAGGGGAGGAGCAGGGTGGACAGCAGCAGGAATTTCTCCATGGAAATGGTGCTCAGGCTGCCCAGAGAGGTTTGGAGTGCCCATCCCTGGAGGTGTCCAAGGAAGGCCTGGACGTGGCACTCAGGACATCAGACCCATGGGCTGCTCTTCCCTCCTGTTTCCCCAGGCCAGACACATCCTTCTCATTGTAGCCCTGAGCCTCCTGCCCCACCACTGCTGTGATAAATGCACAAGTGCTGGCAGTGCCAACGTGCTCCCTCCAAGCCCAAAGCTCTGCACTGGCTTGGTGATCCCAAAAAAGCAGCACAGCAGGCAGGGCTGGGTTGATGATGAATGCCCAGGGAAGGCTGAGCAGGGCTCTGGGTGGCCGCTCTTACACGTGTCCTTCATTAGCAGGAGCTCATAAGGGGCAGCTGCCTTTGCCTGGTGTGAATTAAGGGAAAAAGATGTGACATTTAAAGCTTCTCACAGCATTGGTCGTGTGCTACCTAAAGCTGCATTCTTTCAGCAAGGACTGATAAAAATAATGAGCAGGTGACTCTCCTTGCAATTTCTTGACATTTATTTTCAATGTCCTTAACTGCTTCATTCCCCCAGAGCACTGAGAGCAGCTCCAGGCAGGTGTATTTACACAGATTTTCTTTCCAGGGTCAGATATCCCATGGAAAACCTCTAGGAATTGATCTGAATGGGCCAAACACTCCTGGCTTTTGTCACTGCAAAACTGCATAGTCACTGGGACATAACTCAGGTAGTGATGCCAGAGCTCAGCTGATGAAAGTTCAGCCCAAATTCTGGGCTGTGCGTGGATTTCCTCAAACTCCATGTTACAAATAGGGTCTGGAGCCCCAGGAGTGGCTGAAGGAGCTGGGAAAGGAGCTCAGCCTGGAGAAAAGGAGGCTCAGGGGGGACCTTGTGGCTCTGCACAACTCCTGACAGGAGGGGGCAGCCGGGGGGGGTCAGGCTCTGCTGGCAGGGAACAGGGACAGGAGGAGAGGGAACAGCCTCAGGCTGGGCCAGGGGAGGGGCAGGGTGGACAGCAGCAGGAATTTCTCCATGGAAAGGGAGCTCAGGCCTTGGCAGAGGCTGCCCAGGGAGGTTTGGAGTGCCCATCCCTGGAGGTGTCCCAGGAAGGCCTGGATGTGGCACTCAGTGCTCTGGGCTGGGGACAAGGTGGGGATCAGGCATGGCTTGGACTTAGTGACCTTGGAGAGCTTTTCCAGCCTCAGTGATTCTGGAATCCTGTGAGAATGTGAGCACCCAACACACTGAGCCCATCCAGGAGGGAAAGGCCAATGCCAGGGACTTCTTAGGGATTTATTTGTGAAAAAATGCCTTGGCTTTAAAGCCTGAGTTTTCAGCAGCAATTGCATGTGGGTTAGTAGAATATCACCTTGTAGGTGACCAAGCTAGAGAACCTCCAGCTACATCCTTCTCTTTCTAGGTCCACACCCAACACCCAACTCAGCCTGACAGCTGCATGGCCTCCAGACCCCATCTCTGCTCCTGTGCCATGGCAGTGTCTGACACAACCCCTCAGCCACTGCTGGCATCCCACTGCTCTGCCTCTGGTGCCCCTGGGACCTTCCTCTTGTCCTTGAGGGGGTCAGGTATCACCCAGTTTATTCCATGAACTCATCCCAGGTCATCATCTCCACACACCCTAGGGCTCTTCTCAGCAGGGTTCATTCCACCTCTGCCCCCACAGCCTGGGTTGCACACCAGGCCATGTCACCACAGTCACTGAGAGCTGTCCCCAGGCTGGGACAGCTCCTCCCGAGGGCAGCTCCGACCTCTGCTCCCTGGGACAGGGACAGCACCCAGGGAACAGCTGGAGCTGGGCCAGGGCAGGCTCAGGCTGAGATCAGGGAAAGGTTCTTCCCCCAGAGGGTGCTGGGCACTGCCCAGGCTCCCCAGGGAATGGGCACAGCCCCGAGGCTGCCAGAGCTCCAGGAGCGTTTGGGCAGCGCTGCCAGGGGTGCCCAGGGTGGGATTGTTGGGGTGTCTGTGCAGGGCCAGGGGCTGGGGGATCCTGTGGGGCCCTCCCAATTTAGGACATTTCCTAGTTCTCCTTACAGAACTGTTTTTTCTCAAGTCTGGCATTATCCAGAATATTTCTCTGTATTCAGGAGAGCAGGATTAACAGGATCACTTTTAGAACCTACTTTTAGGTGCTTGCACAAAGAAACAAGATGTGCAGATTTTGATGGATAAATCCAGTTTTTCTTTCCTACTTACCCAGAATACCAAGGTTTTTCTGTTTCTCCTGTGAAAGCCCAGGCAACCTTAGAGTTCAAAAATTATCTTTTAAAAACGTCCTCAAAAATGAGGAGGCCGACTTAAAAATAACTAGATTTTTTCAGAGATTTTTCCAAATATCCTTGGGCTTTACAGATTTTTTTTTTTCCTTCTGCCCTCTTTCTCTCCTTCCTCCTCTGCTCCCGAGCCCTGCTGCCTTCACAAAAGATAAAGCCACTTCCCAATAGCCGCAAATACCCACAAATTTAACTCCAAGCTGTTTGAACTATTTGTAGGACTCCTGTTGACTCTGCTGATGGCAGCAGCCAGGGGCCCTGAGCAGGAAACGAGCAGCCTGTGAGCACCACGCACCAGCTGGGGAGCAGCTTCTGTGGGAGCCTGGGGAGGTCCTGACTCCATCTGGGATGCCGAGGCCAGACCGTAGAAGCTTCCAGCCTGGAGCCCATCCTAGCTGCTGCTCAGCTCCCCCCTGGCCAGGCAACTCCTTGCTCCTTCTTCCATCCCAGCAGTCCCTCAAGGGCAGGAGATGGGGACTGGGCCTGTGTTTGCCAATTGGGTTCAATTAATATTGAGTTAATTAGCTTGAAACACAACCATTTAGGGTTTTTTTTTTTTTCTGTCATTTGATGGATTTTCAGTGAGTTCCCAGCGGCACGGTTTGCCTGCAGCTCTGTGAGCTCCTGGGGGGCACCTGGGGCAGTGCACTCGGTGCTTTCCTCCCCTGGATTGCCCAGTGACCACCCCATGACGGCCCCAGCTCAACCCAGGGCCAGGGAAAACCCTCCAGCACTTGCAGCACCAGGATTGGGGTTTGAGGGCACCCAGGAGAGCAGCACAGCCCAGCAGAGAACAGATCCACAGCTCCACTCCAGGCTGAGCACTGCTCTCAGCACAGTCAGCTGCTCCCTGGGTTTCTGAGCTGCTCAGGCCTGTCCTGTCCACGACAGACAAACAACTCTGGTGGTCACTCCAGCTCTTCCTGGCCTTGACTCTTCCTGCAGCTCCCTGCTCCTGTCCAAGGGGCTCAAAGCCAGGGCCTCTGTGTCCCTTGCCTTCTGCCTTTAGGCCATTTGATGGTCAGGTCTCCAGGCTTTCAATCCTTGCTCTACACACCAACCTCCCCCAAATGTTTTAGGTGAGCTGCAGGTGACATCCCTTGACTGCAGTGCCTGGAACTGCCCCAAACCCGGCCCTGTTCCTGCTCTGTGCTCTGGCTGACCTCCCGTGAGCTCTTTATTCCCAGATCCCTCCTTTCCTCCTGCTCAGGACGTCCCAGCTGGTCAGATTTAGGGTGCAGGATGGATTGGCAGGGGAGGGCTGGGGTCTGGCGAGGTGGGGGAGCCCAGCAGGGAAAAGCAGGATGCTCTCCCAGCTGGAATCCAGGCTCACAAGGGGTGGAAATGATCCATCACCTGAGTGATGGAAAATCCAGATCCCTGAGCCACTGCTGGAAGTAATAGCAGGTGTTGTTATAAACATATTTATAGATACTGGTATGATAGAAGCCTTCAGTCAGTGGGGGGAGCAGAGACCCTCCCCTGCTGGGAGTTGTGGGAAAACCTCTGATGGGAGAAGGTTTATGAGGCACTGGCACAGAGCAGCTGTGGCTGCCCCTGGATCCCTGGCAGTGCCCAAGGCCAGGTTGGACATTAGGGCTTGGAGCAGCCTGGGACAGTGGGAGGTGTCCCTGCCCATGGCAGGGGTGGCACTGGATGAGCTTTAAGGTCCCTTCCCACCCAGACTTTTCTGTGATTCTCTAAAGTTAAAAACCCCACAAAGCTGGAGAGCCCAGAGCAGTTTCTCAGCTCCCTGCACTCCACTGGAGGGACCATGGGAGCTGCTCTGCAATGGAAAGATCATCAGCTGTTGCAGATAAATTAAGTCCCTTAATCCCTTAAATGTCTCCAGGCTTTATCTCGAGATGGCATCTTGTAAATTTGTGCTGTTTGGGTCCTCACTAAGCTGCTCTTGGGCAGTGCCAGGGGTGGGAGGTGCTGCAGTTGAGACACAGATGCCCAGGGTGACAGTGGCCAGTTCCTGTGACCCAAGAGGAGGTGGCTGTGGCCCTGGACAACCCCTGAGTCAGCCAGGGAACAGCACAGAGCCCTGGACCACACTTTGCTTCCCTGCTGTGATGTGAGATTGTGGGTAAGTGTAGAGACTCTGCAGCCCCAGATTAGATTAGGATTATTTGTAAAGGCTTTTTCTTTACATGTATTTGCCCTTGTGCTGCACGGCTGTGGGCAAAGCCTCTCTGAGCTGGTAATCCCCTGCACAGCTGTGCAGGCTGATGTGCTGCTCCTGCCAGCCTGGGAAGCTCTGGCAGTTCAGAGCATCCTCCTTCCTTCATCAGAACTCCAGCAGAGCCTCCTGCTGAGCCTCCACTGTTTCCATGCCCTTGGTCCCTTCCCATGGGCTTGGCCTCCAGGTGTGCCCCAGATGCACCAGAGGGTGCTGGGCACTGCCCATTCCCTGGTCACCGTGACAGGAGAGCTCCTGTGCTGGTTTGCAGATGCTCCCCTGGAGCTCTGTGAGCTCTGCCTCTTGCCCTGCTCCCTGGGAGTCTCCTGCCCTGAGTTTGCCACAATTCCTCAGCAAAGCTTTTTCAGTTCATCAATGGCTGCTTCAAATGAAACATGTGCTGAACGTTTGGGATTGGACTCAGCTTTGGGGTGGTGCTGAGTTATGTTCTTGTTTAAATTTGAGGTGGAAGAAGAGTGAATATGACACACAAAACACCAGTGGGGCTCCTTCCCTAAGTCCATGGAATCATTAACTTGGAAAAGGCCTCCAAGATCATCAAGTCCAACCCTCGACCAATTCCCATCATGGTCACTAACCCATGTCCCCAAGTGCCACTTCTGCTCATTCTGTGACCATTTCCAGGGATGGAGACTCCACCACTGCCCTGGCTTTCCTTGGCCAAGTTCCTACACTCATTTCTCTCTCCAGACGCAGCTGAGAGCTCTCCAGAGGAATCACAAGCTCTCGTTAAAACACACAGGTGACTCTGGCAGTTCCTGGCCCAGCTGAGGTGAGCCCTGAGCCTGGAGTCCCCCTTAGGCAGCACAGCCTTGCAGGAGAGGTTTTTTTACATCCCAAGGATTCTGAGAATGATCTGTCAGTGGGGACTGGAAGGGCAGGAAAGACAAGGGTGACTGTGCCTCGCTGGGAATGGGATGTCCCCTGTAGCCTTGGGGTGCCCCCAGCTCCTGTGTCCTGCCCAGGAGCTCTGCCAGGTGGGATCTGGGGAGAACAGAGCAGGGATGAGACACCTGCAGTGACAAACCCTCCCTGGCCCCTCTGTCCCATCCTGCCTGTCCTCTGCGTGGGAAATGCACCTTTAAATAGCTGAGAAGCCCCCTTGACTCTGTGCCCAAAACCGCAGTGAAAGAGGCTCCATCTTTCCATCTCTGACAAATCGATACTGTCTGGGCACTGGAGATCCCAGCTAAATGAAGTGCTAATTACTAATTTAATAGTCAGAATAAAACTCTCTCAGGTTGTAAAGAGAAAGGCTGCTCCCCCTTGAAGGTGAATACAGCAGTGAGCAGGAAGATAGACTCAGGCTAAAATACAATCCAAGAGTTAGAGCAACTTAACAGAGTCTTCACAAAAGGCTGAAGGCACCTCTCAGTCTTTTCTGTGCTTTTGTTCCTCTGTTTGTGATTCCTCAGATCCAGCAGCTTCCTGTTAAAGCCAAAATTTATTGCAAGGAGAACATTGATAACAAAAGTTCAAGTGCTGCAGTCAAAATCTCTCTCCTCTTCTTGTAGAGCCCATGCAAAAAAAAAAAAAAAACAACCCTCCACCAACAAAAATGCACAGAAATAAAGCTAAAATGCAGCATTTGGAGCCATAAAATGAAAGCTAAAAGCTGTGGTTGCTCTGCATCTTAATCTGACTACCCTGGCTAAGGTTTCCTTTTCCATTAGTGCATTATTTAGCAGCTAAAATGTAAGAGAGGATGGGAGCTGACAGGGAGAGCCTGTTCTGGAGAGGGTACAAGGCTGTGCTTCCTCCTGCACCCGCAGAGCTCACTCCAGGTTTAAAGGATCACCAGGAATGAGAGTTCACCTGGGGCTGAGCACGGGAATAGGGTGGGAAGGGAGAGCCCGGAGCCACAGCAGGGTTTGGGCTGTGGGAGGTTTCAGCTGTGGGTGGTACAACTCCTCCAGTGGGACCCCAGCAGGCTCTCCCTGTCCTTCCTGGGGCTGGGACTCCTCCCACAGGAGAATCACAGGATTATGGAATATCCTGAGCTGGAAGGGACCCACCAGGATCCCCCAGCCCAGCTGCTGGCCCTGCACAGACACCCCAACAATCCCACCCTGAGCACCCCTGGCAGTGCTGCCCAAATGCTCCTGGAGCTCTGGCAGCCTCGGGGCTGTACCCATTCCCTGGGGAGCCTGGGCAGTGCCCAGCACCCTCTGGGGGAAGAACCTTTCCCTGATCTCAGCCTGAGCCTGCCCTGGCCCAGCTCCAGCTGTTCCCTGGGTGCTGTCCCTGTCCCAGGGAGCAGAAATCAGGATCTGCCCCTCCTCTTCCCCAAGAAATTCCTCCTGTGGACACCTAAGCTCCTTCCCTCTGTGCTGCCCCTGGGAGCTGAAGAGTTCTGGAGAACGATTCCAGGACAAGGTGCCACCTGCCAAACGGGAGGAGAGGGGACACTGCCCTGACAGGTGCCATCCGTGCTGGCCTGGCAGCACCACAGCTCCCTCCAGCCCTCACCGTGACACTGCAGCCAGTGCCCTTAGACTGGAGCCTCTGCCCTTAGTTTTTGGTGCCTGGTACATTCCCAGAGCAATGGCATCCCTGCCTTGGTTCCATGTGCTGGGAAACTGAGTCCCAGCACAGGTGTGCACACCGGCTCTGCTCCCTGGGCTCAGCAGCAGGGCAGGTGAAAGCTCCAAGAGCTCTTCCTGTGCCTATTTCTCCCTCTATGAAACCTCTCCTTCCCTGCTTTCTGGGCTCCAGGGCTGCCTGGGCTCTGCCAGCCCGGCCAGGCAGAAGGCACAGCCGTGGTGCAGTTGTGGGTATCGACGTGCCCCGATATTCATGGCCCCATAAAGCTATTTTATGGTGATATAATAACCCTAAATATGGCACTATTGGCAACGGAGAGTTCGCAGTGCTGAGTGCTCTATCCTCGGTGAAATAAATGCCTCCCAGCCATCAATAGAGGAGCTGGATGGAGTCAAGTAAACAGCAGCTTTCCAATCCCTCTCTCCGCCGCAGCTTCACAAGGTATCAATATATCTATTGGAGTCCTTTGTGAGCAAGACATAAATCCGGGCGTTTGTTTGCCGGGAACAAATGCTTTATTATTAGCAAATTGTAAAGCAGGGGCGAAGCACTCTGCTAACAAGTGCCCGATCTGCAATGCTAATGGCAGCTGGCTCCCAGTCACACTCACGCCCCTCCTGTAAACACCTCCGTGGGAGCGAGCAGCATCTCCCGGTGACTGATAGCCCAGCCTGCCCCTCCCGCTCCTGCTGCCGGCTCACATGCTGAAAATAAGCTCTGCAATCGCTCCAGGCCTGGCAGACGAGCACGGGGAAGAGCTGGGCAACGCTCCCCACTCTGAGTGGCAGCGGAGCATTTTGACATCTTGCCAGAATTCCTGAAAAAGGAAGGGGGAAAATCCATTTTCTTTCCTTTTTTTCAGGCTGTTGTTATCAGGAGTGAGTGGGAAGCCGTGTTTGCCAGGAGCTGTGAGGCACGCAGGCTGCTCAGCACCCATGTGAGGAACACACTGCGAGGTGTTCTACATATGCTGCAGGGCTCTCCAGAGTCCTGAGTGATCAGAGCCCACTTGAGGACCTGCTGCTGTCAGAACACCTGGACAGGACTGCCAGGGAAACCCCGGGGGGACAGAGGACACCGTGAGCTGTCAGCAGCTTTGGGAAGTTCCCTGACCCCACTCCTCCTTCACAGGTGCTCAGCTCAGCCCTGGTTCAAGAGGAAAACTCCCTTGGTCTGTCCCAGCTCCCTGGGAAGGGGAGCAGCCCCAGGGTGCTGCCACAAGATCCCACTCTGGAGGTTAAGGGAAGTTCCCTCCTGGTTTTCTATTTCCCAGTGCATCACCATCCTGGTCTGGGGGCCAGCCTAGCTATGAGCATCAGATATTCCATCCAACTGAACGGGGAAAAAGTGATTCCCCCATGAGCTGAAGGGCTGGTGGGGTGCTCAGCCTGACTCAACACTTCTGTGTGCTCCTAGAGCCCATCCTCCCTCTCCAGTGACACACACACTGCTGTCATCCCAGTGTGGTTTGCAGAGCTGGATATTCCCAGCAGCTCCTCGGAAGCTCTGCAGAAGGCACCCACCACCCACTCCTGCCAGGGAACAGCAAACATGGCCAGATATTTGCAAGCTCCCTTCGGAATGCTTTGAAACAGCTTCTCAAGTCAGTTTTGGTAAAGCTCTCAGTGATCTTCCCCACTCTGAAAATGTTTTCTATATTTCAGAGCACTTTGTCACACACACACAGGAGGTTGCCCTTCAGAGATGGCTTCTCTGCTGCTTTAGGGTGACATCACGTTGTCCATGTGATTCACAGACCCTCTGGAGCTGGAGGAAGAGCAACCCCAGACACCAAAAGTGCTTCCACACTCAGGCAGTGGTGCAAGGGCTTCCCAGGCTGCAGTTTTCCAGGCCATGGCCCCTCTCCACAAGGCTCTGTTGGAGCAGAGCTGAGCCTGATCCAGGAATAGCTGTGGGAGATGGAGGCGTTCCCAGGGGCCTCCTGCTGCTGCTCTGGTGGGAACTCAGCCAGTCGCAGGTGGGACAGCCAGACACACACACACCTGGGCACCTGCTTACTGCCATCCTCCTGCCCTCGGTCTGTTCTGAGTGGGTAATCACACGTGAGGAGCTGGAGCTGGCTGGGACTGAGCCTCGCCCAGGCTCCTTCCCTCATGGTGGGATGGTTCTCCTTGGCTCTCTGTCCTTGGGAGTGCAGCCCAGGGGGAAATGGAAGTGTCAGGAAAGGCAGAGCAGGGCTGTGAAAGGTGGGAAACATGTGGAGGGGGGGCATTAGCCAAAGGGCCAGCTGGGCTCTGGGGTGGGAGAAACCTCAGGAAGAGGGATAAGGAATCCCTGTTGTCCTTGCCATGCCAGCATCTCTCTGCTCCCTGAGCATCACTCCTGATGCAGAGATGGAGCTGGGACGTGGCCTCGGCACCACTGCCCTGTCCCACAGGGAAAAGGCCCCTCCAGCCCTGCCCATCCTCCCTGGGATGCCCAGGGCAGCAGCACATCTTCCACACTGCCTCTGCCTCCAGCCCATCTGCAAACAACCCCAGCGCTGCAGTGCTCAGCAAAAATGTCAGGCTGGATATCAGCAGGAGTTTCTCCGTGGAAAAGGTGGTCAGGCACTGGAAGGAGTTGCCCAGGGAGGTTTGGAGTGGCCATCCCTGGAGGTGTCCAAGGAAAGCCTGGACATGGCACTCGGTGCTCTGGGCTGGGGACAAGGTGGGGATCAGGCACAGGTTGGACTCAGTGACCTTGGAGAGCTTTTCCAGTCTCAGGGATTCTGGGATTCTGTGAATAAAGCCAAGGTTCTCACTTCCAGCAGACTCTGGGCAAAGCCCCCAGCCCTGCAGGTATCTCTCACAGAAAAAAAGCCAAAATTGCAGTTCCTGCAGCATGGAAATGCTCAGGGCTGTCTTGCCTGGCACCTGCAGCAGTTTCGGCCTCATGTTGGCTTTGCCTGATGTTCCCAGAACCTCGTGGATCAACACACAGAGCCCATGGCAGCAGCTCCATGCCAAGCCCTGACAGTGCTGCCCTTGGACGGGGCAGAGGTGACAGTGGAGCACAGAGTGATGCCCTTCCCCCATCCCTGCATCCCGCGGCCGGTGCGGTGCAGTTCCTGCCTCTCCCATCCCTCCATCCCTCCATCCCAAGCTCCCAGTGGGTGTGGTGCAGTTCCTGCCTCCCTCATCCCTCATCCCTCCATCCCTCCATCCCTGATCCCGCGGCCGGCGCGGTGCAGTTCCTGCCGTGCCCGCACAGATGGCGTTGGGCTGNCATCCCTCCACCCTTCACCCCCCCATCCCTCCATCCCTGATCCCGCGGCCGGCGCGGTGCAGTTCCTGCCGTGCCCGCACAGATGGCGTTGGGCTGCGCGGCCGCGGAGCCGCGCGGTGTGCCCGGCCGTGTGAGCGCCGCTCTGCAGGGCCGGCCGGGCCGGCGGACACGGAGATAAATACCCCAAAACGCCGTGTTTGGACAGCGCTCAGCGCTCTGACCTGAGCCATTTCGCTCCGTTTCACGCTCAGAGCTGTCGCGCTTAAAATCGGCGCTGCCACCCAGCATCATCTCCTGCTGTAAAATGCCTGTGTCCCTTACAGTCCGCGGGGAGGGGGCTGGGACTGCGGCCTCTGGACCCTGCTCGAGGTGAGTGCAGCGGTGCAGCTCCGCTCTGTGATGTTCCTGCACCGCTGCCCTCCCGCGGCCCCCGGGGCAGCAGGACCGGGTCCCAGCACCCTGCCGGGCTCCTCTGTCCCTGCCAGCTCCCCCGAGGGCTGCCCCGCTGCTTCCGTGAAACTTGTCCTGTACTTTACTTTGAATGCAGCAGGGAGTCAGAATTCCGCCCACTGTTCCCTTCTATTCTTGGCCCTCCGCTTCCCTCACCTCCCAACCAAAATCTGTTCTCCTTCTGAAAATGGCTTTGATTTTCTGACGGCGAGAAAGCAGCTCTCCCACGGGGGTTGTGGGGCCGTGGGCTGGCACCCCCTGGCTCCGAGCAGCTCGGCCAGGGGCTGCCCTTGCCCTCCCTGACCCCTCTCTCCAGCCACGCTCGGGTGCCCGGGGGCTGCTCTGCCTGGTGGCAGCAGTTCTGCGGCTCCTCCAATCCCTGTTTGTTGCATTTGTCGCCTGCTTTGTGCCAGCGCTGCTAAATTTACGGGATTGTTGCTGGGAATTAGTGGTGTGTCCGTGTTTTCCTCCCTCACTGCCTGCGATTGCCGGGCGAGGCGGAACGCGCTGTTTGTCCCTTTTCCAAGCGTCTCTGTCGAACCAACAAGAACAGATTATTCATCTGCTGCAGGAGGCTAATTGCAAACAGCCAGAAAACAGAAGATTATTTCGTTGTGAAGGAATGGGTGGTGCTGGCTCGGCACCGTTTGGCAAAGCTGAGCTCACACCTGAGCACAGCCCTGGTGCCAGCACCCTCTGATGGCTTCGGGGCTCCCACTAACAGGGACATTAGTGAGGCAGCACTGCAGCCCCGTCAGTCCCAGCCCAAACAGCACCCGCAGTGCCAGAAACCCCTGAGCTCACGATCAGGCACATCTGTAACACCTGCACCACCTCCCTGAGCTCCTGAGCCTGCACTGGGGGCAATCCTCAGCTCTTCAGGGCTTTGAGGTCTCTGGAACAAAAAAAAACCCCCAAACCAGCATCCTTGTTCTGCCCATTTCACATCCTTAGCCAAGAGGTGGCACAAACAGCAGCCCCCGGGGCAAGCAGGAGCCTCACGTAGGTTCCTGCAGTTCAGGAATGTGGAAGGGATTGCTGGAGATGTGGTTTCTATGTCATTCCCACAGCATCCTCTAGCATTCCTGGTGGCATCTCTGCTCCACGCATGTGTGACATTCACCCAGGAGGAGCAGCATGGCCTGAGTGTCCTGAGTGCTGTCCCCTCCTCCGGGACTGGCCGGCACAGCCTTGGGAGCGCTGGTCCTGCAGGAGATGGGAACAAGGACGTTGGATTCCCAGCTCTTGGTGCTGCTGCCAGGGCTCTGAACCAAGCAGCTGCTCTGCAGAGAGTCAAGTTTTCAATGAGAGAAGCAGATTTCCATGGGCCACTGAGCCTTCCCACAGAGCTGCATTCTGTTTTCCTGCAGCCTTCTGTCTTTTCCTGCAAACCACTTGCCTTAGGGAGCTACGTGGGCACTTCGCTTTTCCTGGGGACACTCTGCAGGAACAGTTCTCAGCTGTCACTCCAGTGCCTGCACTGCTCTGTGGAAAGGTAGATGATGGAGGCTCCACCAGACCAGGGGGTTCAGGAGGTGGCCTAATTCCAGGAGTTCATCTAGGCTCAGGCCACTGCCAAAACCACACCTCCCTCTCGCTGCACTCTGTGGTTTTTTGCCAAAATACTCAATTCCATGATTTTCACTTGCCTCTTCCCTTGTGGAATTGGGTGTCCGAATGTTCCCCTGCCCTCTGCCAGCAGAGCAAAGCCATGGCCCTGACAGGGATGTTTCTAAAGCCTTCATTAAGAGCTGGTTGAACAGTGCTGACAGCATTTTCTTGTGGTTATTTCTTAAAGCTGAAATTCTTCTCGGAAAGCCCTGGAAGTTCCAGCACATCCCCTGGAAAACCTCTGTGGTCCAGGGCAGCAATAACATCCTGGTAATTCTGTGGCTAGTGAGCAGGGATAGCTGGGCTCTAACATCAGCAGCTCCAAAAGGCCAAACCCTGGCATTTGCTGGGATCATGGGAGTTTGGGACAATAATTGCCTAACTGGATCAAAGACAAATCCACCAGATTTGAGCTCACTGTTCAAGTATTCCTGCACTCCCCTGAATATAGAGCAAGTTTCAGGGCAGAAAAAAAGGTTTGAAAAAGTCCAGCTTGCCACAGGTTGTCTCCAGGTGATGTCTGAGGTCAGGTTTAGTCTAAAACCTCCCTGGAATGTGAGCAATACTTTGGTTCTCCAATCTTCTGCCCAGCTGGGCATGATCAGGGCTGGAGAATTCTGCTCTGAACTTTGCCCTTTCCTGCAGTCCCCACATCACAATTTCAGGAGAACACACATCAGAATTTTATTTGTTTAATTCTAACTAAAGAAGACAACATTGCCTCAGACCTCTCTGTGAAGCACCTGGGTGTGCTTCAGTTCACTCTGCTGCTTTCCATGGTGAGGTTGAAGACCTGGGACTGCACTAAAAGAGCTAAAAACTAAGGAGCCAGACAGTGGCACCTGGAGATCCATGGGGCAGAAGGACAAAGTTGCTGAAACCTGGCCTGTCCCAGCTGAAGATCCTGCCTAGGAGGACCCAGGAGCAGCTCAAGCCAATCTTTGCAGATAACTGAACAAGTAATCACTGCTCCATCCCAACTCCCCATCTTGCACCTTCCTCCAGCTCCATATGTTTCTCTTTTCCACGTGCAGTTTTTCTGCTCTTTAGCCACTTTCTCCAGCACCAAGCCATGCCAATTGCCATGCCAAGTGCCATGCCAGTCCCAGACTCACCAGGAAGCTGTGCAGGGGGGGACACCGAGTCCCTGACATCCCTGAGGCACAGCTTGCTCATGGCTCCCCTTGCCTGGGGCCAGGGGGGTTTGTCCTGTTGTGCCCCCCAGGCTGCCCTTGGGGATCTCCTTCCTCCTTCCTCCTCAGGGCCGATTTCTCCTCCTCAGGCTGCTTGGAAGCTTTCCAGAGGGTGGCTGGGCACCGTTCCTGGTGCATCACACAGCACCCAGCACCCCCAGTGCCTTTGCCCAGGACTGCCATGCCACGATGGGCACATCTGTGTGTCCCACATGGTCTGGTCCAGCTTGAAGCTGTGATTCGCCTCCAGCCTGCCCTTCTCCCCTCCCCCTGTGTGCTCTCCTTCCCCCATTCCCCATCCCTCTTCTGCTTCGGTTCCTGCTCCAAGGTGGCTCCTTTTCCTCTTTGTTGATGGCAGCAGCAAGAGGGGAAGAGTCCAATTTTTGGCCTGGAATGGATTTACCTTCACTGCCTTTGGATCACCCATGGAGCTGGCCCGTGTTTGGTAGCAAATCCCCATCAGCTGGGGGAGCAGAGCTGCCCAGGTGTTGATAGGACTTCCTGATCTGTCTCACATCCCTGTGCCTGCCCCAACGCAGCTCTGCTCGAGGTGCACGAGCATCCCTGGAAATCTCTGCAGGCCCTGGAGATTTTCAAGTTAAGACATGAGCTAGAGGAGTAATCTGAAATGAATAATTTATTTTGGTGAATTTTCCTTCCCTCTGTTTACAGATTGTCTCGGAGCAGATTGCAGCTTTCGCACCTCAATTCATTATTGGAAACTATTTGCAGATAGTTCCCGGTCTGCAACTCATTTGCTAACTCTGCTGGGAGCACTGCAGATCTGAAATCAGAGCTGTTCTCACTGGTCAGGTGGTGCTGCCATGCTCCTGTCCCTCCAGGAGATCTCGGTGATGCTCGGGATGGGGCTGCAAGGGAGACTGTTCTGGGCACAAATTCTGTGCTCATTCTCTGCCAGTGCTTCCAGCAGCCTTCCTGCAAGGCCCCACAGCTGCCCCTGCCAGGACAGCCAGGGGGGAGGAGGAGTCAGCCTTAAAAACAGCCAAGGAAATGGAAAACAAACAGACACACAAACAAACAGAGGAGGAGAAGCCACGTCCCAGTAACTCAAGGCAGAGGAAGTCTGGGAAGCAATGTCCATCCCAGGCTCCTTCCTGGTGGAGACACTGTTGGATGGGAGGAAAACACAGAGCTGAGCCCTCAGAGAATGCAGGGATGGCACATGGATTACAGCTCACCCATCATGTGTGTGCTGCCCTGGGAACGCAGAGCTCAGAGCAGTGACAGGTCCTGGAAGGTGACCCCAGCTGGGTCCTGCTGGTGCTGCCTATAATCAAAAGGGAGAACACTTTAAAGGTGTTAAAATAGTAAAATAAAAAGCAGACTTTTACTGGAAGCTTCCAGGTGTCCTGGTGGTCATGGGCACACCCAATATTGGATTTGTACCATTGTTATAAATTTAAGAAATTAGCTAATCTAACAAACGTTGTCCAATTAGAGGAGCAGTGGATTAGGTAATTTTTCACCCAGTTACTGCCCCACTGGAGTTGGTCCATGGCTTCTCTGCCCCACTTCTTGATATGTCTTCTCAAATTATGATTAGAAAATAGAATGTTCTCCTTGTAGGTCCCCTACTTGAAAATAAGACAAAACAGTATTTCAGGAATGTGTTAGAAGGTTAGCTCCTTACTCTAAAATCTAAGACAGGGTAGGAAAAAGACCAGGAGCTGTATAACCCCATATTAATGGTCTACAAAGCACAAATATATGAAAAACACATAAAAAGCAGAAATCTTGAGGCATCCACTGGGATGGAGTAGCCATTGTCAGCTGCTGCTCCCAGAGCTCTGCCCACTCCTTGGCACAGTGTACAGCACACATGCTGCTGGTGCAGGGACACCCAGACAGTGCAGGATCTGCCCACCAGCTCTGCCTGAGGGGTGCTGGGAGGCCTTTTCTTCCCAAAACCCTGCTGGGTTTGGGTTCTGTGTCCCCCTGGAGGTTTGGCATTCAGGTGGGGATGGGAGCTGCTGGGGAAATGGGGAGGCTGTGGCTGTGTTGGGCTCCCAGTGATGCCTGAGGATTTTAGCTTTTATGTTTTTCATATATTTGTGATCCTGCAGTTCTTCAGTGTGTAGCTCTAAACTCCACACAGCCTGTTAGCTGCTGTTCTCCCTTTCTCATGATGTTCTCCCATCTCTCACAAAACAATTCCTCTCCAGGCCTGGGAATCAAGGACACTTTCCTGCCTCAGGCCCTGAGAAATGTAAACAACAGTGAGCTGGGGGGGAGCACACTTGGAGTAATGACTTCATTACCTGCAGCTGTAATTGGAGGACTAACCCCAATGTGCAAATGGAGCAAACATATAAAAGTATGAAAACCTGTGACCCTGTGCTCCATTTTTGGGTGTAGCCCCTGGGGGCCTTGACTGCCCTAACACACCTGAAGGCCCTTCAATAAATATAACTGCTTTTATTCTCTTGACTTTGTCTGCCCTCAGTTTTCTGCCCGAGGTCCCTGGGGTGACCTGTGGGACACACAGCATTCCCAGTTCAGCCCAGCTTCCTTCACTCCACCGCCAACACCCATGGAATGCATAGCCCACCCCTGGCCCAGGTCCATGGAGGAGCAGCTTTTACTGTTTGCTCTTTATTCCGATTTTGGTACAGTTCTCCCAGTCCCCTTGGCTCCCCCTGTGCATGCAGAATCTCTGGGGAGCATTGGCCCCAGCTGGATGTTGGGTGCCCACCAAAGCTGCTTTATCAGTGCCCTCTGCACCTGGAAATGGAAAGAAGATAAAGGGAGAGGTGAATGAATGGAGATAAACACCAGGAGAGATCCCTCCCCAGACACCATAATGGGCACAACAGACAGAACCTGGCAATATTGATTGAATTTATTGCCAAAAAATTAGGGCAGGATAATGAGAATAAAATAAATCTTAAAAACAGCTTTCCCCCATCTCTCCCTCCTTCCTGGACTCTCTGCTCTGGAGCCAGGCTGGGAGAGCTGGGGGTGCTCACCTGGAGAGGAGAAGGCTCCAGGGAGAGCTCAGAGCTCCTTCCAGGGCCTGAAGGGGCTCCAGGAGAGCTGGAGAGGGACTGGGGACAAGGGATGGAGGGACAGCACACAGGGAATGGCTTCCCAGTGCCAGAGGGCAGGGCTGGATTGGATATTGGGAAGGAATTGTTCCCTGTGAGGGTGGGCAGGCCCTGGCACAGGGTGCCCAGAGCAGCTGTGGCTGCCCCTGGATCCCTGGCAGTGTCCAAGGCCAGGTTGGACATTGGGGCTTGGAGCAGCCTGGGACAGTGGGAGGTGTCCCTGCCATGGCAGGGGTGGCACTGGATGGGATTTAATGTCCCTTCCTCCCCAAACCAGTCTGGGATTCACTGATTGTTCCCAACTGCTTCACAGCCAGTGCAGGGTGAGCTCAGGGCAGCTCCAAGCCTGGTGCCAGCCCTCAGCCAGGTGAGTCTCCCCAGGGCTGGAAAGGGAGCAGCTTTCTGCAAGAGACACCTGAATAAGTCTGCAGCCCTTCCTGCAGAGGCCTCTGAAGGATTCCTGGCACATCCCAATCTCAGCAGCACCGCCAGGACCAGGTGGGAACCTTTTACAGAGGGGATTGATGTGTCAGGCTGGAGCGGTGCTGGGATGATTTACAGGAACAACTCGTCCATGCCAACCCCATTGCTCAGGCAGGAGAGGCCTGAAATGGGAGCGAAATCACGGAGCAGGAGCTGCGAGGGCCATAATTCACTCCTGGGAGAAGCAGCACCCGGGGGAACCACTGGCAGTGCAGGGGTGGGTGCTCTGACACAGGGGGAGCTTTGCTCTCTCTGCCCTGGCTCTGGTGCAGTTTTTCATGGCAGGAGGAGCAGAGCAGCCCATGGAACCACACAGACACTCAGTGCCTATCCCTGAACTAATGAGCTCTGGTAATGAGCTGAGCAGCTGGCAGAGATGGAGTGCTCTGCCTGCCGGGGCTGGAGCCAGGCACAGCTCACACCAGGGCCCAGGGTCAGCCAGCAGCTCCCTGCCATGTCCTGTGTCCCTGCAAAGATCCAGGGGTGTCCAACCATGCCTCTGTCCTCTGGCCACTGGGCTGGCCCTGCCAGATGCTGGCCCCATGAGGCTCCTGAGGTGCTCTGGTACCCAGGGCACACCCAACTGCAGGGCAGAAACCAGATCTGGGACATCACCTGTGTGAGCTGGGAGGGACCCACAGGATCCCCCAGCCCAGCTCCTGGCCCTGCACAGACACCCCAACAATCCCACCCTGGGCACCCCTGGCAGCGCTGCCCAAACGCTCCTGGAGCTCTGGCAGCCTCGGGGCTGTGCCCATTCCCTGGGGAGCCTGGGCAGTGCCCAGCACCCTCTGGGGGAAGAACCTTTCCCTGATCTCAGCCTGAGCCTGCCCTGGCCTAGCTCCCTGACCAGGTCCTGGCCCTGTCACCACAGAGCACAGCTCAGTGCCTGCCCCTCCTCTTCCCCAAGAAATTCCTCCTGTGGACACCTTCTCTCTGGGCTGCACTCCCTGTGGAAGTTGAGGTGTTCTGGAGAACGATCCCAGAACAAGGTCCCACCTGCCACAATGTCATGTCAACTGCTAATACAGATATATGTAAAATATCTATTTTATATTTATATATATTTGGTGTGCTGGTAGGATGATCCAGTCCTGGCACTCTGTTCTGCTGGAAAAGTCACTCTGCTAGCACAGAACTTCTCTGCCCACTGGAGTGCATCGGTTCAGCTTCTGAAAATGGAGCAGGAGCTACTCTGGGTGCCTGGATAAATCCTCTAAGCACAGATCATCCTCCTGTGCTCCCCAGGCTGAGGTGTCCTGCTGATGCAGAGCCTCCCACTGCCTCCCAGTCTGCAGGGGCTGTGTTCCAGCTACTGGAAATGTCCAGGAGAGAGCTGTGGTCGTGGTTCCCTTCACACAAGTCAGCAGGTAGAAGGTGTTAAACATCAACTTTGTCAATAGTCCAGTGTTGGTGGGTCTGGGGAGCCCTTTCAGTTCTGAGAGTCTGCTCCATGGTGTGTCCATGCCTGGCCTCGGAGCAGGTGGAGGCTACTTTAGGAAGCTCTCCTGGTGCCTCTGAAGGGTGACTCCTCCAGAGGTCCAGAGGGGTCATTATCCTTTGGAGCAGGTGGCATTCCCTCAGCTGCTGATTGCCCAGGCTGCACCATGTGCCCACATCTGCTCCTGTCTCCTGCGAGCTCAGGCAGTGCCAGAGCTTGGCAGAGACACAGCACAGAGTCCCAGGATGGTCTCGGTTGGAAGGGACCTTAAAAGATCATCTTGATTCCCTTCCACTAGAAAGATAGAAAACCCTGGTCTTTTGGTGCCTTTCTTCTGCCTCCTTGCTCCTCTCAGAGATGTTTCCAGATGCTCCCAGCCACATCAGACACAGGACTGGGGCAGCCACGAGGCCGTGGAGAAGAAACGTGAAAAGCCTTTGCTGGACCAGCACAAGCTACACTTTAATCAATACTGGGATTCAGGAGTCGATTCCTTTAGGCTCTATAAAAAAGAAAGAGGTGTGTGTGAGAACAGCAAAGGGTAATGAATTCCCATTTCATGTGCCCTCTCTATTTCCCCACATCCACCTCTCCCTCCAGTGCCCGCATGCCCAGGAATGTGCCCTAAATCCTATGGGGCCCCTGTGCTCACACCACGGGTTACAGGGAGCAGGGAGGGGCTGACACTTTGCAAACAAGGCTCCCAGTGCGAAGGAAGGGAATTGATCCAAGTGTGATTAAGCGTTAGGTAGAGACGAACATGTAATTATCCAGTCAAAGCAAGGTGTCTTCATCCCGGGGAGCGCTGGCTCCTCTCCAGAGCTGCACAGAGCTGCTCCCATTGCAACTGCCAGCACCCCAGCTCCCCAGGACATCTCCTGCTTGGGAGGTCCCCTCCTTCACCCTGTTCTTGCTGGACAACCCCTTGCCACGTGGAGAAGTGGGAAGCAGAGATGTCCAGCACGAGGCACAAAGCAGAGCCAGCTTCCTGTGCCTTGTCACACGGGCTTGGGGGCAGGGCTGGCCCGAGGACACTGCGGAGCATCACTGCAAGCCAAGGTCACAGCCCCGTGCTGCCTCGTGGTGACCTCTGTGTAACAACTGCTGGGTGGAACCAGCCCAAGGAGGTGCAGGGATCTGCAGGAGGAGTCAGCCCCAGCCCTGTACAGATGTGCTCTCTCTGTTTCCAGATTAACCTTTCACAAATGTCAGCCAAACAGCTGCCGCCTCCCTGGTACAACCTGGAATTTTCGGGCCTGTGACTAGAGCTTCAATTAACTCCTTCAGTGCTCCTGCTCACCTTCCAGCCCTCTCCCAGGAAATTCCAGCTCCGGGGTCCTTTCTTCTGCAGCCGTTTCGATGCCCTGCACGTCGGTGACCTCTCTCTCCTGCTGCACCACTTGGGATGGCAGAGTCAAAGGGCATTGCTGAAACAGGAGTGCTTGAAGGAGTGTTCAAAAGGGAGGAGCACCACATTCCTAACCTGTGGTCGCTGGGCTCCCACGGCAGGAGTAGCAGGGCAGGGTGGGATCATCCTCCCTCCCAGAAGATGTCCATAAATCGACAACAGAGTGTGCTGCAGCAGATTGCACAGGAACATTCCTTGTCTATTCCCAGACCTCACCTCTCCTGGTATTCCCTTCTGTTCCTTCAGAGCAGACCTGCCATGAACTGGTCCAAGTACCCAAGAGCTGTGGCCCAGCAGTGACCCTGTGGGCACAGTGCTTCTCTGGCAGCACGTTCATTAAGTGCTACCCTGCTCATTAAGTGTGTACAGGGTTCCCAAAAAATCCAGGATAGGCAGGATACAGCTGCGAGTCACCCAGAGCAAAGAGAGGGAAGGGGGCAGGCAAGGCAGAAGGGGTAGAGAAGGTCAGTGGATGCCTGAGCTGGTCTGGAGGTGTGGGAAGGAAGAGGATTAGAGAATCATCTCTGCACCTTTGCATTCTGGAGGAGCAGAGAGTGGCCAGAGGGAGCCCCCTGCCCTCTCCAGGTGCCACCTGCCCTCTCCAGGGGGCTGCAGGAAGGGGCTGCAGGCTCTAGGCTGTACAGAACGTCACATCTGCACAGTGCAGAGGGTGTCTGGACAGTGCTGCTGGATCATTTTCAGATGGGATTTCAAGGATTTACTGAAGGTATCCCTGCCCATGGCAGTGGGATTGGAACCAGGTGAGCTTTAAGGTCCCTTCTAACCCAACCCATCCTGTGATTCTATGATTCTGAGCCCAGGACCTCGGGCTAGTTGAGGCTGTTGGCACAAATAAAGCCCACACTTAGTAAATCACCTCCATCTGCCTCCAGTGTCCATTTAGGTGCCTTTGCTTGCGTTTCTTTTTCCCCATTTGTGGGGTGGGTCAGTGTGAGGCACCCGCAGCCTGTGGGTGAGGTGAGAAGGTTGGGGCACACCTCACAAACTGAACCCTGGCCCACCTTGGTGTGATGCCTGCTTGGAAAGGTGGGAACTGCGCAGGGCTCGGAGGATGTGGTCAATACTGGGGTGACAAACCATAAGTGAGGAATGAAGGTTCAACAGCATTTCTATACCTGGGGTACATAGGTAAAGACACATACACACATTGTAGAATGCCAGAGTGGTTTGGGTGGGAAGGGACCTCAAAACTCATCCCATCCCACCCCTGCCATGGGCAGGGACACCTCCCACTGTCCCAGGCTGCTCCAAGCCCCAATGTCCAACCTGGCCTTGGGCACTGCCAGGGATCCAGGGGCAGCCACAGCTGCTCTGGGCACCCTGTGCCAGGGCCTGCCCACCCTCCCAGGGAACAATTCCTTCCCAATATCCCACCCATCCCTGCCCTCTGGCACTGGGAAGCCATCCTCCCTTATCCTGGCACTACAGTTCTTGATGAAAAGTCCCTCCCTGGTTTCCTTGTAGCCCCTTCAGACTCCAGAAGGTGCTGTGAGGTCCCCTCACAACCTTCTCTTCTCCAGGCTGAACAATCCCAGCTCCCAGGCTGTCTCCATAGAGGAGGGGCTCTGGTCCCCTGAGCAACTCATGGCATCCTCCGGACTTGCTCCCACAGTTCCATGCCCCGTGTGTTGGGGGCACCAGGACTGTATGCAGAATTCCAAGTGGGGTTTCACATGGATACAGACATATACACACACTGTACATGGATCTGGTAGCAGCTGAACCTCGGACTAGCAGGGGCAGAGCCACCACCTCTCGGTATTGTGGATGTTCAGCTTTCCCTGGCACCATCCTTCCCTCTTCCTTTCCCCACTGAGCAAATGAGTTCACTTAATAAAAATCCATCTTTCTGCTTCCCAGGACAGCTGCAGGTTGGATCTGCCCGAGCAGGAGCCCTTGACCCTGCAGGGCAGGGAAGGCTGTAGGAGAGCTCGGCAGGGTGGGAATCCAGCGTCACCCTGCTTCATCTACAGCGCAACCCTGGTGCTCTTTAGGTAAACTGAGGCAAGGTGCTGTCCTTCCTGCCCGCGGGAGAGTGATCCCAAGGGGCAGGGATGGCGAGAGGGCTCAGCCACAGGGAGGAGTTCTTCGGGCTGTACACGAGGGGCTCTTAGACATCCTTCCCTCGGGAAAGCAGCAGTTCCGCACCCGCGGCAGCCGAATCTGGTGAGGAAGAGGAGGCACCGTGGTTTCGGGTGTCTCTCGCCGCCTCCCCGGTGTGCAGATCCAGAGCAGGGGAAAACACCCGCCGAGGTCTCCGTGCCTGCCGAGGGGCGCCGAGCCGTGGACCCCGCGGCCCCCGGGGCGGTGCG
>VZTN01003917.1:71471-82064 GCA_013400515.1 Erpornis zantholeuca
CGCCGCGGGAGAGGCACGGAGCATTCAGCCTGGCACGGACGGTGAACCAGCCCTTTTACAGGGACTTCGGCGATAATCTTTGCTTTCCGGCCCCCGGCGTGCGGGCTGGGCATGGGGCAGGGCTGGCACAGGGGCCGGGGGCTACGGCGGCTCTCGGAGCCCCCCGGTCCCGCCGTGCCTTGGCCGCTCGCAGGGGCTCCGGGGGGAAGCGGGATGCGGCCCCAGCTCCGGAGGGACACTCGCGGCCAGGCTGCTCGGAGAAGCGAGTGCCACCCAGATGTGTTTGCTGGGAGCCCAGCCCACGGATTGCAGTTTTTAACTGGAAGGATCAGCCCATCGTGGGAGCTCCAGGGCTGGCCGGGCTGCTGGGCAGGGAAGATTCGGGCATGCAGAGCCTCTGGCTGCACGGACTCTGTTCCCGGCTGTGCCGTCTCCAGCTTGCTTCCCGTTCCCGTCAGCGACACAGATATAATTCTCTTTTCCTTTCTATTTTGGAGGGCACTCTGGCTGATTTATTTGTAACGATCAAAGGACACATCCAAGCTGTGATCCACACCGCACACCGCCTCCCTGAGAGGCTTTGTGCCGATCCGTAACGTGAAATGGTCAATTTATTCCTGTTTGGGGAACACCTTGGGAGCAGGCTCCGGTGCCAGCTTCTCCCCGGGCCCTGGGGGGATCCTGATACCCGAGCCTCCATTTGCCGGGTGCCGTGCCCGGCGCTGGGGTTACCATCGATCCGAGCCCGGCGGCTCCGTGCCCGTGCTGAGCCCGCCGGTGCCAGGCTGTGCCGGGGGTTCTTTGTCACCCGTGGGGCTGGCGGGGCTGGCGGAGCAAGTCCTGGGTGTGGTACGGACACCCCGATCCGCTCTGCTCCCATCCCCGGTGCTGCAGCACTGCTCTCCCCACGCAGTGACATTCCCGGCTGCTGCCAGCACCGTGTGGAACAACACAGAGGATAATGAAATATAAAAACTGTGTTACAACGGCTTTATTTATAGAACGAGGCTTGGAGGGGTTCGGGGTTGAATTATTTGGTTTTTTGCTGCAGTTTATGAATTGCTCCTGTGAGAGGCTGGGGAGCCTGGCTTGCTGGCAGGTCTGGCTGGAAAGTCCTTATGAACCTGGGAGATTCTGTTTAGCTGAGTGTCCATCCTGCTGGATCTGGACTACATTTCCCACTGTGGGCTGCCAGGATGCTTCAAGTGCCTTGTAAGCCAGAAATAGCCACCAGGGGCAGTTGGACAGGCAGAGCTTTCCCTGTTCTCAGCACTCGCTGCCTTATTAACACAATTCATTTTTACTGAAAAAGGGCTTTCTATGCTTATTCTTTTTTTTTTTTTAATCTGAATACAAATCCCTGTAATATGAGAACCTACATCAACATCACAGATATCAGAGCAGCTCTTTTTTTTCCCTCTTGAGAGACAAACCATTCATTGCATTATTCTGTATTTCCTGTCTTTATAATGTAAATTTTTTTACCAAGGGGCTGCTACATTTTCTGGGCTTTGCCCCCCCTTTCCCAGCAGGTGGCCCAGACCTCAGACCTGTATTCCATGAGCCCATCAGAGGCTGTATTTGCAGAGGTTTTCTAAAGAGGAATGTGCCTAAAGAGGAATTTTAGGGCAAAAAGGTGGAGGTGCTGTTGCACCACTCGGTGCCTGGACATTGACCTGGTGCAGACATCGTTGTTCCTTGCTGGATCTGGGATGTTTTCTCAGACAAAGCTGGGCCAGAGGAGGAGTTAATGAGAAACAGCGAGAAAGTGCTGAGGGCTGTGGGCAGCACGTGCTGAGCTCCACCAGCACAGGGAGCTGCACCAGGCAGGCCCCTCATTAATTCCCTCCATCCCGAGCTCAGGAGCTCTGGGCTTGGCTTGGGAAACCTCCTGGGAGCTGGTTGTGTCCATAAAGGAGTGGGAAGGAGCAGGAATCGCTGGTGGGAAGAAGCAAGAGACAGTTTGTTACACAGTGTGTCTCCCTCTGCTCTCCCCTGCTCCCTGCCCTGCCCCAGGGCCCTGGGATGAGAGGGCAGGGGAATGGTTGTTGCTCCATCCACTCTCCCTGTGGAGCTGGAAGCTGGCAAGGGACAGGGCGGTGCACAGCTGAGATCCCACATTCCTCGTGCCAGTCTGTGGCTCCTGACGTGGGCCCTGTGCTGTGTAATCTTCTTTTGATCCCAACAACGACTTTGGCCACTGAGCCTTCCAGAGGAATAACCAAAATCCACGAAATCCAGCAGCACAGACGTGAATTTTCCACGTTTTTCATCTTGGGAGCAGTGAGGAGCCTGTGAGCCGGGGGCAGGGAAGGGAAGGATGCTCCGAGGCTGCTGCACCCCTGCATGCACAGTGCTGCTGGCTGAGGGCACTGGGGCCTGCCTTGGGAAGGGCTGGGCCTCCTTCCCTTCCCACCCTCCGGAGCCCTGAGCAAGGAGAGGGAAAATCGCCTGAGCCAGAGCCTCGGCACAAAGCAGGACAAGGAAGATTGCACAGAGCTGAGCTCTAATCTCTGCTCGGAGTGTGCCCCCGGCTGCTGTGCCGTGGCTCGGGCGGCTCAGCCCCGCGGCGCCGGGAGCCCATCCCGCTGGAAGGGATTCACCCTGCGGGGACCAGAAAGGAGCCGGTCTGAGTACGGGTGCGTCCCCTTCCCCTCGGATTTACAGTGCTCTCTGCTGCTGTCGCCTTCATTCAGACAAATCTCCGAGTGCCAGGCACCTCTTTGGATGTTCCTACAGAGGTTTTGTCTGTATGCAGGAGGCACAGTGGAACAGGAGTATCCTGCACCACTGCACAGAGGGGCTGGCAGAGGCAGCATCTCAGCGTGGGGCCTGCGAGGGCTGGGAGTTTCTGGGAGGGCTTGTCCCTCCTGGGCCATGTGGAAAGCTCTGTGCTGTGTCCCAGAGCCGCATGGATCTGTCTGGGATTTGTGAGTAGCAGGGTGTCAGGGCTTCTCCATCACAGACACACCGAGGTGTGGGAGGGAGGAGTGAGCTGGTGACACACAAAGCCCAGCTTCTCCTCCCCTTTCCTGCTGTGGTTGCAGCTCCTGGAGGTTTCCAGAGGCTGAGGGAAAAGGGGACAATTGTACTGAAAAGTCTTAATCAGCTAAAAGAGGCCGAGGGTGGATCCTGCCGTGCTTGCGCAGAGATGCCGAAAGAATTCGTGCAGAGTTTGCTCAAATATGCAAACTCACCTCAGCCTGGTCTGTGTCTGAGCGAGGCTGCTGGGACACACAGGAAGGGGAGTTTGGAGGGGCTGGTTACCCTTTGTGTGGTGCTCAGAGGAGGTGTGTGGGCTCAGGGCAGTGGCACTGGGTGACATGGGTGCTCCCCTTGGGCTGTGTGCAGCTCCCAGCCAGGCCCTGACTGTGTGGGCAGAGCACACCTCATGGTGTGGCACAGACTCTGACCATGCTTGCTTTGCTTTTAGAGCACTCCTAGAAGGCCTCTGCAGTCTGGTCTTGGCCCTGCTTCTGCCTTCTTTGCATCTTTGACCAGGTCAATGAGCCCTTCTGTGATGTAGTCTCAGCTTTTCCAGGCCTATCCCTCAGAGAGTGGTGCTGAGTTATCTCCCAGGGGACCCAGGATATGCTTAAATTCAGCCCAGAGCTGAAATGTGGAGGTCTGAGCAGTCACTGATCACCTCTTTAGCAGTGACACAGTGTCAGGTGACAAGAGTGATGATCTCCTGAGGGGTGTTGCTGCATCCACAGCAGGTTCGTGTCTCTGGGCTGGCCCACCTCCCTCCCAGCCTTCACACTGGAGCTGATCAACAGCACCAGCAGATTTTACAGCATTTATCGTCCCTCTCCTGGAACCAGGGGATTAGAAAAGCACTTGAGTTTTATTTGGAATCCTCCCTGGTTGTCAAGGAAAGCACAAACACTCCACAAGCACGTGCAAAGCATCAAGGAGGCTGGAAACAAGAAAACACAAACACTCCAGTGCTGGGATTTTAGTTCAGTTTCTGGAGGGCTCAGTAGTTTGGGGCAGCACCCTGGTGACTCTCCAGTGGGTCAGTGCTGGGTCCTGTCTGCATGGGTCGGGCAAGGCAGGGCTCAGAATACTTGCTTTCATGAAATCATGGAATATTTGGGAGGAATCACCTGGAGTACGTCTGGAGGTATCTCTTGCTCGAAGCACAGCTGATTTCAAAGCCAGGTCTAGTTGCTCAGGGGTTTGTCCTGTCCAGCATGGATATCTTCCCAAGGATGGGTATCTTCCCAAAGATGGATGTCTTGCCAAGGGTGGATGTCTTTCCCAAGGATGGATGTCTTTCTAAGGATGGATGTCTTTCCCAAGGATGGATGTTTTCCCAAGGATGGGACCCTTCCCAAGGATGGGACTCTTCCCAAGGATGCAGATACCCTGTTCTCCTCCACAGCTCCCTGGCCTGTGTGGCCGAGGCAGGCCAAGCCCTTTGTCACCTGGTGTGGGTCAGCACCATGGGTGGCCCATGTCCCTTGGTCTGTCCCTGGCGTGGCAGGGCTGGGGCAGGAGCGATGGTGAACATCATGCTGGCTCCCTGTGAGTTCAGAGTAGGTGCTGGGGGGTACTGAAGAGGGGTCACAGCCAGGGACACTCAGGATGGCAGCAGACCTTGCAGACCTTGTCCTGTGCCTGTGTTTGCTTTGCTGGCTGCTCCTGGGGATGAAGCCCCTGGGCACATTTTGTGTGGACTGGTTCCAGCTGCCCCAGCCTGGCGTCCCACATCAATGGTAATTAAAGCAGAGCTTCCCTGGAGCTCTGGAGTCCTCAGATGCACCCTGTGCAGGGGCAGGCCTGGCCAAACCCCAGAACCCTGGAGGTGCTGGTGGGAGGGTCCATGAGCTATTGCACCTCAGCTCAGGTCTGCTGTGGATTTCTCTATCCGAGCTTTGGAAACCTCCAATGCTAGAGCCTCGCTGGCCTTTCCCAGTACTGGTGCTGATGAAAAAGCTTTTCTTGATGTCTGAACTGAACCTCCCAAGTAGTTTTTGGCCATGACTCCTTGATGTGTCACCTGGCCACACAAAGNAGCATCAAGGAGGCTGGAAACAAGAAAACACAAACACTCCAGTGCTGGGATTTTAGTTCAGTTTCTGGAGGGCTCAGTAGTTTGGGGCAGCACCCTGGTGACTCTCCAGTGGGTCAGTGCTGGGTCCTGTCTGCATGGGTCGGGCAAGGCAGGGCTCAGAATACTTGCTTTCATGAAATCATGGAATATTTGGGAGGAATCACCTGGAGTACGTCTGGAGGTATCTCTTGCTCGAAGCACAGCTGATTTCAAAGCCAGGTCTAGTTGCTCAGGGGTTTGTCCTGTCCAGCATGGATATCTTCCCAAGGATGGGTATCTTCCCAAAGATGGATGTCTTGCCAAGGGTGGATGTCTTTCCCAAGGATGGATGTCTTTCTAAGGATGGATGTCTTTCCCAAGGATGGATGTTTTCCCAAGGATGGGACCCTTCCCAAGGATGGGACTCTTCCCAAGGATGCAGATACCCTGTTCTCCTCCACAGCTCCCTGGCCTGTGTGGCCGAGGCAGGCCAAGCCCTTTGTCACCTGGTGTGGGTCAGCACCATGGGTGGCCCATGTCCCTTGGTCTGTCCCTGGCGTGGCAGGGCTGGGGCAGGAGCGATGGTGAACATCATGCTGGCTCCCTGTGAGTTCAGAGTAGGTGCTGGGGGGTACTGAAGAGGGGTCACAGCCAGGGACACTCAGGATGGCAGCAGACCTTGCAGACCTTGTCCTGTGCCTGTGTTTGCTTTGCTGGCTGCTCCTGGGGATGAAGCCCCTGGGCACATTTTGTGTGGACTGGTTCCAGCTGCCCCAGCCTGGCGTCCCACATCAATGGTAATTAAAGCAGAGCTTCCCTGGAGCTCTGGAGTCCTCAGATGCACCCTGTGCAGGGGCAGGCCTGGCCAAACCCCAGAACCCTGGAGGTGCTGGTGGGAGGGTCCATGAGCTATTGCACCTCAGCTCAGGTCTGCTGTGGATTTCTCTATCCGAGCTTTGGAAACCTCCAATGCTAGAGCCTCGCTGGCCTTTCCCAGTACTGGTGCTGATGAAAAAGCTTTTCTTGATGTCTGAACTGAACCTCCCAAGTAGTTTTTGGCCATGACTCCTTGATGTGTCACCTGGCCACACAAAGGTGTGCTTGGCTCTTCCATCCTTTCAGCTGCCTTGGAGTAGCTGGAGGCTGGAATTAAATCTCCCTTCACCTTCTCTTTGCCAGACCCAGCCAGCATAATTCCCTCTGCCTGATGCTGTAGGACATACTAGGACATACATTAGGAAGGAATTGTTCCCTGGGAGGGTGGGCAGGCCCTGGCACAGGGTGCCCAGAGCAGCTGTGGCTGTCCCTGGATCCCTGGCAGTGCCCAAGGCCAGGTTGGACATTGGGGCTTGGAGCAGCCTGGGACAGTGGGAGGTGTCCCTGCCATGGCAGGGGTGGCACTGGATGGGATTTAAGGTCCTTTCCCACCCAAACCATTCCAGGACTCTGGTTCTCTGGCTCTATGACATTCTATAGGCTTCTGGTCATCCTGGGCTGTGCCATCCCTGGGGTGGCAGCAGGAGCAGGGCAGTGCCTGTCCCCTGTGCTGGCACCGCTGGGGCACCTCCAGTGCTGGGGCAGCTCTGGGAGCCTCCTGACAAGAGAGCCCTGGAGGGGCTGGAGCATGTCCAGGGAAGGGAACGGAGCTGGGAAGGGGCTGGAGCCCCAGGAGCAGAACTTCTTGTCCCATTCATGAGGATATTACTTCTTAATCCTGTCCCCTTCCGCTCAGACACTCAAAAAGCTCTGACATTTGAGAGTCCAGTACATGATTTCTCTCTTTATGGTGCTGAGGAGTTATTTAGCAATGGGTCAGAAACCTCTGAAAGAGTGCAGGGTTCCCACCCTGCAGATCTCCAAATCACCTGTGGAATGGGATTTGTTCCCTGTGCTGCTGCCCCAGTTCCAGGCCAGACAGCCAAGGACAAGCACTGGACATGGACTCCTTCCTTCCAGGACCTGCATCCTGAGGGGATCCAAACCCTTTTGCCCCATGGTGTTTGTTTTGCTGTTCACTCCTGGAGCTGACTCACAGAAACTTCCTTGTCCAGCATTTCTGTCCTTGACCCATGGAGGTCTGGGGAGTCTTTATTGGCAGCTGTGCTCAGATCCCCATCCCCAGCTCCAATCCCACATGGAGGTGGAAACAGTCTGGAGAAAGCAAATGGATACAGCAGTAGAGAGAGAGGTTCACTGCCTGGATGGGAGTTTCCAGCCCATCCCAGCTTTTCTCCATGCCATGGGAGCTGGATACATTCCCTCCAGTGGCTCTGGGAATCCTGGTGCCTTTCCTGCACTCTGGGCTTTGTGTTCTCTCTGTGCTTCACCTGCCTCTGGAAACAAAAGGATGTTTGCATTCCAGTGTGATGCTTCCCTTTCCTCCCTGAGTGCAGGGGATAATTACAGTGCCTTGCACTAATTGATCCGTTATTAGCGATAATTCTGATTTGCATGGTGCTTTGGGACAGGGCATTTCTGTGGCAGAAGTGATGCTCTGATGTCACACTGCGCAGTGACTTGTGATGTGTCACCTCATCTGCCGTGAGCTGCTCATGGGGGAAACGGTCTCACTTTTATTTTTTTGTTAAAAACCAATCTTTTGCAAGAACCATCTGGCTGCTAAATTCTCCTCCTGGAGCTGTGTGGTTTGCTGGGAGTTCATTTGCGTCTTCAGCTACTAAAGAGGAAGTAAAAGTGACTGATTAGTCTGAGACTGGGACCATTCACATCAAAGTGACAGATTTTGCGATCTGGATTTGGGGAAGTGTTTAAAACTGGTGTGTTTTCATTAAATGTTGAAGGCTGTGGGCAGAAGTGCGCTCTCGGCGCTGCAGCTCAGCGCTCAGCCCTGCGCCCTGCCTTGGTATGTCACAGTGAATTGTGGGGCTGTTCAAATTTGCCTCTGCTTGTTTGATGAGTTTAAATATTGATTTTAATTGTGCGTCTATCTTAAGGCTGTGAGTGATGGTGGGAGCCACGGACAATAATCCCTGTGCACAACACAGCCACGTGCAGCGGGAGGTGGGAACTCAGCCTGGCTCTTCAGCAGAAGGGAGGGAGAGGAAAGGAAAATATCTTTGGAGGCCCCAAATTCATCTTTTCCTGCTCCCATGGGGGCTGTGTCAGGGATGTGCCATGAGCTGCTGGCCAAGCTGGGCTCTCAGAAGCCCTTTGGAGGTGCTGGGAGGGCTCCACATTCTCTCCTGACCAGAGTGGTCTTTGGAAAGCCTAAGAGCAAATCTGGGGTTTGGGAGTGTGGGATTTGTCTCTGCAGAGAGAAGTGGTGACCTGGAAGCCACCAGAACCCGTAGGACTTGCACTACAAGGGAGTAGGGACAGCACACAGGGAATGGCTTCCCAGTGCCAGAGGGCAGGGCTGGATGGGATATTGGGAAGGAATTGTTCCCTGGGAGGGTGGGCAGGCCCTGGCACAGGGTGCCCAGAGCAGCTGTGGCTGCCCCTGGATCCCTGGCAGTGTCCAAGGCCAGGTTGGACATTGGGGCTTGGAGCAGCCTGGGACAGTGGGAGGTGTCCCTGCCATGGCAGGGGTGGCACTGGATGGGATTTAAGGTCCCCTTCCAACCCAAACCAGTCAGGGATTCTGGGATTGCACATCCTTGTGGCACTGTCATGTTTTCAGGGGCTGTGGGAGCTGTGCTGGGAGCAAATCCCTCTCCCCGTGCCCAGGTTCCTTCTGAAGCACACATCCTTATGGGCCTGGCCCTGATTAATGCTCTCCATGGTCGTGCAAACTCGGTTAGCATTGGCCTTACACTAGAGGGCTGTCTGTCCCTTTCCCTTTGGATTGCAGTCTGTGTGCTGGGAATGTTCCTTTTTGCAGGATCCCTCAATCTGACAGCATCCTGTCCTGTCAGGTGCTGATATGCTGCAGGCTGCTGTTTGCTGCTCAACCCTGCTCTCTGTGCTGCTCAGAACATCCCTGCCCTGGGCTGGAGGCACTTTGGAGATGTTTGCCTGAGTGAAGCTGAACCCTCTGGCTCTGTCCAGAAGAAAGCAGCAGTTTCCAAACAAGTTTCCTTCCCCTCCTATTTTTCCAGGCCCCTTTTGTTGTCAGGAGTAGAGCACTCAGTGCTAGCACAGGGATGCTCTGAGTCTCCAGGAGTGTGGTGTTCTCTGCTGGTGCCCTGCACTGGTGAGGATCTGCAGCGCTGAACATCTGCACATCCAGCTGTGGGCTGGCTCGGACAGGAATTGCTTTGGGAATGGCTCCTGGGGGCTGCAGGAGCCTTTGGTGTCCCAGGGCTGAAAGAGATTTGGGAGTTTCTTCCTCAAAGTTCAGCTGGGATGGCTCCCCTGGCTCTCCTGTCACCCGTGGGGCTGGGGCCTCTGTGGGGACATTGCCACCATTGCCACACTTGCTTTGGTCCACTGCTGTCACAGCTTTCATGGAATCACAGAATATCCTGAGCTGGGACCCACAGGATCCCCCAGCCCAGCTGCTGGCCCTGCACAGACACCCCAACAATCCCACCCTGGGCACCCCTGGCAGCGCTGCCCAAACGCTCCTGGAGCTCTGGCAGCCTCGGGGCTGTGCCCATTCCCTGGGGAGCCTGGGCAGTGCCCAGCACCCTCTGGGGGAAGAACCTTTTCCTATTATCCAGCCCAAACCTCCCCTGGCACAACTTCCTGCTGGTTTAATTTAATTGATTTATTTAATTCTGTCCCCACTCACCTTTAACTCAGGTGAAGATGGAACCAGCTGAGGTTTGCCTTTGCCTGACATGCCTGGTTTCAATTCAGGCCTGTCCTTAAAGTGGGCTGCCCCAGAATTCCAGCCCCAAACACAACCCTCAGTGACCCAACTGCATTTGTGGTACTGCTTTTTCCTGTTCCTGGATGCCTGAGCAATCAAGATTTGTCTCAGTTTGGGCAGAAGTGGTGGTAATTGAGAGCAGCCAAGTCCCTGAACCCTGCCCAGGGGTCTGCCCCAATGAGCAGGGCTGGGGGGAGTGGGGAACGAGCTGGGATGGCCAGGAGCGAGTGGAGGGGAGGCACTGGTGGGTACTGGGAGTGCTCTGGGGCTGTGTCCAGCACACATTGAAGTGCAGAGGTCAGTTCTTTAGCACAAGTTGATTTATGAATTCCAGGCACTTCTTTCCCTCCCTCAGTTTGCCCCTAATGTGTCCTGAAGGAGGGGGGTTGATGATGGTGGTGCCAGTGGCTCTGAGTGGTGGCCCTGACCCCAGTGATGGTGGTGGGACACTGCTGGGCCATGGGGTGTTGGACCTGCTCTGCATCCACCCCACCCACGGCAGGGACAGGAGCAGGAGCAGCATGGGAGCAGCTGGGACCTGCTGTCACCTGGGCTCAGGACAGCGATGGCCCCGGGCTGAGGGTCCCAGATGGGCCTGCTCAGGGGTCAGTGCTGCAGGCAGCATCACCTGGCTGTCCCTGTCACCCAGGGCACAGCTGGGAGCTGTGGGCAGGCAGCAGGGCACCACCTGAACCCTCCTGGCACAGAGCTGCTGTGCCCTGCTCATGTGCCAGCCAGGCAGGGCAGGTCAGGAATGACAGAAACATGGAATGGCTTGGGT
>VZTN01003917.1:82080-170414 GCA_013400515.1 Erpornis zantholeuca
GGGTTGGGTTGGGTTGGGTTGGGTTGGGTTGGGTTGGGTTGGAAGGGACAGTAAATCCCATCCAGTGTCACCCCTGCCATGGCAGGGACACCTCCCACTGTCCCAGGCTGCTCCAAGCCCCAATGTCCAACCTGGCCTTGGGCTCTGCCAGGGATCCAGGAGCAGCTGCCCGGGCTGGGTTCATGGGCTGCACACTGCCCACCCTGCTCCCCTGCTTTTACATAACTCTGTGCAGAGCTGCTGCATGTGCCCCTTGGCTGGGTCCATTTTGGGCCAGAATGGATTTTGGCCCTTCTGGGTGGTAAGCAAAGGGATTCTGCCCTCCCTGGGGCAGCAGGCTGAGCTCCTGCAGGCCTTGATGTGTCAGGTTTGTTGTGACATCAGGGGGTGAATGAGAGGAGACTTGAGCTGGGCTTGGAGGCAGAGCCTGGCTGAGGGGCTGTGGCTTCATCTTCAGGTGACATCCAAGGTGGCATCCTCGGGTTTGATGTCACCCACAAGCCCAAGGAGCCACTTCTTCCACGCTTTTACCAAGACCCAATTTCTACCATGGCACAAATTTTGCTGCTGAGGCACTGAGGGCAATGTGGGGTCTGGACATCAGACAGTGGCTGTTTAACTATTAATCCCCACTATTTCAGCTCTATTGCTGTTTTCCTGAGGCTGCACCCTCTGCTGGGTGCTCCAAGCCCTGGGAAGGGGCTCTGTGAGGGGCTGAGGGTGCTGCTAGCCTGGGATCATGTCCAGTCCCCATCCCCTTCTCTCCCTGGCTGGAAAGGAGCTCCAAGGGAGCAGCACAGCCAAGGAGAGACATTTGTACCAGTGGCACAATAAATGACCCCGAGCTGCCTCCTCTCTCCAGCCCAGGAGAGCCTCTCCTTGGCCATGGATCACCAATGGGAAGTGCCTTGCTTTTGCTGTGTTTATTTTTGGCTTTCCTGGACTTTCTCAAGGCTTACAATTAATCCTGAGCTTCAGGGTGGCCAGCTGGGCTGTGGGGACAAAGTCTGCCTCAGAACACGGGGTTTGGTCATTTCCTGGGGACCTTGGATTTACAGGGAGCTTGGAATAGCTTAAGGTGGGGACACCTGGGGCATGTGCAGAGTGCTTTGGATGGAGACACAGCTGGCACAGGGAAGGTGTCCCTGCCCACGGCAGGAGGGTTGGAATGGGCTGGTCTTTGGGCACCTTCCAACCTAAACCATTCTGTGATGCTGGGATTCCATTATGTGACTGTGGCTCTGTGGCTCTGTGGCTCTGTGATTCCATGATTCTGTGACTGTGGCTCTGTGGCTCTGTGGCTCTGTGGCTCTGTGGCTCTGTGGCTCTGTGATTCCATGATTCTGTGACTGTGGCTCTGTGGCTCTGTGGCTCTGTGGCTCTGTGGCTCTGTGGCTCTGTGGCTCTGTGATTCCATGATTCTATGACTGTGGCTCTGTGGCTCTGTGGCTCTGTGATTCCATGATTCTGTGACTGTGGCTCTGTGGCTCTGTGGCTCTGTGGCTCTGTGGCTCTGTGGCTCTGTGATTCCATGAGGCTGCAGCCTCCACAGGGAAGGCAGTGAAGTCCCTTGGCTCTCCCCCATCAGCTGGAGAGGGAATGTGTCCTCCCCTGGGAGGGGCATGGGTTGGGGCGTTGCTGCTGGCACGTGGGGAAGGGACCCAAATGTGTGTCACTGGGTGCAGGGGCTGGTGGCACCTTGGCAGGGGAGTGTGCTGGTGTCAGAGCTGGGCCTGCCCCTGCCAGGGGGGACAGCTGGCAGGTTCCTACACCCGTGGATGGTGACAGGAAAACGGAGATGGTTTTAAGCTAAGAGAGAGGTTTAGATTGGATGGTACAAAGTTCTTCATGCAGAGGGAGGTGAGGCCCTGGCACAGGGTGCCCAGAGCAGCTGTGGCTGCCCCTGGATCCCTGGCAGTGTCCAAGGCCAGGTTGGACACTGGGGCTGGGAGCAGCCTGGGACAGTGGGAGGTGTCCCTGCCTGTCAATCAAAAGATTGAAGGGTGGACTAGGTGAACCTGGAGGTCTTTTCCAACCTCAGTGACCCCATGGTTCCGTGACTGGTGCTGAGCTGGGGGGTCCTGTGCCCACCCTTGAGGGGACCCTCTTCACCTCCGCCCACATGAGCTGCCCAAGGGGCTCTCCCTGAGCCCGAGCCCTGTCCCAGAGAGCCCTCCTTGCCCAGCCAGAGCCAGCCCTTCCCACCCTCCCTTCCCTGCTGGGTCATTCACTCGTGGATCATTCACTTGGATCTGTAAGCACTCCAGGAGGTGCTGAATGGGAGCTCTGTGCTAACTCTGGGGCCTTTGCAGCTCTGCTGGGGAGGTTTCTCCTGCAGTGCTGCAGTCCCAGGGCCACAGCTGGAAGCAGATGTTGTGTTAGTAAATGCAGAGGTGACTCCATGGCCCTTCCCAGGGCACAGCCACGCTGTCCCTCACAGGGGGACAAGGAGGTGATGGTGGCTTCCCCCTCCCTGCCCTGGGCTGCTCTACAGAGGCAGGGCCACAGCTGCATCCCCTCCTTGGCTTTGCTCCCTCCCAGGACCAAAGGCTGCTGTGGAGGGTCACAGAATCATGGAATAATTAGGGCTGGGAAAAGTCTCCAAGATCATCAAATCCAGCATTTGACCAACACCCCCATGGCCACCAAACCATATGGTGAAGTGCCACATCTGCTCTTTTCTTGAACACCTCCAGCCTGTTCCAGGGCCTGAGCACTCTTTCAGTGGAGAAATTTTCCCTGATTTCCAACCTGAACCTCCCTTGGTGCAGCTGGAGACCATCTCCCCTTTCCCTCTCACCCAGGAAGGTGTCTGGTGCCACCTGAACAGGATCCTGAGCCCTGCTGGCACAGGCTCTTGGTGCTCCCGTGCCTCTGGCTGGCAGCAGTTCCTCCTGGATGTCTGCCTGGTCTTTGGAGCAGCACAGGGAATATGCAAATTTAACCTTTGAATTTACTGTGCTGTTCTTTTCCTGGGAAATGTCACTGGGGGCACCAAGCTGGGATTGCCTGCTCCTGGGACTGGGGGAATGAGCATTGGTGGCATGTGCCTGGCTCCTGGCACTGATCCAGCATGGAGCTGGCCCCTCCAGGGAGCCTTCAGCCTTGTGAGCACCGGGAGCTGCCCTGCCCTGCCCTGCTGTCAGCTGGGATGGGATGGCATGGGATGGGATGGGATGGGATGGGATGGGATGGGATGGGATGGCATGGGATGGCATGGCATGGCATGGCATGGGATGAACATTCTCGTGACTGGAGCCAGCACCTGAGTGACGGAGGGAGGGTTGTGTCCCTCGTGTCCCCATGGCTGGGGGCAGTGACACATGTCCTGCTGCTGGGAGAGGCTTGGGAGCCAGTGCCAGGCTGGAGAGGCTCCTGTGCTCCAGGGATGGATCCAGAGGGTGCTGCTGGGGCAGGAGGGAGCTCCCTGTTTGCATGGAGAGAGGAAGGGAATCAAAGCTGGCAGAGCTGGCAGTGACTGATGGGACTGTCCCAGCCCAGCCCAGAGCGAGGTGAAAGGGTGAGTTTTCTGGGAGGCACCTGTGGGACACACAAGGTGTGATTGCAGTGGGGGCAGGAGTGACTGTGGGAAGGAGAGGAATTTTAGCACCAGAATAACCAAAGCCTTTATCAACACCCCTGGAGGGCTTTGCCCTGGTTGCAGGACCCACCCAGGGCAAACCCTTTCCTGCCACATCAGCTCTATGGCTTCTGGCAGCCCCTGCCAGGGTGGATGTGCTAACGTCCACAGAATTCCCACCACTCTCGTGGAATAATTCCATGATTCCACTGAGGAGCAGCTGAGGGAGCTGGGAAAGGAGGAGAAAAGGAGGCTCAGGGGGGACCTTGTGGCTCTGCACAACTCCTGACAGGAGGGGGCAGCCGGGGGGGGTCAGGCTCTGCTTGCAGGGAACAGGGACAGGAGGAGAGGGAACAGCCTCAGGCTGGGCCAGGGGAGGGGCAGGGTGGATATTAAGGAACATTTCTTTATGGAAAGGGTGGCCAGGCACTGGCACAGCTGCCCAGGGCAGTGGTGGAGTTGCCATGCCCAGAAAAGCTCAGAAAGCTGTGTGGATGTGGCACCTGGGGACAGGGGTTAGTGGTGAACATGGAGCTGCTGGGTTTGGGGTCGCAGTCAACAACCTCAGAGGTTTTCTCCAACCCAGATGATTCTGTGATTCCCTGTGGGCTGTGCCAGCTCCAGCTGTGGCTTTGGACAGGTAGAGCACACCTGGAGAGCTCGGGGGGGTTGGCCCTGGTGCCATGTCCTCTGCAGAGTGACTGCAGCTGCCACTTCAGGTCAGTCTCTGTGTGGGACACGTGCTTGGGGTCAGCAGGGCAGGAGCTCTCCAAGGACAGGCCAAGCTCTCCTCCAGGAGCAGCATGGGTGGCTCTGGGCCAACAGCACCCTGGAAAAGGAGAACAGCATCCTGAAAAACCAGAGCAGGTGGCAAAATGAGCAGGGCAGGAAGTCCACGTGGTGGGTTCCAACAGGAGAACAGATTCCTTTCCCAGCTCCCAGAGGGCTTTTGGGAACCAGTAGAGAGGAAATAAGGGTTTGGAAGCAATGAGAGATGCCTTGGAGATGCCCTTCAGAGCAGCCTGAGCTGCTTGGGATTGCACTCACACCTCCAGAGGCTCTGGGAGGAGCGTGGGGCCCTGTGGATCCCCAGATCTGCTGTGCTCCTGCTTTTTGGCTGCTAATTAGGAGAAGGTCAGAGCTGTGCTGTGTGTGCTGCAGTTCTGTACAGTCAGATAAGAGCAATTACAAATCCATCACAAGGTGTATTCAAATCTCCTTAATTAATAACCAATAAACTCAGCAGTCCCTGGCAGAAGGGCTGGGAGTGCTGGAGAGGGATGCAGGACGGGGATGGGGATGAAGTCGTGGAGCAGTGAGAGGTGGGGGGTGCTGCTGGTCCTCACCCCCAGGAGCAAGGCAGTGAAACAAAGGGAGTAGGGCAGGATCCACACGGCAGAGCTGCTGCCCTCACAGCTCATAAGCAACTTCCAGAGCCCTTGGATCTGCCAGACCATGGAATATTCTGAGCTGGAAGGGACCCACGAGGATCACGAAGTGAAAGGCCCATGCTGGGATTGAACCTCGGTGTTACCAGCACTAGCTGAGCCCACCCTGGGGCTGCTGGGGGCTGGGACACCACCCCAGGCTTTGTCCTGGCAGTGAGGAGGGGGAGATGGGAGCAGGGCAGGGGTGGGTTTCTGTCCCTGTGCAACCTGAGAGCGCCTGGCCATGGTGGAGCCGCTCAGGGGACACCGGGTAGGGCTCTGGGGGGACAAGAGGCCCTGCAGGCCCTGCAGAGACCCGAGCAGGGACAGCCAGGCCCAGGCCAGGCAGGCTCTGCAGGCTGCTGGAGTACTTACACAAAGGGGAATGGCCCCAAATGCAGGTGGGGATTGCAGCATTCCCAGCTCACAGCAGTGGCTGGTGTGGAGCATTCCCTGCCCAGCACTCACCTGAGCATGGCCTGCAATATCCATAGGATTTTCCTGGGCCTATCCATAGGAAACAGTGAGAACCAGGTCAGCTTTTTAATGACTGAGAGAAGAACCTCGGCCCAAAGACATGAGCAATGTTTATCCCTCTTTTCATGTAAACCATTTTAAGGAGCACCTTTAGCTGTGTTGATGGGTGGGGATGGCCAAGGCCTGATTTATTCTTTGCTCCGAGGGTGGGCAGGCCCTGGCACAGGGTGCCCAGAGAAGCTGTGGCTGCCCCTGGAGCCCTGGAAATGTTCCAGGCCAGGTTGGACATTGGGGCTTGGAGCAGCCTGGGACAGTGGGAGGTGTCCCTGCCATGACAGGGGTGGCACTGGGTGGACTTTAAGGTCCTTTCCCACCCAAACCATTCTGGGATTCCATGTTTCTCTCCTCACTGGCTAACTGGGATCTGAACTGACCCAAACCTTGACCCCTGGAGCAACTTTGGACTTTGACCAATGTTCCTTGACCAGCAGTGTCTCCCTGGTGTGGGACACCCCTTCCTGGTCAAGTATTCCTGAAACCAGCACTGCTGTAGAGAGTTTCCACCACATCCACATCTCCTGATTAAAGCTCACCTCTGTGAAGGGAACTCCTCATTCCCTCAAAAGAGAGGACACTCAGGGGGTTTGAGCTGCAGGTGTGCTCAGACCATGGTTGCCAGCAGGAGGTGGGTACCTGGGTGGGACACTCAGGTCCCCAGTTGTGGTGGGACAATGTCCCTGGAATGCTGGGCCAAAGGAGTATCCTGATTTTACTCAAGCTCTCCCAGTTCCAGTTGGCACTGGTGGTGCAGCTCCTTCAGGGGCAAGAAGGGAGCTGTTCCCTCGCTTGGTGGGCTCAGAGGCCTGGATGTCCCTGAGGAGGTGGCTGATCCTGATAAGGTGATTTTGGAGCTCCTTGTGCAGGTTCCCTGTGTACCCCCAGTTTGTGTCCCTGCTGTGTGACAAGGCCCCAGTGCTGAGCTCAGGGACCTGCAGGGCTAAAGGAGACCTTGCCAGGCACAGAGAAATCGAAACAATCCTCAGGTAACATCTGAGAGCCCTGGCAGCTCCAGACAGGCAGTTTCTAGAACAGAATCTCTTCTGCACCTGCCCTGGGGCACAAAACTGCTCTGTCCCTTGCTGGCTGTGCCCCTCAGGAACCCCCGTGTCCATCAGTGCCCATCCCTGTCCTTGCACCCTGTCCTTGAGCCTGTCCTGGGGCAGCCTGTGGTGCTGCCTGGTCCCTTGCAAGGAGGTTCAGTGGCTGTGAGTTTGTTTCTTAAGGACAGAGGTTGGACCTTGGAACGTGGCCTGGAAACAGTGAAATACCCAAATTGCTGTGCTTTTGCAAAAAGGCTCTGTCTGCTCTGAGGCTTCCCTGCCTCCAGGGATGTCTGAAGGAGCAGGGGCTGGGTGCTGAAGGCTCTCACGTGTTCCTCTCCAGCCCTGGCTGTCCCCAGCTGTTCCCCAGAGCTGTGTGACACACCAAGTGCCATGTCCCCATCCCAGCAAGGGAGTGCTGTCACTGTAGGACACGGACATGGAGACAGACAGGTTTTCAAGCAGAAAAAGGCACAGTTTAATTTTTACTTTGATATATATATAGATTTCTGACAATGCCCATGGATTGGAGGATGAGGTTGCCTCCTCACCAACCACACTGGTCAAATTAGAAGTCCATCAATTGTCTCCTCCTCAGAAGATGAATGGAAACAAAAGCAACAGTTAGAAAAACATTGCTTTGTTTACATGAAATGCGTGAAAAACTCCATTGCAGAAAAATGCAAACATCAGAAGGCTGAAAAAATCAGGGCAACAGGGTCCCAGCAGGTCACCCCAGCCTGACTGTGCCAAAGCTTTCCAGCCACCACTGCCACAGATTCATGGAATGGTTTGGGTGGGAAGGGACCTTAAATCCCATCCAGTGCCACCCCTGCCATGGCAGGGACACCTCCCACTGTCCCAGGCTGCTCCCAGCCCCAATGTCCAACCTGGCCTTGCCACTGCCAGGGATCCAGGGGCAGCCACAGCTGCTCTGGGCACCCTGAGATTCCATAATGGATGTATCAATACTCTAGCATTGAGCTGAGGAAGGACAAATGATGGGAGAGCCAGCTCCTCTCTTGTCCATGCAGAGGCACCTCCACAGGGCTCAGATCTCCCTGTGCATCATCCTGTGGTGCAGGTAGGGGAATATTTGTGCCTTCCCAGCCAGCCACGTGTACATGGAGCATGGTGGGGTTCCCATATCTGATCAAATGTTGTGGTTACATAAATCCAAACCTGGCAGACATTGGAGAGGGACAATTTACAAGGGAATGTACAGACAGGACAAGGGGGAATGGATTTCAACAGCCAGAGGGCAGGGTTAGATGGATATTGGGATGGAATTGTTCCCTGGGAGGGTGGGCAGGCCCTGGCACAGGGTGCCCAGAGAAGCTGTGGCTGCCCCTGGATCCCTGGCAGTGCCCAAGGCCAGGTTGGACATTGGGGCTTGGAGCAGCCTGGGACAGTGGGAGGTGTCCCTGCCCATGGCAGGGGTGGCACTGGGTGGGATTTAAGGTCCTTCCCAACCCAAATCAGTCTGGGATTTTGAGCTCCTGAGCTCTGGGGCAGAGCTGCTGCTTCCCAAATTCCTTCAGGAGCAAACGTGAGCTGCTGGTGTGCATTGGGGCTGCTGGAAAGGGAAGAGCAGAGGGTTCAGATGGCACTGCCTGTGTTCCCATTCCAGGGAGCAGTGTGTCCTGGTGTAATTGCCTGGCTTATTTGCAAAAAACCCACTGTAGTTCCTAGAAATTCAATATTGAAACGACTGCGTACGACCCTCTGTGGATTAATTTTGAAGGAAGAAGAATGAGGAATTTAATGCTCCCTCTAATGAATGTCAATCTTCCTTCTAAATGAATAGGAATCACAGTTTGCTGCACATTGTTGGGAAATGAAAAGCATCCAACGTTCCATTCACTTTTTTCTTTTTTTCCTTTCCCTTTCTTTCTTTTCCACCCTCTTTAAGCGAGATAATGCTGTGCACAGCAGATGTGAACATTCATTTGTGAGCGCTGAGGATTTTTATCTCTCCCTGTACAAGGCAAGGCTTTCCTTCAGCTGAGCTTTGTAAAATTTTCTGTACAATCCAAACACTGCTACAGAGCTGGATCCCTCACAGCCAGGTGGGGTGGGGTTTTTCTCTCCCTCCTGTAGGAAACCATGCCGGGAATTCAGAGCAGAGCTGACCCAGCGTGTGCTTGATGTGCTTGCTGCTCTCAGTGGCAGAGGAGGGTGTGGGTGAGGCTCTGGTGCCACTGTTCCCCTTGAAGGGATACAAAGCCCCATCCCCTGGATTCCTGAGCCCTTCCCTTGCCAGAGGGATCCCCCAGGGCTGATCCCAAAGGGGCGTTTCCAGCAGGAGCTCTGGATTTGGAAAGCCTGGTGTGGTTAGCACGCGGCAGCCTCGTCCAGGCTGAGGAGCTGGGCAGGAATCCAGGGTTTCCAGCAAGGAGAGGGCGAACTCCCCAGCACTGCCCAGATCTGTGGGCCTCAGGACCCGGGTCTGGGAGGGGATGGATGATCCAGAACCTCTGGATGAGCAGAGCATCCCGATTTCAGCAGGGCAAGGGAGGGTTCTGCCAAGCAGCAGAGCCCTCCGTGTGCCAGGAGCCCTCCCTACGTTCTCATCCCACTCCATGGCAGCTCCATCCCTGTGGGAGAAGCACAGGGCAGGGGCTCTCCTGGGAATTGCTGCTCCCTGGCTGGGGCAGCTCAGCCAGGATGGACATTTGCCCTCCTCCATGGCTCTGTTTGGATCTTGGGGATATCTCAGGACAGTCTGAGGACACCCTGGCCCTGGCACTGGAGGCAGCGGTGGCTGCTGGGGCTGCCAGGAGAAAGCTCCATGGCTCTGCCTTCTGGGGCCTTGGGGGAAAATTGGGGTGTACATGCACATCTGGGTGCATATGGGGGCTTTGGGGGGTGTGTGGAAGTTTGAGGTCTACGTGGATGCTTTGGGTTGTATGTCAAGATTTGGGGTTTATGTCAAGGTTTGGGGTGTGTGTGGGGGTTTGGGGTGTAGGTGGGGGTTTGGGGTGTGTGTGGGGGTTTGGGGTGTGGGTGGAGGCTTTGGGGGGGNGGGGTGTGTGTATAGGTTTGGGGTGTGTGTGGAGGTTTGGGGTGTGTGTATAGGTTTGGGGTGTGTGTGGAGGTTTGGGGTGTGTGTATAGGTTTGGGGTGTGTGTGGAGGTTTGGGGTGTGTGTATAGGTTTGGGGTGTGTGTGGAGGTTTGGGGTGTGTGTATAGGTTTGGGGTGTGTGTGGAGGTTTGGGGTGTGTGTATAGGTTTGGGGTGTGTGTGGAGGTTTGGGGTGTGTGTGGAGGTTCCCAGCACCAGAGCTCAGACATGAAAGGCATGAGTGGGTGCAAGGAAGGGGAATTTTGAGGAGCAGTGCAGGCCTGAGCTGAGGGCTTGGCTCCATCATCCAGGAGCGAACCCCAGAAAATCCCTGGGAAGGGATGTGTCAGCAGAGCCTGGGAGCACCCAGGGCAGTCTGACACTGGGATGCCGAGCTGGGAGCAGGGCGGGCAGGAGCCAGGGATCCATGTGGCCGTGCCCTGGGATGTGGAGAGGGAAGAAGGCAGCTTCCCCCGGGCAGGGGTGCTCTGCTGCAGCTGGAGAGGCCCCTGGCTGCCATGTCCCGAGGGTCCAGAAGGGCTTTTCCGTCTGTTCTCCCTCGTGTGTGAGTGCTGGCTCCAGCTGAGCGGATGCTGGCTCGGTGCCAGAGGAGTTTAGAGTTCCACTGTTTTAAAATATTTATTAATGTGAAGATGTCGTTAGCACTTAAGCCGAGGCAATACAGTAGAAGTCTTTTTGCTGGAGTGGAAGTTAGTGATGCTGAAAAGCCATTAAGCTGTAAATATAAACTATATTAAGTGCTCAGAAGCAACCTTAAATATCCCTCCTCTGGTTGCTGTGCTTCTGCACGGCTGAGTGTCTGCAGAGCAGATTATCCACAGAGAGCTCTCTGCACAGGGCTCGGCTCTGCCCAGTGGCTCCAAGAGGGGCCTGAGTGGATTTGCAGGTGAGATTTCAGCTCAGGGGTTGCTGTTCAGTGCCTGATATCCCCCAGAACCATGGGATGCTCGCAGGGACAAGAAGGGAGAGTGTTCAACTCTGTCCAGCCTGGCCTTGGGCACTGCCAGGGATCCAGGGGCAGCCACAGCTGCTCTGGGCACCCTGTGCCAGGGCCTGCCCACCCTCCCAGGGAACAATTCTTTCCCAATATCCCATCCAGCCCTGCCCTCTGGCACTGGGAAGCCATTCCCTGTGTGCTGTCCCTCCATGACTTGTCCCAAGTCCAGCCAGACACCGTGAGTCCCGGAAGGGTGAGATTCTGGGATGATTGCTGTCCATGGACATGGCTCACAGCCTGATGCATTCAGCCCCTGCTGAGAGGCTCCTTCCCATCCACGTGGGCTCCTAGCCCAGTCTGGGATCAGCCCTGATCCTCCTGCCCTCACGGATCAGGCACAGGAGCTGGGATTTTCTCAGCTGCCAGAGCTCAGAGCGAGTGTCAGGGCAGTCCCATGATTGCACTGGCTCTGAGCTCTCTCTCCATCCCTCTGCTCATGGGGCAGACTGCAGGGGGGAGCAGGGGGTGCTGGCCCTGCCCTGGGGTCTCTGGGGCCTGGCTGTGCCCTCAAGTGCCTGCTCAGCATCCCTCAAAGCTGAGCCGCAGGAGCCCCTGAGCCCTCCTGTGTCTGGGGTCCTGCTGCTGTGCCAGCCCCGCTCTGCTGCCCAGCCTGTGCCAGCCCTCTCATTCTGGGTCTGGGGGAGGCCATGGGATGCTCCAAGGGCTTGAGCCAGACTGGGAGAGCCAGGAGAAGAGAAGGCTGCAGGGAGACCTCAGAGCTCCTTCCAGGGCCTAAAGGAGCTCCAGGAGAGCTGGAGAGGGACTGGGGACAAGGCATGGAGGGACAGGACACAGGGAATGGCTTCCCAGTGCCAGAGGGCAGGGATGGATGGGAGATTGGGAAGGAATTGTTCCCTGGGAGGGTGGGCAGGCCCTGGCACAGGGTGCCCAGAGCAGCTGTGGCTGCCCCTGGATCCCTGGCAGTGCCCAAGGCCAGGTTGGACATTGGGGCTGGGAGCAGCCTGGGACAGTGGGAGGTGTCCCTGCCCTTGGCAGGGGTGGCACTGGATGACCTGCAAGGTCCCTTCCAACCCAAACCATCCCATGGTTCTGTGATTCCATGGATTTTGTTAACCCCAGGGGCAGCCTGGTCACGCAGACCCTGCCTCCCTCTGCTGTTGGACATGTCCTTTTGTGCTCCAGCCTAAGGCTGGCACTTGATTTAGTAAACTCCCTGCACCCAGGAAAGCTCACATTTCAATCTTTAAAACCAACCTGAATAAAGATTGCAGAAATAAGGAGCCCCTGCTCTGGCTGCTGAGAGCATGGAGTGATATGGATTTCTTAGGCAATTAAATTGCACATAATAGAGTAACTGGATTGTACAAATTTAAAGAGCACCTGGAATATGCAGGCATATTCTGAAATTTCTAATCTCATATTTCAGCTCTAGCCTATTAATCTGTCATATTTAAGGCCTTTATTTCTTTTCTGTTCACACTGCTCCAGAGTTGAGATATTGCTGGGAAATGCAGCTCTTCCATGCCTGCCTGGATCTCCTGCTCTGCTCCCTGGGCCATGGTGTGAGCACCTTCTCCTCCTCACATCCTGTCCTCAGCGTCCTGGTGCTCTGAGAACGGAGCAGGGCTGGGACAGTGCTTGGGAATGGCAGCACCATTCTCAGGGACAGCCCTTCCTGGGGACAGGGCTGCAGCCTCGTGTCACTGTCCCCATTCCCAGCCAGCCCAACCCCGACTTTTCCCTTCTTCCCGTTCCCAGGCAGCTCCTCCGTGCCAGCCCCGAGTGCTGTGTGCTCCCAGGACAGCCTGGGCTGTGTAATCCCCTTCCTTGGGCAGCTAATCCGGAGTGCCAGCCCTGCCTGGCCACTCAGCTCCCTGCTCGTCCCCAGGCTGCTCCCAGGGCCAGGTGGGCAGCAGCGGGGTCCCTCTGGAGAGGGAGGATGCTCCATGCCTGTGCTGGGACCCAGGAATGTCAGCGAGCAGAACTGCTGCTTATTCCTGATGGATTGAGGTCTGAGATGGAGCCAGTGGGATCTGGGTCCTGAGTTTGGGGAGGATCTGGAGGAACACCTGAAGAGGAGGAAATCAAGCCCTGGCACAGCTGCCCAGGGCAGGGTGGAGTTCCAGTCCCTGTGGATGTGGCACCTGGGGACATGGGGTAGTGATGGCCTGGGCAGTGCTGGGGGAGCACTGGGAATTGGGGATCTCAGAGAGCTTTTCCAGCCTGGTTTGCTTTCTGCCCCCCTTGGTGTGGCAGCAGTGTCTGTGCCTGTCTCACCTCCAGAGGGGCCTGAGTTACAAATTCCCTGTGTGGAAACATCCCCAGTGTCCCAGCTCCAGGAACCCCACTGCTGCTGAAGGCTCCATGGCTGGCAGGTGGATACCCCATGGATTTGTGGGTTTGTAGGGTTGGGTCACGAAGTTATCTGGGAGATTTTTTCCCTTTACAAATCCCAAGAGAGCCCTCAGCTCTCCCCCAGAGCCCTGGGATTCCCTGGCGGTGCTGAGGCAGTCTCTGGTGTGGTTCTGTGCACACCTGCAGCCAGTCCTGCGCTCTCCCCAGGCTTTGTTCCAGCAGAGGGAAGGGCTGCAGTCAGGGCTGCCTGAAGGCTTTCAGGGCTAGGACAGGCAGGAATTACAGCTCCTGTTTATTCCCAAACCACAGGCCTTGTTCCTCCCGAGCCTGTGCCAGCTGGGGCAGCCTCATGCTGTGGTCACTGAGCTGCAGCAGCTGCCCTGGGAGGGCTGTAGTGGTACAGCCTCTGCCAGCCTCGGGGTGCCCTCCACACCCCTAACCCTGCACTATTCCTGCTCTTCTCCATAGGCATTGTGTCTGTAGGAGCGCTGGACAGGATGGAATCTGACTTTGGCCTGGGATTCCATCTGCTTGTAAAATCATAAAACCAGGGACTGGTTTGGATTGGGATGGACATTAAATCCCATCCAGTGCCACCCCTGCCATGGCAGGGACACCTCCCACTGTCCCAGGCTGCTCCAAGCCCCAATGTCCAACCTGGCCTTGGGCACTGCCAGGGATCCAGGGACAGCCACAGCTGCTCTGGGCACCCTGTGCCAGGGCCTGCCCACCCTCCCAGGGAACAATTCCTTCCCAATATCCCATCCAGCCCTGCCCTCTGGCACTGGGAAGCCATTCCCTGTGTCCTGTCCCTCCATGCCTTGTCCCCAGTCCCTCTCCAGCTCTCCTGGAGCCCCTTTAGGCCCTGGAAGGAGCTCTGAGCTCTCCCTGGAGCCTTCTCCTCTCCAGGTGAGCACCCCCAGCTCTCCCAGCCTGGCTCCAGAGCAGAGGGGCTCCAGCCCTGGGAGCATCTCTGTGGCCTCCTCTGGACTCTCTTCAGCAGCTCCAGGTCCTTCCTGTGCTGGGCCCCAGGGCTGGGGCAGCTCTGCAGGTGGGGTCTCACCTGAGTGGGGCAGAGGGGCAGAATCCCCCCCCCCCCTGCTGCCCCCAGTCACTGCTGATGGTGTTTAACAAGGCCCTGACAGGGACTGAGGGAGCTGGAACTGAGCTCAGCTCTATCCCAGACAGGTCCCAGGCTGCACTGATAGCTCCATGTCCCTGCCAGGCATTCCTGGGAAAAGCCTTTTGGGGCATCCCTGAATTAAGGCAGCCTCAAAATGCTCTCTCTGCTTTTTCCCCCTGCTGGGGCAGCAGAAAGGTGGGGATTGGAGGCTTGGCTGCATTCTCAGGGTGGCTCTGGAAGGTCTGGGAAACAGGGATGGGGGGCAGTGTGTTCAGGAGGCTGTGGCACACATCCCACCCTCCGTGAGGCACCCACAGAGGCCTCTGGGGCTCAGGATCTCTCCAGTGCTCTCTGATGCAGCCTCAGCTGGAGCTGCATCAGCCTCTGCGAGCTCCTCTGAAACCCAGCCCGAGGGAAAAAGAGGCAAAAACCTGACCTGTTCTTGTCTGCTGTGCACAGCCCAGCCTCCTTGGCTGCTTTCAACTCCTGGCCTCTATTAGTAAAAACTAAATTGTTTTCCTGTGGAATTGTTTGAGAGTAAAGAGAGGTCCGGGGTGTTAATTTGCTCTTTGTTTTTGCTCAAGAAACCGCGGGGGGGTTGGAGCCTGGCTGCTCCCTGAGCAAGTCAGGCAGGTTTGTGTTGGTTTGTTTGCAAAACAAAGTTTCAGGGATCGACTTTGCAGAGCAAAACGAGCCAGGATGGAAGAAAAGATGTGAGCGCTCTCTCAGGAGAGCTTTAAAACTCGGCACACCTCTCGGATGCTTTAGAAATTCAGAGCTGACCCCGCTCGCTTTGTTTAAAAAAAATTAAAATATAAATAAAATTCTGCTGCACACACCCACCCCTCCCCGTGGCTTTCTTTGTGAGGAACTTCTGACAGACTCAGAAATGCTCCTGCTGCTGAATAAATTATAAACCCCATCCTCGGGCAGAGGCTGCACAGCCAAAAGCAAATTAAATCCTCGTCAGTGCAATATCGAATGGAGATGTTTGCTTCAGTTTGAGGACTGTGGATTCAGAGTATTTACCTTTTTCTCAGGCTGCTCATGAAGGGGAATCTCTGCCTGGGAGCCTGGCTGGGGAGGGCTGGGTGGGACAGGGTGTGTGATGCTCTCCAGAGAGGGCTCAGGAGCCTTTTCAGAGGCAGGAGAGCCCTGGGGCTGGGCTGGGCTGTGGGAGGGCTCCCCGAGCATCCCTTGGGATGGGGCCCAGGGTGCTGCTGGGTCTCCTCAGAGCAGGGCTTGGCTGTAGGGAGCCAGAGCTGCCACACAGACCCTCGGTGGCTGCTGTGCTCTGGGAGCAGCCAGAAATGGCTCAGCAAAGATTCGGGAAGGTCTCACCACAGTGGAGCCTCACTGGGGGACACTTTGCAGCCCAGCCCTGCCTCAGTGACAGGAGGTCCCTGGGATGCCACACTCAGAGGGTGCTGCTGTCCCTGTCCCTGCTCCTGCTCGGCACCCCAGACATCCCAAATCCACGTGGGAGATGATGCTCCAGGTGTGCTGAGCACAGAGCAGCTGCAGCAGCAGCACCTCTGAGCTGGGTGTGAGCTCCTTCTGGGCACCCAAAGCTCAGATACCAAAGGGGAGAAGTGGGGCCAGAGCTGCTCCAACTGTTCTCATTCCCCACGGGTGTCAGGAGAGGCAAGAGCCAAAGGTTCATGCATTAAATTATTTAAGGATTTACCAGCACTTTATGCTGCAGAGCAATCCCAGCTCCATCCCCCTCCTGCCCGCTCCCTGCTCCTGGGATGTGCCACTTCCAGCTGGGTCTGGCCCCAGCCTGGTGTCAGCAAAGCTTGGAGTTCATAGGAAACATAAAGGAGAAGAGAATCCCCCCTGCACCTCCTCCACCAGCAGAGTCCCGTCAGAAATATTACAGATTGATCTGTATTTTATCTGGGAGGGAGGATGGCTCCTTAACATCATTAAGTGGTGACCTTTAAAACTCATCTTCTCCTGCCAGCCTGGTGGGGCAGTGCATGGAGCGGAGACGGATGGCAGCGGTGGGCAATCAAATAAATTGTTTGCTGAGATCAGTGCGGGTGTGTTTGCAGTGGTGTGGAGGTCCCTGGGCCACTGTTCGCTGTCTCTTTCTTTTTTTACAGCAGAATAAATCCAGTTTGGTGCCCAAGATGAATTTTCAGGGCCATATGTCATGTTTTACAAGGGGCTGACAGCTCAAATTGGGGCAGAATGATGGTGCCCAGCCCGAACTCACCTCGATGACTTTATTAGATTTCTCATCCTGGAGCAGACGAGCAGGCTGGGTTTGGGGGGTGCTTTCTGTTGGGAAGCTGATCCTGCTTACTTTCAGCTGTGATTGTTGGTGTGTGGCAAATGCTGCCAGGCTGGGTGCCAGCCACAGGGCCAGGCTGGGGCATGCAGAGCTTCACACGGGGTGCTTTAGATCTGGGGCCCGGCCCCTGCACGCCTGGGGCTGTTCCTCACAGCCTGGGGATGCAAAGGGCTCGACCCCACAGGGATCTGGGCAGGACTGCCTTGCACCCTCTGAGTTTCTGGCAGCCCATGGTGATGGGGATCTGCTCCCTCATGCCCTGGCTGTGCTCTCCTGTGTTTGGAGCTCCTGCATGATCCTGGTGCTGGGAAAACAAGATTTTCTCAGGGATGAAAGCTGCATCATGGCTGGCAAGTGCTGCCTCATGGCAGTCCTCACGCTCCTGGCAGTCACCTTCTGACTTTCCTTCTGACTCCAGGAAGGTGTCCCTGTCCCTGGTGGGGAGCTTGGAACCTTTAAGGTCCCTTCCAACCTGAAATCCATGATTCTAGGACTAATTGCTTGGGCAGGAGAAATTCCCAAGGAGAGGCGAGAGAAGAGTGGGAAGGAATGAGGTGAAGTCAAAGGGCTGTAACTCCATGAGGGGTTTCAGCTGCCCCAGGGCAGTGGGGACTGCTGGATCCTGTTCCCCTTGGGCTGTGGTCAGGGTTGTTGCTCCTGCAACATCAGCCTGGAGCTGGATTCAGGAAGGTAAATCCCAGTTTGGGTCTGTTTCCATTAGTGTTACTCTCATCCCTGGGCCTCCCAGCACAGCCTGGGATGGTGTTTGGGATGTGGGGTGGAGGGGAGGATGGGACAGGGCAGAGGGAGCCCAGGCAGCCTTGGTGCAGTGAGGGTCAGTGTGGGCTGGATGCTGAGCATGGACACGGCACGAGGCCACAGTGGCCACTTAGTTCTGCAGGAGGAGGAGGAGGAGAGGCTCTGTGCTGGCCCAGCACTGCCTCTGCTCCTGCCAGGACACACCTGAGTGCCACTGTAGGGTGAGGTGCTTCCAGAGGAGCAGGGAAATGCTGCATCCTTTTTATGGCCCTTTCCTTGACCTCTGAGAGGTTGGCGAGGACTCAGAGCTCATTCTGTGCATTCAGTGAGACCAAACCAGGGGCACAGGGACAGAGGAGCTGCGTCCCCCTGGGGACAGCAGGAATAGCTCAGACACCAGCACTGGTCTCCTCTGAGGACAAAAACTGGGGGTTTCTCCAATTTGGCACAGCTCCTCTGCACCCCTGGGCTGGGGAGTTTCTCCCTTGTCCCAGGGCCATGCCCCCAAGGGAAGTGAGGACAGAGTTCCCGTGTCTCCAGCGAGGATGTGCCTGACTTTGGGATGTCTTTGCAGACTCAGACAGCCCTTAAAGCAGAAGGTTACCCTAATTTATGGGCCCTGGATTTATGGGAGGTATATATCAAGGCACGGTGTAATAGCTTTCCTGTGGCCCATCTCCGGGGCGGACATCCTGGAGTCTCTGGGGGCAGGGACAGCTGTGGGAACACTCACCAGTGTCACTGCTTTAACTCCTTCACCTCAGCAGCAGGGAAGGGACAATCCTGTCACCACCCCAGAGTGCCCAAAGTGCTGGGAGGAAGCTGGGAGTGGGACCCAAAGCCCTTTGGCTTCTGGCAGTGAACAGGAGACTGAAGAAGGGGAGATTTCCCAAAGCTCAACCCTGCCCTTCCTGCAGGACCCTCCTGCAGTGCCCTGTCCGTGCCCACCCTCTCTCCATGCTCCTGACCCCACCATGGGCAGTTTGTCCTTCCTGGCCCTCCCTGGTACCCAGAGCTGGTGGTGCTGCTGCTGGGCTCTCTGCCTCCTGGCCCAGCCCTGGCACCTGCCCCGAGTGTTCCTTCAGGCACGGGCACCTCCTGGTGCTCCTGCCTTGTGGAACAGGCAGAAAGGGCCAGATTGGCTCCTGCTTCATTTCCCAAAGTTTTCTGAGCATCCTGGAGCCCTTGGGGACGGAGCTGGTGGGTGGTGTCTGTCCTCTCCCTGCCCCGTGGTCCTGCACCCATCACCCAGCCCCAGAGGGATGCCCCAGGGGTTGGGAGGTGCCAGCCAGGAGAGCTGAGCTGGAGGTGGCTGGGACCATCTGGGAACAGGGTCCTGGGGGCATCCAGCATTCAGCAGATAGGGACAGCTGGAATTCCTCTGGGAGCTGGGAATGCCAGCAGCTGCTGGATGCAGCACCACATCCCAGCGGGAGCTGCTGGACTGGAGCTGGGGGTTGCTGGGAACGCCATAGCAGAATCCCAGTGGGAGCTGCTGGGTGAGGCTGGAGCAGCCCAGGGCTGGCAAAGGCTCTGCTGGGTTCAGTGCTGGCGGTGCTGGGGCTGGAGAGCTGTGAGGGCTGAGCTGGGCTGGAGCAGCCTGCATTCCCTGCAGGATAAATCCCTTTCTGACTCATTCGTGAGGCTGCAGGCTGGGCCTGGAGCAGCTGATGGTGCAGAGGCACTGCCAGGGGTAGGGAGAGGGAAAGGTGGAGGTAAGCAGGGTCCCAGGCCCTGGGTGCTGCACCCACCAGCCCCACACAGGGTAGAGCACAAACCTTCCTCACATCCCAGAAGGCAAAAATGGCTGGAGCACCTCAGCTCCCTGAGCCTGTGCTCTCACTGAAATCCCAAAAAACCTGAAATTAGCAGGAACTGCTTGGATTTCTTCACGGACCTGCCAGGGCAGGCTGAGCCCTTTCCCATTTAGCTGGAGTCCCTCCCGGCTGGAGCTGCACTTTCAGAGCTGCTTTGCTGTGGCTGTAGGAGGAGGGGGTTGAAAATCTGCTATTCCTGGGGCCCAGGCTCTCCTGTCCATCCTTCCTCCTCCTCCTCCTCCTCCTCCTCCTCCTCTGCAGTCCCTGTGTGGAAATGGCTGTGCCCACTCGAGAAGTTGGCACTGCTGCCTGAAGATGTTCTGCTTCTTTAACGGAGCCTCAGCAGTTACAAAAACTCGCCTTTAAAAATTCATGCTGTTCTGTATCATGTTAAATATTTATTCTAAAGGAACAATGCGTTCCCCCCTTCCCCCTTCTGCTATGATACCTATTTTGCATATGAGCTGATTAATTATTAAGCATCTACATTTTATTTTGACAAACAGAAGATGTGCTCCAGTCAGTTGAATGCTGTTGTGTTCTGCTGAGCTGTGAATTCACCTTCCTTCTCCAGGCACAGAGATCCTCTCTGGTTGTGTCCTGGAGCTCCCCCACACCAGGAATCCGAGCTGGCCATGGCCAGTCCTGGACCTTCGTGTGCCCAGTCCTGCAGAGCCCTGGCCATGGGTAAAACTGCAGGATCCCCTTTCCCTGCTCAGCCAGCAGGGAGCCAGGGCAGTTTCCTCAGCCCCAGGTGTGTTTTCACCTGCCCTGGCACCTCGCTCTGCTTTTCCTGATGGAGACATCCCCCGAGGCTGGGGCAGGAAAAGGTGGTGCTGGTCTGGCCCAGGGCAGCAGTGAGAGCCTGGTGCCAGCTTCCACCCGTGGTGAACCAGGGCATGGGGGAGAACCTGGATGTGCTGGGCCCAAGGCAGCTGTGCCCCAGCTGCTCCATGACAAACGGGGATGGTGGCATGAGGTCCCAGAGGACATTTCCTGCAGTGGAGCTTTGTGCTCCTCCGGGGAAGCCACTGCTGAAGCCGAGACCCAAATGCCCTGAATGATTCCCTGAGGTGGGAGGGCAGAGCCATGTCCCTGAAACAGGGAGCTGCCCTGGAGATTCAAGCAGGGCTGACATTGGGCACTGCTCCTTTGGTCCCACTCTGTACCCAGAGCCTCCACCCACGGGAGATTTGTGGGAGAGGGAAGCACGGTGCCTGCAGCTCAGCGGGACTGGAGCCCAGGTGTGTGCTCCTGCCCCTTCCCTGCACAGCAGCACCAGCAGACGTGGGATAAGGGGAGAAAAGAAGCTCTTGGCACCCTGGGACCCTGTCCTGCTGGGGGCACAGCTCATGGCCCTGCTCCCCTGGCACTGCCGAACTCGGGAACGAGGGCTGAGCAAAGAGCTGGTGCCAGGGCAAACTCGACTCTAGGATTATCAGGAAGTAATCCTGTTAAGAAAACAGGATTACTGTTCAGGAGAGATGCTGACAACCCATCATTTGTATTCTTTAGGAGATTCCAGTGTTAGCCCCGCTTCTCCCCGCCCCATATTTCCCAAGGAAGAACAAAAATAACTCTGAAGTTTTCCCATGGAAATGCGATCTCGGCTGCTTTGCAAGCACGGGAGCATCTCTCTCTCTCTCTGCGCTTCCCAAGCAGGCTTCGCTCCAATAAAAACGCAGCCACAGGATCCATTTTGGAATTGATGTTCCGGAAACCAGGAAAATGAAGCAAATTGCGTTGAGGTGTTCGTTTGGGGGCTCGGCCAAAAGAGATGCGATGGCTCCGTGTGTCCCTTTGCACAGGCCCTGTCCAAAGCCCCTCCTCTGGCTCCACCCCGGCACTAGCATCACAACGCCAAGAGGCGAGATTGCCGAGACGTTTGGAGCGGATTCCCAGGGAATGTTTTCGGGATGGGTTTGGAAGCGCTGTCACGACGAGCAGAGACTGCCCGGGGGCTGTAGGCAGGGGATGCGCTCTCATTAACAGCTTCATTAGCGAGCGGCGGGGGCACCGCGGGTGGAGCGGAGCCGAGAGGTGTGGGAACAGCTCCGCGGGTGACAGGAGCCCCGGGAGAGGCTGGAAAACCGGCACGGTGCGGTCATGCATGATCAGCAAATGGCCCGCGGCAACAGTGGCCACGGAGCTCGGTGCTCGCTGCCGGGCGCGCTCGGGAGGGCGATGGAGGATTCCTGTGATCCATGTGCTGAGCACGCCCGGGGTCACTCTCGCACTGGCTGCACTGGAATTCGAGCAAAATCCTGGACACCGGGGAGTGGAGAGGGCAGCAAGCGGGAGCAAGGCCCTTGTCCCAGCGCTGCAGAAAGAGCTGTGAGCAGTGCTGGGCTTTGCTGCCCGCCCCACTTGTCATCGCCTGATTTTAGGAATTAAAGGGACCATGAACGTTGCAAGTCCCACCTGGAAAGGGACAGTTCTGGGGTTTGAGGCACTGGCTGGGATAGAAACAGGGCTGTGACATCTCTTCAAGGACCCAGAGCAGGGACCTCTGATGGTGGAACTGCAGGTGCTGGGTGCAGCCTGGGCCTGGCTGCTGCTGCCTCACATTGCTCCCGAAGGGCTCTGCTGGAAGAGGGACAGAGCAGGGGCCCTGCGGTGGAGAGTCCCAGTGGAGGGGCAGGACAAGGGGCAGTGGATTTGCACTGTCAGAGGGCAGGGTTGGATGGGATACTGGGAAGGAATTGTTCCCTGGGAGGGAGGGCAGGCCCTGGCACAGGGTGCCCAGAGCAGCTGTGGCTGCCCCTGGATCCCTGGCAGTGCCCAAGGCCAGGTTGGACATTGGGGCTTGGAGCAGCCTGGGACAGTGGGAGGTGTCCCTGCCCATGGCAGGGGTGGCACTGGATGGGATTTAAGGACCTTTCCAACCCAAACCACTCTGCGATTCTGTGCCACAGGAGATTGGGAAAGCTCTTAGAGAAGCAGAGGCAGAGCTGTGCATCAGCAATCGCTGTCTGGGAGGGCAAGGCTGCCTGGTTCCCCTTGATAAGGCTCGGGAGCAGGGCCATGAATGGGGCTCAGCAGGCAGGCACAGCTGCAGGGGTTTGGTGCAGGAATGCAGGCTGGGTTTTGGGCAGTGTGCCCTGGAAGGCACTGCCTAATGGAACAGCTGCTGCTCCCCCCAGCCTCTGTGGCTGTGGTTGATCACTGTGACTCACTCCTGAACTGAATCCCCTGGCTGGAACCCAGGTCTTGCTTTGCCATCTTCTGCTGGATTAAAGAGCCTTTGAGTGTCCAGTGGTTTCCTTCCCTGGAAGTGTTCAAGGGGTGTTATCAGGTCACCTTTTAGTTTTCTTCAAGTACAGTCAGATCAGGTGTCTTTACTTCACACCATTTGTCCTGGCTCTTGACATCATTTTAGGCTCTTCTTCACAACTGGTCTCAGTCATGTGCCTTTTCCTGAACTCCTCTGGGATAGTTTTCCACTGGAGCAATATTCTAACCCTGCCTTCCTTTTGGTGCAGCGTGGGCCAGTTCCCTTCTGGACTTGTGGAAGGTGGGAAAAATTTGGGAGTTCAGTGCCAGCACTGCCTGGAAGCTGCACTTTTGATGAGCAGTTGCTGGTTTTGGACATACCATGCCAGACTCCTGGATGTGTGGAGCAGGAAGAGCTGGATCTGCTGTGTTTGGACATGGAAAGTGAAGTTTTATTTTACATTATTCCCCTCTCTGCGAAGCTGAATCTTGTCTCAAGGCTCATCCAGGAACATGCAGTGGTGGGTGGCAGAGGCAGGGCTGAGCTCCATCCCCATCCCTGCACCAAGGAATGGCTTCCAATCTCCCTGACACCCATGGGCTGGATCCTGGCCTGTTCGTGGCAGCTGGAGGGAGGAGCAGAGGGAGATCCAGATCCAGATGGAGCTGGAGCATCCCGAGGCTTCCTGGGTGAAGGAAGGGCTTCTCCTGGAGAAGCCAGGAATGCCAGCTCAGCTGGAGAGAGAGGACATTCCAGGGCCTTTGCCCACCCAGGAGAGCTGGGGAGCATGGCCAAAGCAGGGAACTGCCTGTGCAGGCCAGGCCCATCCCTGTGCCTCCCTGGGACTCCTCAGCACCCCAGCTCCCTTCTCCTGCTGCAGAGAGCACAGACAGTGCACACAGATGGTGAGGGAAAGGACCAGAGTTCACTTGGGACCAACTTGCAGGGATGAGGGATTGGCGTGGGCACACTCAGCCACCTCCTGCTCCTCCCACGCTGGACATCCCTGCTCAGTTGTGCTGTCAGAGCTCTTTCCTCTCCATGTGGATTGCAGCCAGGTTTGGGTCTGTGGGTTCTCAGGTCGCTCTGACTGTGCCACTGCTGGGAGCTGTGGTAGGTCCATGACAAATTCCCAGGACGTGGTTATCCTGGGATGTGGGACTAAAACCATCAGGGGACAATGGCTGGTGCCAGAATGTCAGGGATGTGCTGGGAGGTGCAGGGGGGGTGAGCACTGCAGGTGTAACAAGGCAGGTGTGAACCTGCACAGAGCTGCTCCAGGTTCTTCCCCTGCCCTGCAAATCTCTCCAGTGAAATCCCTCCAGCTCTGCTGATTCTGCTCCTCTGTTCACACTGAGCCCCAGGTGTTTCACAGAAGTACTGCCTTTCCCTGAAAAAAACCCACATTCCCCACCCCTGGCAGTGTCCAAGGCCAGGTTGGATGGGGCTTGGAGCAGCCTGGGATAATGGAGGGTGTCCTGCCCATGGCAGGGGTGGGATGGGATGGCCTTGAAGGTCCTTTCCCACCCAAACCATTCTGGGATTCTGTGATTCCATGAATGTGAAAAATGAGTATTTTCACATCACCTGGGATAAGGGATGAAGAGATGAGCTGGGCTGGAGGTGAACCAGGAGCCTGGGGAATAGGAGCCAGCCCCTCTTCTTTGGCCCAGGACCCTTTCCCGAGGCTGCCAGCACTGCCTGGGGCAGACTTCAGGCATGGGATGGCTTTCCTTGGGGCTTCCCAGACAGCCAGGACAACCCTGAATCCCAGGATCCCTGAGCTCTCCTGCTGGCCCTAGCAGAGGGGCTGGGCTGTGGGTCCCTGTCTGCAGGGAGGGTGCAGAGCTGGTGGCTTTGCTCACGTCTGAAAGGACACAGAGCTCTGGGAGCTGGGCAGGACACTCTGATTTTGGACAGAACGGTCTGAAATCCTACAAAACCTCCTTCCCAGGAGGGACAGCACCCACTGCCCCATGGTTCATCCAAGGGTGCCTGGTCCTATGTCCTCCTGTGCTGAGCTGTTTGGTATCTGTGTCCGTGGTGCCTCTGAGCTTCACCTGCCCTGTTCCCTGTTTCTCTCCATGGATGATCTGTCCCCACCAGCAAGGAGAACTTCCCTCAGCTGCAAGGAGCTCCACATCTCCTGAGGATCCACCCTGATCACACCCACACCTCCCTCAGGCAAGGGTTGTCCTGCCCCAGGTGACAGACAAGCAGTGACACCTGGCTCTGCACAAACCTCCAAGCAGGCACTGCTTGCTTCCCTCCTTTCCCATGCTTGGCCGTGTTCCCTGCAGGAATCCCCTCCCCCACAGATCCTGCAACATCCATTTCAGGTGTTTCCATGGGGTTTAGGCCAGGGAAGCTCTCCTAGACCAAGTGTAGGGAGGGTAATAACTCCATCCTCTCCCACTGTCTGCTCCAGGCCTGTCTCCTGGGAAAGCCTCCTCTGTAAATAGCAGCCTGAGTGTTTCCAGGTTCCAGAGTGGTTCAGCAGAGAATCACTTCAAGGGCTCTTAATGCTCGACCTTTCCCATCTCCCTGCAATTCCTGAGCGTGAGGCTCAGGTGGGGAAGTGCCTGGGAGCCCTTCTGACCCCGCACAGCCTGTGCTTGGCAGAGAAGGGACCTGCCCTGGCCTCCCTGGCTGCTGCTTCTGAGGGCAGCTGGGCACACCTGGGCCACCCTTGGCAGGGCTGGTGGTGAAAGGTGCTGGCAGACCTCCACACATGGCTGTGCCACGGGTGCTCTGGGAGGACAGTGTGGTCATACTGGGTTGTATTGGGTCATACTGGGTTGTATTGGGTTGTACTGGGTTGTGCTGGGTCATACTGGGTTGTGCTGGGTCATACTGGGTTGTGCTGGGTTGTGCTGGGTCATACTGGGTTGTATTGGGTTTTACTGGGTTGTGCTGGGTCATACTGGGTTGTGCTGGGTCATACTGGGTTGTACTGGGTTGTGCTGGGTCACACTGGGTCATACTGGGTTGTGCTGGGTTGTGCTGGGTTGTGCTGGGTCACACTGGGTCATACTGTGTCATACTGGGTTATACTGGGTCATACTGAGTCATACTGGGTTGTGCTGGATTATACTGGGTCGTGCTGGGTCATACTGGGTTGTGCTGGGTCATACTGAGTCATACTGGGTTTTATGGGGTCATACTGGGTCGTGCTGCTGGTTTGGGTCTCTGAGTTTCCTTGGATGAAGTGAGGGGAGCCCAGTGATCCCAGGGATGTGGCACTGGGAGCTGGAGGGGGCAGGAGGACTCTGGGATCCATGCACAGCTGGGAACTCCACAAGTCCTGACAGGAGGGGGCAGCCAGGGGGGTCAGGCTCTGCTCCCAGGGAACAGGGACAGGAGGAGAGGGAACAGCCTCAGGCTGGGCCAGGGGAGGCTCAGGTTGGACATCAGCAGGAATTTCTCCATGGAAAGGGAGCTCAGGCCTTGGCAGAAGCTGCCCAGGGAGGTTTGCAGTGCCCATCCCTGGAGGTGTCCTGGATGTGGCACTCAGTGCTCTGGGCTGGGGACAAGGTGGGGATCGGGACTCAGTGACCCTGGAGCTCTTTTCCAACCTCAATAATTCCACGATTGTGTGATTCTGTGATTCCACGCTGCAGGAGCAGCTCACAGCAGCACCTTGCAGAGGCTGAGGCTGTGTGGGGCAGGATCTCCTCCCAGGTCTCACCCAGAGCTGTGGGTCCCATCCCACTGTGGCCATGCCAGCCCCAGCTCAGATCCTGCCTTGGAGCTAGAGGACTTTGGAGTGGCTTAAGCACTGGGATACAGGAGTGCAAAGAGCTCCTTTGGTCAGGCTGGGGTTGGTGGCAGCAGCTGGAGCTGAAATCCATGTTTGAGGAGCAGGAGGTGCCTACTGGGACAAGGAGGGGGGCAGATCTGGGACAACTGGCAGAGCTGGGATTTCCCTCCTGACCAGCTGTGAAAGAGAATTAAATCCAGGGAGTTTTGTTGTGTCTGCTTTTGAGGAGCTCAGAGGAACAATTCTCTCCTAGGGCTGTCTGGTGGTTCCAGGCAGGAGTGCTGCTGCAGAGTCAGGGTGGTGTCACCTGCATTCCCAGCCCCCTGCTCGCCCTGGCACACACAAGAGCTGCAGGACAGTGCCCAGGGCACGGCTCCATCCCTGGAGGGCTGGGAGTGGTGGGACCTGGTGGGCTTGGAGGGCTTTTCACACCAGATTCCATGCCAAGAGGAGGGACATCCTCCCTGAAGGCACACACCTTGCCTTGCACCCTGACCTGCTGCAGGATCTGCTGATCCAAATGAGCTTCAGAGTGCAGCTTTGCACAGAATTCCCTGGGTGTGAGGTGGCAGTGGCTGAGCTGTGGCCCAGGGCTGTTGTGTGCAGAGAAACTGGGGTAAGCACAAAGCAACTAGGGAGAAAAAAAAAAAAGTTTTTAAAATTTAAATGAGTTTTATTTCTTTTCATGTTGCAGGGCTGCATTTTCTTTCCCTCATTTTCTGCTCCTCTTAGAGCCTGGTACTGCTGAAGTGGTTGTTTTGTACTTGTTCCTTTAATTAGTTTCTTAGCAGCTTCCCAGCTTTCCTATGGAGACTTGTTCTTCTTCTGAAGTTGATTTCTTAAGGTTAGGCTTAAAAAAGCTCATCCATACGGAGGGACATGAAGCAAAAGGGAAAGCTTGGTAGGAATGATGCAGACATGTTTGCTGAGCCTCAGTGTGCAGTTCTGACGCACTGGGAGAGATCCAGGGCCTGTGATTTGACCTTACAGGTCTCAAAGATTGATCACCATCAATCATCAAAAAGATGATCAGAGGGCTGGAGCACTCTTCCTATTAGGAAAGGATGAGAGATTGGGATTACTCAGCCTGGAGAATAGAAAGCTCTGGAGAGCTCAGAGCTCCTTCCAGGGCCTAAAGGGGCTCCAGGAGAGCTGGAGAGGGACTGGGGACAAGGGATGGAGGGACAGGACACAGGGAATGGCTTCCCAGTGCCAGAGGGCAGGGATGGATGGGATATTGGGAAGGAATTGTTCCCTGGGAGGGTGGGCAGGCCCTGGCACAGGGTGCCCAGAGCAGCTGTGGCTGCCCCTGGATCCCTGGCAGTGCCCAAGGCCAGGCTGGACATTGAGGCTGGGAGCAGCCTGGGACAGTGGGAGGTGTCCCTGCCATGGCAGGGGTGGCACTGAATGAGCTTTAATGTCCCTTCCAAACCAAACCATTCCAGGATTTTATATCCAATCAGAGTTTCCAGGCTGAACTTATTGGGACTTGGGCACCTCAGGCATTGAAATTCCTCAGCAAACCCTTCCCTGTCCCTCTGGCTGGAGCACAAGGTTTTATCCTGCTCCCTTTGGAAATGTCAGCCCGTGTGCACAGGAATTTTACAGCCACTTGGTGCCTTGCAAGCCGAGATCCCTTTTTAATGCTAACAAGGAATCAATTTGTTTTGAATGTGCAAAGATTTTATGCCACTAAGAGAGAAGGATTTTTAATATGGATATAATAAGCCTTATGCTATGTCCATGGTTTGAATAATCCATGGATTTCTCATTTTCCTGCCTCAGAAAAGATGCTGGAGTAAAGAAAAAGCTGCTGAAAAGGGCAGCCAGGGTGACCAGAGGGCTGGGGTGGGGAAGGACCCTCAGAGAGGTTTTACACTTTTGGAGACCTTTTTGCCAGAGGTTCCCAGGGTGGGGCAGGAGGGCACTGAGAAACTGGTCAGATTTTTAACCCTGGTGGCACTCAGGGAACAGGTGAGGCTGGAACCTCACCACACATCCATCACTTGTGGAGGGCTTTGCCCCAGGATGCTGTGGGAGCCAAAGGACAGAGTGGGTTTGAAGAGGGGAAAGGCAAAGTGGCTTTCTGGGATCCATTGTGGCTGTGGAGCAGGTGGTGCCTGTGAAAAACCCCAAATCTGGAAGTCTCCAAGTGCTGCCTGTTCCCTCTGGCAGAGTGGCAGGGCAGGGCTCTCACACTCTGGGCCATGTGGAGCCTCTGCCTGTGCCAGAGCAGGATGAAAGCCCCAGGACCTTTGTAGTGCTTCAATATTCCTGGGATATAAAAAAGAAAAAAAGAATTATAAAAGGGTTCACAGGAGCAGCCAAGACCCAGATTCCAAGCTGCTTGGGTGCTGCAGAAACAAGGATTTAACTTTTAGAAGCTGCAGACTTCGTCCTGGCTCACGTCTGTCTTTTTTTTTTTTTTTAATGTTTTCTAAAATTACCAAAAAGCACCCACAGATGGTGGGTTTCTGATTGGTTTATTGTGTGTGAGTGTGAAAATCCACAGCACGTTGGTGCTCCCTGCTTGGTCTCCAGAGACACACAGACCCTGCAGCTGATTGGTGAAAGGAATACCACAGAACTGTGGGATGGTTTGGCTGGGAAGGGACCTTAAATCCCATCCAGTGCCACCCCTGCCATGGCAGGGACACCTCCCACTGTCCCAGGCTGCTCCAAGCCCCAGTGTCCAACCTGGCCTTGGGCACTGCCAGGGATGCAGGGGCAGCCACAGCTGCTCTGTGCCAGTCACGGGGATCACATGGCAGACATAAATGCCCTAAATCATGGCAGGTGTTCTGAAACAGATGGCATTATTTCTAAATGGAAGGTCCCAAATAACATTACTGACTTCCCCGGTTCCCTGCGCTCTGCTCTCTCGGCTGGAGGCTTTGCTGGGAGTGGGATGAGAACAGGAACTCATTTCCCCAAGCTTGCTCTGAGCCAGGGCCTGGCTGTCACCTCCTGAGGACGATTCAGTGCTCAGGACACCTGATGTCATCAGTCCACAACTGCAGGGTGGTTACAAACCTGTCCCAGCTTTCCATCCCCTCTCTGTGTGTGCTGGGGTGGGAGCCACTCTGGCTGGACTTTGTGGCACTGTTAGCAAGGTGCTGTCACCCCTGTCCTGCTGTCACCCCTGTCCTGCTGGCACCCCTGTCCTGCTGGCACCCCTGTCCTGCTGTCCCCACTGTCCTGCTGTCCCCACTGTCCTGCTGTCACCCCTGTCCTGCTGTCCTGGTCTGGGCTGGGATAAGATCCCTTCCTTCCTGGAGCTGGTGCAGGGCAGTGTTTGGGATTTGGCGTGAGGATAACATTGAGAATACACTGAGGCTGTGGATGGTGCCAAGCTGTGCTTACTCCAAATCCAGTTTTCAGGATCCCAGGCCCTTCCTGTGAGCTGGGATGGAATGTGGCCAGGAGAGCTGACCCACGCTGGCCACAGGGATGTTGCACACCACAGAAGGTCCTGCCCAGTGTGTGAACCAGGGCAGGGGTGCAGTCACCATCCCTGCATGTGCAGAGGTGGCAGTGGAGGGACAGGGTTCAGTGCTGGCCTGGGCGAGGTCTGACTAGTGAGGTCAGTGCTTGGACTCAATGGCCTTGGACATCTTTTGCAGTCTTAACTCTGTGATTGTTCAGTGCCTAAAGGGGCTCTGGGAGAGCAGGAGAGGGACTGGGGATGGAGGGACAGGACACAGGGAATGGCTTCCCAGTGCCAGAGGGCAGGGATGGATGGGAGATTGGGAAGGAATTGTTCCCTGGGAGGGTGGGCAGGCCCTGGCACAGGGTGCCCAGAGCAGCTGTGGCTGCCCCTGGATCCCTGGCAGTGCCCAAGGCCAGGTTGGACATTGGGGCTGGGAGCAGCCTGGGACAGTGGGAGGTGTCCCTGTCCATGGCAGGGGTGGGATGGGATGGTCTGTAGGGTCCCTTCCCACCCAACCCATTCCATGATTCCGTGCTTCTGTGACTTCTTGTGTGTGTCCATGGCAGGGAGAACCACAGAGCTCATGTGCAGGGTCCAGAGATGTCCTGGGGCCTCTGCAATCACATCCACGCCCATCCCAGACACCATCTCAAGGAACTTTTTATTTTACTGCTGTGGGGGCTTCCTTATATTGGCATCCTGCTGCTGCCCCTCGAGCACCTGAGGGCCTGCTGAGGAAATGCTCTTCAGGGGATTTGAGAAGGAATCTCTTGGATAAGAAAATGAGACTCTCAAGTGCTGGTTTTCTGTCCGTTTGCCTCTTCTTGCAAGAGGCAGTTGAACTGCAGGGGGAGGAAGGTGTTGCAGCACTTTGCAGCTCCCACTCTACACCAGGCCCTCGGTGTCCCCACTCATTTGAGCTCATTTTTCTCCTCCTTCCCTTTCCACAGGAAGCTTTTCACTCCTTCACAGAGAACTTGCAATAAGAGCATTTCCGAAATCTTTGTTTATTCACTATTTATGACAACCTTGGAATGCAAATTAAGTTGCAACACACGAGCACACAGGTGGGTACGTTGTTCCCACGCAATTCCTGAATTACCTTCCTGGAACCCTTATTTTTCATGGTTTCCTTGAAATGCTCTGTACTTCACCACTCTTGGTGAATTTCCTTCCATGCCTTTCCTCAGTTCCTCCAGCAGGAGTGGGAGTTGTCCCCGTGACCTGAACTTGGCACAGTTTGAGCAGGAAGACAATGGAACAACAGAAAGGGTGGAAAGGGACTTAAATCCCATCCCATCCCCCCCCTGCCATGGGCAGGGACACCTCCCACTGTCCCAGGCTGCTCCAAGCCCCAGTGTCCAACCTGGCCTTGGACACTGCCAGGGATCCAGGGGCAGCCACAGCTGCTCTGGGCACCCTGTGCCAGGGCCTGCCCACCCTCCCAGGGAACAATTCCTTCCCAATATCCCACCCAGCCCTGCCCTCTGGCACTGGGAAGCCATTCCCTGTGTCCTGTCCCTCCATGCCTTGTCCCCAGTCCCTCTCCAGCTCTCCTGGAGCTCCTTTAGGCCCTGGAAGGAGCTCTGAGCTCTCCCTGGAGCCTTCTCCTCTCCAGGCGAGCACCCCCAGCTCTCCCAGCCTGGCTCCAGAGCAGAGGGGCTCCAGCCCTGGGAGCATCAGGATGTCCTGCTGATCTCTCCCAGGTTTCTGATTTGACCTCTCTGGCATCTTGGAGTGCCCCAGGATGAGGTAACCACTCTGCCACAGCCAGGGAGATCTGTTACTTGCATCCAAAGGTTCAGGATATCTGTGTGAGCTCTCTCAGTGAGTTCTTGGTATGGACATCCCCTCCTTAAGCCCAGACCCAACAAAGCCAGGTATGAGTGCTATGCCTTCCCTTCCCTTTCCTGGTCTCCTGTGAGCACCTCATATGAGCCCAGCTGGCTTCTCTCCCTCACCTCCTTGTCCCCACACACAAACACTTCCTTCAGGGCTTCCCGAGGGATCCCTTCCCCATGGGCATGGCACTCCCTGATGGCAGTGTCTGTTCTCCAGCCCAGCTCTGCCCCCATGGTGCCCATGGCCCACTCTGGGTTCCCAGGGGTGTGAGGAGATGCTTGCCTTGATGGGACTACCTAAAAACAGAGGCCAGACAAAATCAAGAGAATAAAAGCAGTTATATTTATTGAAGGGCCTTCAGGTGTGTTAGGGCAGTCAAGGCCCCCAGGGGCTACACCCAAAAATGGAGCACAGGGTCACAGGTTTTCATACTTTTATATGTTTGCTCCATTTGCACATTGGGGTTAGTCCTCCAATTACAGCTGCAGGTAATGAAGTCATTACTCCAAGTGTGCTCCCCCCCAGCTCACTGTTGTTTACATTTCTCAGGGCCTGAGGCAGGAAAGTGTCCTTGATTCCCAGGCCTGGAGAGGAATTGTTTTGTCTGACCAAAAAGGGAGAACAGCAGCTAACAGGCTGTGTGGAGTTTAGAGCTACACACTGAAGAACTGCAGGATCACAAATATATGAAAAATATAAAAGCTAAAATCCTAAGGCATCACCCTGCTCTGTCTTGCAGAGCTCTGTCTTACAGAGGCCCAGCCTGGCATTCTCCAGAGCAAAGACTCAAACAGCAGCATCAACATCAAGCAGGAAGATCCTGTGTTTGTAGCACCAAAACTTTGCTGCCTTCTGGGTTTCCCTCCTCTGGCAGCTGCAGCACAAACGAGATCATCAAGATTTAATTCAGCCTTTGGCTTGAACATGATCTCTGTACTTGTCCTGCAGCCCTTTCCCTTCTCCATCTGCCTCCCTGCCTGCATCTCAGCATGGATCAGATCCCAGCTAGCCGGATGGGATGGAGCTGTTGTCCAGCCAGGAGCCACATCTTGCTCTCTTTTATGGCTTGAGCTGTTTTTTATTGCTCAGGTGTTGTGGAGAAGGAGCAGCTGTGATGTGCCCTGCCCCAGCCCCACTGTGCCCTGCCTCCTCAGGGTACCCAGCCCTTCCCTGGACGCTGGGTTTGCAGTGTGGGACAAGGTGTCCACAACAAGAGCTCTGAGCACCTCCCTGTGCCCTTGCTCCAGCTGGGATAAAGTTCTGTCCCTCCCCCGTGCTTGCACTGAACCCACAGACATTCCTGACACTTGGAGAGGAGCTGCGGCACTCCCTGCACTTCCTGCACCTCGGGAGTATTCTGGATCAGCCAGGCTGGGGCTGCCATGCCACGCTGCTGTCAGGGACAAAACCTCTGCAGGCAGAGATTTATCCCTTCCCTTTCCCCCCAAACAAAACCATTTTGGGCTGCCTGAAGGCTCACCTGCCCAGTAAATCATGTAACCATGGAATATCCTGAGCTGGAAGGAACCCACCAGGATCACCCAGTCCCACTCCTGGCCCTTCACAGACACCCCAACCATCCTGCCATGGACATTCATGTCCCACCTCGGAGTCCCTCCCTGACAGTGCTGGCACTGGGGGCACGAGGAAGTGACTTTCCAGTGCCTGGAGGAGATGGCAACAAAGGTGGAGGGAGACAATTTAAAGGGCCTGGAGTGCCAGGACAAGGGGGAAGGGATTCACACTGATGAAGAGTAGGGTTAGATGGGATATTGGGAAGGAATTGTTCCCTGGGAGGGTGGGCAGGCCCTCGCACAGGGTGCCCAGAGCAGCTGTGGCTGCCCCTGGATCCCTGGCAGTGCCCAAGGCCAGGTTGGACATTGGGGCTTGGAGCAGCCTGGGACAGTGGGAGGTGTCCCTGCCCATGGCAGGGGTGGCACTGGGTGGGATTTAAGGCCCCTTCCCAGCCAAACCATTCCATGTTCCTGCGATGATTCCATGAGCTGGCCCTGCGGGTGGTGGGGCAGGGGTGGCACAGAGAGCTCCCTGCGGCACTGCAGAAGCCGAGGGGATGCATTCCCTCTGTGCTGGTGGATCCCAGTGCAGAGAAGGCACTGCCCATGCAGCCAGACCCACCCTGCTGGCCCTGTCCCATGTCCTTGGATGTGCTGGGCTCAGGGCATGGCATTGCGTGGCACCAGCTCCCGGGAGAGCAGCATCAATTCCAGGCGAATATTAATCCTAACAGGAGGAGGCAGAACCACTGTTTACCCTGCTTTTGTTAATCAGTTTGTTTCTCTTCGTGATCCCAAAATGAAATTAAAAGGCTCTGTTTACACTGCTGAATTATCATCTGCTCCAGCAGGTAAAGCACTTTGGTGGAGAATTAATGGAGCCACGGACAGATTTGTGTCAAAAATATGTGCATATTTTCCCAGCGAAGGATTTGTTTAACTGAGCTGGAATCTCATGGCTTTGTGTTTAAATAAAACATCAGCCACCAGCCACCCACACAAGCTGCTGGAGGCTGTGGCCCTGGAACGAGTTCACCTTTAAAACAGCTGAGCTGGAGGCTTTTCTCCTGCTGCATTCGAGGTGATGCTCCTGGAGCAAAGGCACCCTTGGAGTGCAGCTGGAGGATTTGTAATCTTCCCGAAGGAAAGATCCGATCCTGATGCCAAGGAAAGACAAGGGATTGTGCACTGCTTGTTCTGAAGCTCTTGTGCTGAATTGTGCTGGGAGCAGGGTGGGTAATTCTGTCAGATTCTCTCCTCTCGTCCCACAGGGCAGCCCCACACAGGGTTGGGCCCTCGCACCTGCCTCAGAAGGCTGAAAAGAATCCAATTCTGCTCATTTTTGCTCCAGCAGCACTAAATTTATAACCCAGCACAAGGAAGACAAGATCTAAAAACCAATTTAGCAAAAAATAGCCTTTGCAACTAAAAATTAATGCTTGGAAAAGCCTAAATGAAGCTTGAAAATAGCTTTTTTTTTTTCCTCTCCAGCTGGTGATTCACGTGCCTATTTGCAAACAATTCAAACGCAGTAAATTGAGAGGAAATATAAATCAGGTTCCTAAGTGAAGCTGCATAAATCCAATAAATGATTGATGAGAGGAGCCTGTTTTAAGGTGCTGCTGTCTGTCTCCAGTGCTGAGGCAGAAAATAATGGGGCCTGCTCCTCTTTGGCTGTGCCCAGTGGAGCAGGTGGCACCGACCTCTGATCCCCACTCAAGGGCAGCCACAGCTTTCTCTGAGCTCCTGGCCAAGCTGCCCAGACAGAACTGCAGGACAAGGCTGTGCTCCCTCCAGGGCCTGGCACAGAGCCCTGGGGACTCTCGCTGGGGACGAGGAGCAGGGCACAGGTACAAGAGCCAGAGCTGCCAGGGCAGCCCTGCAAAGGCTTCAGGGTCCCCAGGAAATGTGGCCACTGACTTCTGACAAGGGCATGGAGTGACAGAACAGGGGGAATGGCTGTAACTGGGATGGAGTAGATTTTGATGGGATATTGGGAAGGAATTGTTCCCTGGGAGGGTGGGCAGGCCCTGGCACAGGGTGCCCAGAGAAGCTGTGGTTGCCCCTGGATCCCTGGCAGTGCCCAAGGCCAGGTTGGCCACTGGGGCTTGGAGCAGCCTGGGACAGTGGGAGGTGTCCCTGCCCATGGCAGGGGTGGGATGGGATGAGCTTTAAGGTCCCTTCCAACCCAAACCATTCCAGGATTCTGTGTTTCCTTGGAGCTGATGCAATGGGTCAGGAGCCTCTCTGGTTCCAGGGAAAGGTGCAGCCCTGCCCTGCAGAGCACAAACGCTGTGTCCCTCCACTCTTGTGGCAGGTCTGGGGCTGGACAGGCCCTGGGGAGAAGCTCTGGTCCCTTGGTGCTCTCAGGGGGATGTGTGTCCTGCTGGCACAGGGGAGCTCCCAGCTCCCTGCCCAAGGGCAGCAGGAAGGGTGGCTGGAGCTGATGCATTCCCAGAGCTGGTGGCTGTGGCAGATGAATGGCAGTGCAGAGACCTGAAGACACTCCCAAAAGTCCACCCAAGAATTGCCCCAGTCCAGTCGAGGCTCCTGCAGTCTGTCCTGGTAGCACAGTGTGGTATCTGAGCCTTGGCTTGGGGTCAGGGGATAGCCAATGTCCAGTTCTCATGGTACATCTGGAGGTGCTGGGAATAACCAGGGCATGGCAGCAGGTCACCAGGGAGGGGCTGTGGCCAGATCACCTTTCTCACATGAAGTTCTTGGTCACAGGATCCCAGGATCACCAAGGTTGGAAAAGCCCTCCCAGAACATCGAGCCCAAGCTGTGCCCCATGCCCACCTTGTCCCCAGCCCAGAGCACTGAGTGCCACGTCCAGACCTTCCTTGGACACCTCCAGGGATGGGCACTCCAAACCTCCCTGGGCAGCCTCTGCCAAGGCCTGAGCTCCCTTTCCATGGAGAAATTCCTGCTGATGTCCAACCTGAGCCTCCCCTGGCCCAGCCTGAGGCTGTTCCCTCTCCTCCTGTCCCTGTTCCCTGCCAGCAGAGCCTGACCCCCCCCGGCTGCCCCCTCCTGTCAGGGACTTGTGCAGAGCCACAAGGTCCCCCCTGAGCCTCCTTTGCTCCAGGCTGAGCTCCTTTCCCAGCTCCCTCAGTCTCTCCTGGGGCTCCAGCCCCTTCCCAGCTCCGTTCCCTTCCCTGGACACGCTCCAGACCCTCAAGGTCCTTCTTGAAATGAGGGTCCCAGAGCTGCCCCAGCACTGGGGCACCTCAGCAGTGCCTCCAGATCTTCGTTCCCTATTCTCCGCATGACAGCTCCTGCAGTGTTGGGATGTTTGTGTTCCTGCCCGGCTCTGTCCCTGCCCGGAGCTCCTGTGGGAAGGGCAGGGCACTCAGCAGACCCTGCTCCTCCAAAACTCCTCCAGAACCCCTCCCACACTCCATCCCCCGGTGCCAGCTGTGAGCCCAAGCCTGCAGGGCCCAGAGATGGATCCCAGCACCAGCGGCTGCTGATAAAACCCCTCAGGGCAGAGTGCCTGGGAAATGGCGATCCCAGCACCCTGCCCCCAGCATGGAACTGATTCCAGCACATCCCCAGTGCCCTGGAGTGCCCTGGGTGCCCGTCCTGCTGGGACTGACCGTTCTCAGAGGCGCTGGCAGAGCGGGATGTGTCACACGCTGCTGCAGCCCTCAGGGCATCCCCGCAGAGATGGGAGCATCGGGAACGGGACCAGCCCCAGAGGAGTCGCTCTGCAGCCATGTGGAGCACGATAATTTTGGGGTGCCTCCTTTTCCATGTGTCCCAGAGCCCTCTGAGGAACAGTGGGGCCCGTGAGGGGCAGGGCTGTGCCCACCAGTCCAGACCGCATCACCCTGAACAGACTTTTCATCTCATTGCCCTCATCCTCTCCCACCAGCAGCATCCCAAAGATGTGAGGGAAGAGGATGATTTGCTTAAGGAGGCATCAGTGTAGCCAGCAATGCAATGCCAAGGTGCTGGGAAGAACCTGAACAAAATCCAGAGCCTTGGGATGGGTAGGTTCAGCCACTTTTTCAGCATGTGACAGGTCAAGGCAGCTGCCATCAGCTCCTGCTCCCAGCCTGGCATAAATCAGCAGCAGAGGAACACGGTGGCTTGTCTCCACTCCAGGTTGTCCCTCTTTGGAGCTGGCACTGACACAGTTTTCATGAAAAATTTATTTTGCAAGAAAATGGATTTTCAATCAAAGCAGGCGTTTCTGCATGAAATATTGTTTGCATTGACATTTCCCCATTTTTTTTCTATGATACACTTCCCTTCCTTCCTTCTCCCACTTTCTTCCAAAGAGACAAGCCCAAATGTAATTCAGAGGCAGTGTTAATTTTTCAGTGAAAGTGTCTGGCTTTGGGTAACAGAGGACTGCATATTTTGAGAGCAAATCAAATATTTTCCCTCCAAAGTGAGGAAAAGTCAGTAGTCAGAAATGAAACCATCAATGGGTAACGGAGTGGGGTATCAGAACAACCCGGGAAGGGTTTGTGGGGAGGGATGGGGGAAGCTGTGTCCCACAGCCCTGAGCATGGGGAGGGGACAGGAGTGTCCCTGCCCTCGGCTCCATCCTCCTCCTCATGGCCCAGAGCCCACGATGCCTTTCCTGTGCCAGGATTCCCTGTGCCCATCTCCTGCTCTCTGTCCAGTCTTTGGTTTGATCCTAATGAGGGTGGATGAGGCACCTAATTAAGGCACCTAATTAATCCGCTCTGGTGGCAGATGGTGTTGGGCACTGTCTGGGTGCCAGGGGACACTGGCTCCGGAGCACATTCCCACAGGCCCCACGTGGGCTGGCTGCTGCTGGGGCTGTGCCAGCCCCGGGTGCCCTGGATTCAGCTTCCCCTGCCCTATTTCTGCCTGGCCCATCGAGGTGCCAGGGCAGGCTCAGCTTTCCAAAAGGATTCCACAGGCAAAGGCTTTGCTTCATGATGGATCGTCCCTGGATGTGCCTGGGAACATGAGAGCATCACCTGCGGGTTCTCCATCCTTTGGGTGCTGGGCTGCACTGGTGCAGGGCTCAGGGACAGCGTGGGGGACTCCAGAGGCACTCACAATGTTCAGCTGGAGCAGCTGACACTGAGCTCAGACCTCCCCAGGGGCTGCAGCTCCTCCCGAGGGCAGCTCTGATCTCTGCTCCCTGGGACAGGCACAGCACCCAGGGAACAGCTGGAGCTGGGCCAGGGCAGGCTCAGGCTGAGATCAGGGAAAGGTTCTTCCCCCAGAGGGTGCTGGGCACTGCCCAGGCTCCCCAGGGAATGGGCACAGCCCCGAGGCTGCCAGAGCTCCAGGAGCGTTTGGGCAGCGCTGCCAGGGATGCCCAGGGTGGGATTGTTGGGGTGTCTGTGCAGGGCCAGGAGCTGGGCTGGGGGATCCTGTGGGTCCCTCTCAAGTCAGGACATCCTGATTCTGTGATTCCATGAACTCATAACCTGTGATCCCACAGCAGCCCTGAGCTGGGTGCTCATCTCCTCTCTCTGTGCCGGCAGGGAGCAAAGGTCCTGGAGCCAGGGAGGCTCTGAGGCCGTGGCTGTGCAGGGCAGGTGGAGCTGTCTAGGCACTGCCCCCCTGTTCCTGCATAGGGGATGCTCCTGGCTGCCCTTCCAAGGAGCAGAGCCAGCTCCAGAGGGGCCTGGAGGAGCCTCCCCCAGCCAGCTGTGGCTGGCAGCTGGCTGGGCACGCGGCCTTGGGAAATTCTTGCTGTTTCCCAGCTCTTGCTCTTTTGCAGGGCTAGCAGAATTTCTCAGTGTAGAGACATTTGTCAATTTGCATAATTAAAGCACTGCAAACTCATCCAGATTCACAGATCCCTGCGCTGGCTCCCTGGAGACTCCCCACTTCTCTCCCATGAATTATTTATCGGCAGCGCTGGTTCTTACAGGGCGCTTTGTCTGCGCCGTTTGCTCCACTCCTGGCGCTCCCAGGTGGAGGTGAGGTCGCTCCTCGGAAGCAGAGCTGGGGACAGGACCAGCTCCAGGTCCCACAGCCCTGCCCGTCCCACCCAGCCAGGTGGGAACAACGGGAATTCGTGGAAGGAAGCTGCGGGGCTGCCGGGGAGAGGGAGCTGAAGGTGTTGGGTCCAAGGCTGGACTCGGTGATCCTGGAGCTCTTTTGCAGTCATAGGGATCCTGTAAGTGAGGTTCCTGTGGAGATGGAGGTGTTTGGAGCAGGGCAGCCAGTGTGCTGGCACTGCTGGGGCACCTCCAGGGCTGGAGCAGCCCCAGGAGAGGCTGAGGGAGCTGGGAAAGGAGCTCAGCCTGGAGAAAAGGAGGCTCAGGGGGGACCTTGTGGCTCTGCACAACTCCTGACAGGAGGGGGCAGCCGGGGGGGGCAGGCTCTGCTGGCAGGGAACAGGGACAGGAGGAGAGGGAACAGCCTCAGGCTGGGCATGGGGAGGGCAGGGTGGATATTGGGAACATTTCTCCGTGGGAAGGGTGGTCAGGCACTGGCACAACTGCCCAGGGAAGTGGTGGATGCCCATCCCTGGAGGGATTTAACAGCTGTGTGCATGTGGCACTTGGGGCAGGGGTCAGTGGTGGCCTTGGCAGTGTTACGCTGACAGTTGGACTCAGTGATCTTAGAGAGGTTTTCCAACCTTAATGAGCCTGTGATTCCATGATTCCAGGAAGGAAAGGGACAGGCTGGGTGGTCACTGTGCAGCCAGGCACCCCTGTGTGCTCCCCTTCTCAGGGCCTGCTTTGCTTCTGCTGAGAGCACCCAGTGACAATTTTCCCTAGCCAGAAATCGCAGTTCCCTGGGTCAGGCACAGGAAAAAATGGAGATAACACGAGGGAGAAGCCAGAGGGAGGGAGAAAGGCAGGAGCAAGTGGTGAGTACACAGAAACCTCGCCTGTGTTTGCAGGCTCTCCCTGCTGGAGTCGAGTGTGTGCTTGTAAATCCCACAGCAGAGGAATACAAATATTTGTGCTGCGGAAGCACTTCCCATGAAGTCCTGGAGCTCCCCTGCTCAATTCCTTTCAGCCTTTCACAGGCCTGTTGTGCTTCCCAGGCTGTGGGACATGAGCTGCTTTTGCAGGGACTGAAAAAGGGGGAAATGGTTTTGAATTGAAATAGGAGAGATTTAGATCAGATGTTAAGAAGGAATTGTTTCCTGGGAGGGTGGGCAGGCCCTGGCACAGGGTGCCCAGAGCAGCTATGGCTGCCCCTGGATCCCTGGCAGTGCCCAAGGCCAGGTTGGACATTGGGGCTTGGAGCAGCCTGGGACAGTGGGAGGTGTCCCTGCCCATGGCAGGGAGGTGAAATGAGATAAGCTTTAAGGTCCCTTCCAACCCTAACCAGTCTGGGCTTCACTGGCTGAACTAGGAGCACTGGCTGGGAAATTCCTGGTGGTTTTTTTGTCAGGAACCTTTGTGGCCATGGCAGTGGGGCTGGGGGGTCTCCTGGGAATGCTGCTGGAGGTTTCCCTGGATGTAGAGCCGAAGGCCAGGCTCTGGGAGGCTGGAATGTTTATTTTGGCGAGCCCAGCGCCGCTGTGCTCATCACAAGGTGTGATCACACCTGCAGAGAGAGGCCCCCAAGAATAATTTTCAGCTCCCATCCCCTTGGTTGCAGCAGACAAGGTGAGAAATGCTACAATGCAGTTGGGGGCTATTGTGAAAAGCCTCTGCAAAGGATTTCTCACAGTGTGATGGAAGCTGGAATATTCATCTAGGCTCCTTTGGTTCTTCATATTTTTTTATTTATTTATTTATTTGGTTTTCCTGGAGCCTGCTGTTGCTGATGTATTATTTATACAGCAGGAAATTAGACTCTGAGGACTCAAGTATTCTTCAAATAAGCTTCCTAATTCTGTCAATTAAGAATGCACAGGCTGCTGGGGCTCTGGCAGGGGATGCACAGGACTGAAAGCTGCCCCTGGTCATTTCTCTGATGTGCTGCTGCAGAGATTTTCAGCTGCAGGAAAAATCTCTTGGTGCCGAAATCAAAGGTGTGAGATGCTGGGAGCGTTGTATGGAGCAGCTCTGGCTGATTCCAGGGGGACAGCCAAGTTCCCTGGCAGGGGAATGCTGAAGTGCTGAGTGTGTGGTTGCTCATTCTTCCCTCTGCAGTGGAATCTGGGCTTTTCCTTGCTGGTGACAAATGGCTGCCAGGGCTGGGAGCCTGTCAGGGATGAGTTCGGGGTCATTTACTCCCTAATTAATGCAGTAATTCTTCATGCGCTCCCAGTGTAGCTCTAGAGCAAATTAGTTAATGTCTAATTAATACATAAAAGAGCATCTTCCCTCCTTCACTGCCTTTCTTTAACTGACCCTTTGGAAACAAGCTTGGAATTCTCCTTCTGGGGAGAATTCCAGGGGTGGAGGTCTGTTCCCAGCACAGGGCTGCAGAATGGGCTGGTCCCACCTCCCACGGGAAAGAGAATTCATGGGGCAGAAGGAGCAGGAAGTGTCCAACATCCAGGACATCCACGGAGTGTTCCCTGCCACCTACAGCATGCTCAGCCCCGAGCTGTGCCCTACCATCCCCGAGCCAGGGACAAGCCCTGGGGCAGCTGGGGCTCAGGGAATTCTTGCCAGCACATTCCCAGTGTGCTGGTGCATCCCTGCACAGGAATCCAGCAGGGGAAGAGCTCGATGCTTGCTGTGCCCTTGGGTAGCTGTGAGAAAGGTGAGACCTCTCAGAGGTCACCTGTGTCCCCTCCTGCCTCTCCAGGCCTGGACGTGTCCCTGCCACCGCAGGGAAGTCTGGCTGAGGGAAGGAGCTTTATGGCTGCAGCACAGTTTCTCTTTTTTATCATCGCTGTGGGTTTAATGTCCACTGCAAATGCAGATCTCTGCATCTGGAGGAGGAGTGGAGGCCTCTCCGCCTGCTCTGCTCAGGAACCCACTGAGGAGGAGCGGACACAGCCCTCAGGTCCTGCCAGGAGACAGACAGGACTGTCACAGCTGCCCTGGAGCTGTCCTCAGTGTGCCAGCAGGGCTGGCTGGGTGATCCCTCTGCTCCCGAGGGACTGCCAAGGAGCACTCTAGGAGAGGATGGATTCCCCTGTGGAGTGTGGAACCAGCCCCTGTGCAGGCCAAGATGTCCCCACCACCCTCCAGCTCTTCCCAAAGCCTTGTAGGGGACACCACAGGGACTGCCTGGGACACAGCCTGTGCCAAGTGAGCTGGGGATCCTCAGCCACAGGGGAGCAGAGAAATAATTCCCATAAAGGGTTCTGCAGCCAGGGAGTGGATCCCTCTCCCTGTCAGCTCTGTGCATCCCTCTCCCTGTCAGCTCTGTGCATCCCTCTCCCTGTCAGCTCTGTGGATCCCTCTCCCTGTCAGCTCTGTGGATCCCTCTCCCTGTCAGCTCTGTGCATCCCTCTCCCTGTCAGCTCTGTGGATCCCTCTCCCTGTTAGCTCTCTGTCAGCTAAACAAGTGTCCCCTTCCAGCCCCCTGCAGCCCCATCCTTGAGGGAAACTGGAGCTGCTGGGAGCAGGGCTGTGATTCTGGGAGCAGTTTGTGATCCTGATGGCAGAGGTGAGAGATGAGATGAGATTAGATGAGATGAGATAACCCAGCCCCTTGGATGCACACACAGAAGCACAGCTCAGCAGCCCCACAGCCCTGGTGAGCTGCAGGAGATGCCAGGAGCTGGTTGGTGCCTGGGGAGGTGGATGTGGGAAGTGTCCTCTCCTGGTTTCCAGGGCTGTGTCCCTGTGCAGGCAGCTTGGCACGGAGGTGCTGGAGGGTAGCAGTGACCCTGCAGTGCACAGTGTGGCCCCTGTGCTGCTCTCCTGGCTGCTGTGGGAGGGGGAACACCCTGGCTGCAGCCTCAGGGTTCCCGGGAGCAGGGTGGGACAGAACAGAGCCATAACAGGAGTGTCCCACCCCTCCTGATCCAGGGGCTCTCACCTTCTGTGGCCCTGGCAATGCCCAGCCCCCCTCCCTTGGGGCTTTCCAGGGCCTTCATCCCATGTGCCTGGGCCTGCCTCCCACAGGATGCAGCACTTTGGGCCATCTCCATCTCCCCTCCACCCTCCCACATCTGCCAGGAGGTCCTGGTGCCATCACTGCCCTTGGCCCAGGGGCAGGAGCAGCCCATCCTCCCCCTGATCTCTCGTGCATCCTTCGAGAGAACAACAAATCCATAAACCGGGAGCAAAACTCAGCCCAGAACCTGAAAGGCTTCAAGCCCTGGATTGAGCTGGAAGGAAAAGCTGCCAGCAGGCCCTGCCTCACAGGCTCCACCTGCTTTGAAGAAGCTCATGGAATCTAAACCACGCGTGGCACCAGAGCTCTCCATGCCCTTCACGGCTGTGGGGGAATAAAAGCTTTTCTTCTCAGCTCTGAGTGCGGGGCTGAGCCTCTCTCTCTCTGCCAGCACCGTGTTTGCTATGGAAACCAGGCCCTGCTCTGACAGCTCCAGCCCTCAGCCAGCCAGGAATCACAGACAAGGCTCCAGGGTGGGGAACAATGAGCGGGAGAAACACTCCGAGCCCCTGCTGCACCTCGCTGGGGCACACATTGGGCAGCACCTTGGTTTTCCGGCCTTGCTCCCAGTTTGGGAGGGCAGGAATGGAGAGGGGGACTCGGCACAGGGAGGACAGGACAGCAGGAATCTCCCCATTCTGCTCAATTCTAAACTGACCCTTTTCTCCTCGTCATTTCTCAGTGCTTTCCAGCCCTTCCAGACAGGGATGCACAGAAGTATCAGGCAGTGTTTTTAAGAGGCAGCACACTTACAGGACTGGGAGATGTGTCATTAAAAGTTTGGATTATTCCTGCTCTTCTGCTTTTGCCAGGAGCGTGGCAGACACCTGCCAGGCAGCTCCTGGGAATGTCAGAGGCTGTGGCTGAGCAGGAAGAGCTGGACAGTCCTGGGGATGATTTTCCTGTCATTCTCAGACGCCTCTGCTGTAGCAGGAATGTCCTGCAGTGCTCAGGAATGGGGGAACTGTCCCCAGTGGAGCAGTTCCCTGCAGAGCCAGGACACAACGGGGAGGAGGCTTTGTAAAACACAGGGGCAAAACCTCCTCCCCTCAGGACCCACGGGACCTCACTGCAGGCTCTTGCAGGGGTGTCAGTGCAAAAACAGAGGGGTGAGCCCCATGGGGGTGTGTACATCCAATCTCCTTGCCCAGTGACGTTTATTTGGTCATTTCAAAGTCCCTGCAGGTCACCTTTGCACTCAGAAGGGTCCAGGGTGTGGTGTTTCCTCCGGAGCTGTGTTTTCCCAGGGTCAGCCCAGACTGCTGCCCTCCCCCAGATCCGAGTGGTGAGATGCAGCTACAAACACCACCTGAGCTCTGGCACCTGCAGTGCACAGCAAATCCCTGCTTGAACCACAGCTGGCCCTTAAAACGGGGGGGAGAAGAATTTATTCTTCCCGTGGCTCAGCTCCAGGACCCTTTCTGGGGAGCCCTTGGCTCTCCCATTCTCCAGCCAGTCCCACATTTCAGGCAGGCAAGCCTGAGCTGCCTCTGCGGCTACCAGCTCTGTAAATCACCTCCCCCCGCCCGCCTGCCCTCCCCAGGAGTGCTTAAATCAACCCTAAATGAGCTCTTTTAAGGAAATGCGGGTAATCGGCGCTGAGTTATTGCGAGGCACAAGGGCTTCCTTAAAAGCGACGAGCACTTATTGGTCATCTGCACTCCAGAAGGCATAACCCTGTAAATCAGAGCCCGCGGCCAGGCTGAGCCCAGCCTTGAGCTCAGCCTGTGCTGGAGGATTGTCAGCATTGTCCTCCCTCCCTGCTGGCTTTTTAAACTGTTCTCTGTCCTTTGAAACCATTCCATGGCCTTCTAAACCATTCCCTGTCCTTCCATACCATCCTCGGTCCTGTCAAACCCTGTTCTCTGTCCTTCCACACCATCCCCTGTCCATTCAAACCACTTTCTGTCCTGTCAAACCATCCCTTCCTTCCACACCATCCCCTGCCCTTCCTCACCACCCTCTTCAGTGCTCAGGCTCTGGTTTTGAGCCCTTCTCCAGCTCTTTCTAACCTGACCTGCTTGAAGCCTACCTGAAATCAGAAAATCGTGGAAGATGTTGCCCTGTTCCTGGGGGAACCTGAGGGGTGTTGCTCTCTCCAGGGGTGATGTGATTTGGGAACCTGTCCCTGAGCCCTTCCTCATCCCCCCTGTTTACAAACCTCAGAAATAGGGAAGGAGGTTCCCAGAGAACACAGTCTGGGATATTTCATGTCCCTCCTTCTCTTTGAGGGTTGGGTAGAGTTCATGTTTTCATCTCCTTTGCCGGAAAAATAAAACAGCATTCTAGAGAAAGGTGTGAGGAGCCCCTGAGCCCAGAAGTTGGCACACCTCAGAAAATTTGGTCAGCACCCTGAGATCAGTGCCAGACCCTGCAGTGTGGTGAGAGCTGCAGTGGGGGAGTGCCACACATCTCCTCCTTGGGCTGAGCTCAGGGGGTCCTGCCCCCTCCCTGCCTCTCCTCCCTGCGGAGGGTGCCCAGGGAGGGAGCAGCCTGTGTTTAATGGGAACACGAGACACTCCCCAGCAGCCTGATCCTTCCTTTCCCCTTGGTGCTGGCACTGAGTGACAGCTCTGTAAGCTCCCGTGGGTCAGGAAACCACAGATGATGTCTGGAGGTCCTTCTCTGAGTTCTCCTGCTTTAAAGGCATTTCAGAGTTCCCTCTTGTCTGTAATGTCAGGGGAGTGGTGATGAATGTCATCCCTCCCCCAGGGCACCGTACCTGCAGCCAGGTGTGGGTTTCTGACAGGCTGGGGTGGTTTTGGGGTGCAGAAAGGGGAGCAAGAGCTGCAGTTCAACACAGGGAGAGGCTGCAGGAGCAGTGGGAGAGCAGAGCTGAGGGGCAGCTGTTGGGAAGACGATGTCTTAGGATGGCAAACCCTCAGCGACCTCGCTCTCTCCAGGGCCTGACAACTTTTCACTCAAGTATTTATTATTTTCCCACACCAAACGTGTCCTGTTGGATGCCCAAACCTGGTCATGGTCACACAGCCAACCCCAGCTCCTCAGCTCCAGGGTGCTGAGGTACACGACCTGGCAGGATCCAGGCTCCATTCCTGCTGTGCTTAGGGGCTGTGGCACACACAGGATGCAGTGGTAGAGCTCCTGAGGAATAAAGTCAACATGAGAAGTGCTGAAGTCAGTGAATCTCTTCCTTTCCTCAGCCCTCAGTGAGGGGTGTCCCCAGGCACAGGGACCTGCAGGGGTGCAGCACCCAGGCTGCTGTTGGGTGTTTGGGGGGGTTTCTGTCAGGTCTTTGGGGTGCAGGATGTTCCTCACAGCTCAGGCTGCAATAAATGATCTTCATCACCTCTGTCAGTGCCACTGGCACCGCCTGCAGCCTGGGGGTTAGGAGAGCTCTGAAAATCATGGAATGGTTTTGGTGACAAGGGACATTAAATCCCATCCAGTGCCACCCCTGCCATGGGCAGGGACACCTCCCACTGTCCCAGGCTGCTCCAAGCCCCAATGGCCAACCTGGCCTTGGACACTGCCAGGGATCCAGGGGCAGCCACAGCTGCTCTGGGCACCCTGTGCCAGGGCCTGCCCACCCTCCCAGGGAACAATTCCTTCCCAATCTCCCATCCAGCCCTGCCCTCTGGCACTGGGAAGCCATTCCCTGTGTCCTGTCCCTCCATGCCTTGTCCCCAGTCCCTCTCCAGCTCTCCTGGAGCCCCTTTAGGCACTGGAAGGAGCTCTGAGCTCTCCCTGGAGCCTTCTCCTCTCCAGGTGAGCACCCCCAGCTCTCCCAGCCTGGCTCCAGAGCAGAGAGGCTCCAGCCCTTGGAACAGCTCCGTGGCCTCCTCCGGACTCTCTCCAGCAGCTCCAGGTCCTGCTGTTGGACCCAGGGCTGGAGGCAGTGCTCCAGGTCGAGCAGGGTCAGCAAGGAATGAATTCCAAACAATTCATGGCAGCCTGAGGGTGACACCTGCCTGTGCTTTGCCATCAGGCTCAGAGATGGGGGAGCCAAGGCAGAGGCTGGGATCTGTGGTCCAGGCTGCTGCCAGCGGCCACCCCACGTAATGGACAACTGGGAAGGGAGAGGGGAGGGCAGTGGTGCTCTGCAGCTTTTCCTTCCCACCCCAGATGCACCCAGCAGGGATCCCGAGGGAGCACTCAGAGGACAGCAGGAGCATGCAGGGGGGGAAGGAGCCCTTTTTCCTCCTCCCTTTCTCAGTGCAGCATTTCTGGTTTTTAATTCCCAGCTGTGTCATGTCAGATACAGCAACAGTCCTCAGAGCAGGGCCTGAAATAAACCTTCTCCTTCTGCTCTCTGTCCTGCTCTCCAGTTCATCTCCTGCCTCATTTTGTGCAAGCTCTGGTTGTATTTGTCATGGCAGAACTGTTTCAATTTCCAGTCCTTCCTGACAAGGTTTGTGACCCAGCCCGTCCACTCCTCTCGAATCCACTTGGATGTGGCTGTCAGCTGGAGAATTCCATGCCTGAGTGGCCCTGCTTTCTCTGGAGCCTCCCACCAGGCACTGAGATGCTCAGGGATGCACAGGCACAGCTTTAAGCTTGGGAATTTACCTGGGAAGTATGAGTAGACACAGAGTTTCATGGGACACCAGGTCTGAGGAAGAGCCTCTCCTCGTGCTGTGACACCCCTGCATCAACATTATCACTGTGAATCAATGCTGCTGCTGTCTTTTGCAAGAAACTGGAGATTTTTAACCTGCACATGGGATCTGAGCTCTGCTCCCAGGGTTTATGTGCCTTGGAGAGCACCTGAGGGATGGTTCTCCTCTCTGGACAGGTGTGGGGCCAGCAGTTGTGAGCCTGGGGCCAGCATGTGAGCAGAGCTTCATGTGGTGGTGCTGGGACAGAGCTCCAGCTGATCATCCAGGAGGGGCTTGGTTGTTAAAAGGTCACAATTTCCACCCAGGGGCTTTGTTTTCCACCCTTTGAATTCGCCCTCCCGTTTTCCTAGGATCTGTGCCCATGGACTCACTGCTGTTAAAGGTGTCTAAAATGTTTAGATCTCTTCATAAGAAAGAATTTCTCAATTTTTTTTGCTTGGGGACGGAGCCCATCAGCATCTGTGTTTGTCTGTGCTGTGCTGTGCTGTGCTGTGCTGTGCTGTGCTGTGCTGTGCTGTGCTGTGCTTGGCCACAGTCCCCAGCTCAGCTCTCCCCCAGCCCAGGCTGTCACACCAGTGCTGGGGCTGGGACTGGGCTGGCTCCAGCCCTGGGTGGTTCCCCTCAGCCAAGGTTTCTGGAGCTGATGTCAACTTTCCTCGCAGTCTGAAGTTGTTTTCTCTCTCTGCAATGTCACAGTCGCCGCAGAGGCCGTGCTCTGAAATGTCACATTGTTTGTGCTTCCTCTGGGGGTACTGGGCCAGGGATTTCAGCTGAAGGTCAGCTCAGACCATTCCTCTTAAAGGTTGGGTCTTCATGCAAATGTTGGTTACGATCTCAGGCAGAGCTGCAGCCCCTTCCCTCCCCCTGCCTGTCATTCCAGACAGTCCCAGGGACATGGAAAGGGTTGGAAAACTTATCCTGGGCTCCAGCTGATCTCCACACCTCAGGTGGATGCAGGAAATGCAGAAGAGGCAGAGGTGGAGATGTTGTATCCGCCCTTTCAGCTGATACCCCACTGTGTGGAAAGCTGGGTGGGATCCTCTGCTCTTTCAGAGCCCATTCAGATGTTCTTTAATGTGCCTCGGAGTCTCCAATGTCCCAGTCACACTTACACCCACCCAGAGCGGGTCAGCCTGGAAGGAGCACAGAGGGTCACTGGTGGCACCTCCCTGCTCCAGCAGGGCCATCCCAGAGCACAGGGCACTGCAGTGTGTGCCCACAGCTCTGCAATAGCCCCAGCCAGGAGACTCCACAGCCTCTCTGGGCTCTGCTCAGGCCTGGGCCCTGCCCAGGGCACAAGTTGTGCCTCCTGTGCAGGGAATTGCTGGGCTCAGTCCCTGCCCGTGGCTCTGGGGCCATTGCTGGCCCCCGGAGCAGAGCCCGGGCCCTGCTCGGAGCCTCCCTGCAGCCAGGGACAGCCAGGCCTGAGGGCCCCTCTCAGCCGGGGCTCCTCTCCAGGCTGAGCAGCCCCAGCTCCCTCAGCCTTTCCTGGGCACCGAGATGCTCCAGGCCCTTCCTCAGCTGCGCAGCCTCCAGGAACTCTACCCCAACCCAGAGCTCAGCCTCAGCTGAAGCCTGAGGGTCTACCCCTCTTATCCTGGAGGGTTTCTCCTCTCGGGTTAGGGAGTTTATAACAAGCTCATAAGTCAGAAATGCTGATTTCGTGCCTTTTGTCTTTAATTTCACTCTGGTGCCGAGCTGCTCATGCTGGGTGAGATCTGATCTGTGGTGACACAACAAGGATTCAAAATGAGAGCTTGGAAGCTGACAACCTCTTATTTATATATGGGTTTATTTTTTTAATCAGAGCCCTCCACCACTGATTTATTAATTTCTGCACGTCTCAGATGCACCAAGACTTACAAGCATCTCAACGGAAACCTTTTGTGTCCCTGCTTGCCAGAGCTTTTCAAGTCTCTCTTTCTCATTTAGATCTTCTTCTCAGTCTCCTGTAAATGCCACTCAGCCATGGGCTTTGCTCCTATTGTGATTGTCAGGAATGGCTGAATTCCCACCCCCCCAAAGCAGGAGGGATCCCTTCCTTCTCCAATTGTGGGTCTGCTCCTCCCAACATCCAGGGATTATTTTGACAGCTTAGAGAAATTGCTTTGATTTTGTGCATTAATGCTGCTCTCAAGTCTTAACACCTTTTTTTTTTGAGCTTGCTTTGTTGCCTGTCTCTGCTCTTCAGGAGCTGTTTTAAGTAGTCAGACTTCCACATTTGCCTTGACTATCTTCTCCCTCTTGTTTGAAGTCCCTGTCTTCAGAAAAGGTTTAAGTCATTTAGTCTTTCACTGCTGTGGTTTCAGAGAGCACTTGGACTGCAGCTGGTTTAAGTCAGAAGATTCCAGGGAAGTTCTGACTCAGGAGAGAGCAGAATTTGGGACAGACACACTCTGCACACATTTCTGCCTTGGAAAGGCAACGTTTTGCTGTCCCCTTTTCTCCAAGCATTTTCTCCTGAAACATTTCTTTTTGTGGAGCAGCAAATGTCCTTCCCCTCCTTTCCCTTGGGTAGGGATGACTAAAACAAGGCCAAACAATGCTGACCTGTGGTGCTGTGCTGGTCTGAGGGATGATTTTACACCAGGTCACAGAATCCCAGAATGGTTTGGGTGGGAAAGACCTTAAAGATCATGGAATTCCACCCCCTGCCATGGCAGGGACACCTTCCACTGTCCCAGGCTGCTCCAAGCCCCAATGTCCAACCCAGCCTGGACACTTTCAGTTGCTGTCCCTCAGTGTAACACAGACACTGAGCTGGGGCTGTTTTGCCCATAATTTCCTTGTGTTTTCTGTTTTCCCAGCTCTTTGCAAGCTGCCAGGGGTTGTCCTGGTGTGCATTTGCTCTGGGTCCTTGTGGTACCCCCCAGGGGTTCCTGTCATGGCACAGCTCGGTTAGGAGGTCAGTTGGTGCTGGACATCACACAACATTCTTCCCTGCACTCTTTCCATCTCTCCTTGCTGATGAGCCCTGGGAGTCCTGGAGCTCCTCCTCCTCCTCCTCTAGCTCAGTTAATTCACTGTCCCACACTGCTTCCTCGTGTATTTCCAGGATTCTCCAGCTCTTTGGACACACAATTAAGACATTTCCCCCTGTGCTGCTCCAAGTTCACCTGTGGATAAAGCTCTTTCTCTCCTCCTCTCTCTGAGTTTCTTGGTGTTTTGGTTAAGGAAGAACATCAGCCCCTAAGAGCTGTTGGAACAGGGATCAATAACAATTGGGTTCTTTCTGATCGGCTCCAGGAGCCCCAGGCAAGGAGTAACATTTGGCAATACAAGCTCAGACCAAAAATTCCCTCCCAAGTCCCTCAGCTTCCCTCTCTCATTATCAGGCATCACCTCTCAGCTCCTGGCAGCTCCTCACACACGACTCTTTCATCTCCAGCCTCTCCCCTCCCTGATGAGGTGGAAGGAGGCTCATTTTCCCCACAAGGAGCAGTTTTCCAGCCTAGATCAGTCTGCTGCCTCTTGCCACAACCCTCCCTGTCATTCATCCATCCCCACTGAAGCTGAAACCTTCCCCACCTCAGGAGGGGCAGATTTAATTAACCTGCCATTTTCTCCCATTCTCATTAGATCGTTAATGAGCGTTCTAATGAGGCTGGGTGTGATGGTGATCCCAGTGGCCTTGTCACAGTAGTGTCCTCCTCTCCACACATCAGCCACAACACTGAGTTGGGATCTTCCAGGAGGAAGCAGGGATTTCTCCCTGGAATGACGTGGAGAAGTCACTCCCCAGTCCAGCAGGAGCTGTCAGGAATGAGCTGCTCCATGCTGCAGTGTGCTCTAGTCCTGCCTGTGGGGTGAGGGTGCAGGGCTCAGCCTCAAGCCAGGCTTTGGAAGGACCAAACAAAGAAATCTCCCTCTATTGTGCTCCTGGGTGCCTTGGGAGTGGTTAAGGAGTGGTGGCACACCCCTGGACACCTCTGGAAGCTCTCCATGCCCACCTGGCCAAGCAAACGCTGCGTGCTCCAGCAGCTCTGGGGATGGAAATGTGCACCCTCACGCTGCTGGGTGGCAACAGAATTCATGTGCCAGAAAAGTGCCTGAAATTTCATCTCAGTTTCACACCTAATGTTCCAGGGAGCTGGGAGGAGTTTGAGAGGTGCCGTGGCAGCTGCAGGTCAGGTACTGGCAGCTCCTGGGGACATTGGCCACTGCAAGAGGCCCTGAGGAGAGGTCACTGCTGCTGCTTCACTCATGGAACCACAGCACAGTTTGGGTTGGAAGGGACATTTTAAATGTCATGTAGTCCATGGGCAGGGACACTTTCCACTGTCCCAGGCTGCTCCAAGCCCCATCCAACCTGGATTGGGGGATCCAATCCATTCCAGGGATCCAGGGGCAGCCACAGCTGCTCTGGGCACCCTGTGCCAGGGCCTGCCCACTCTCCCAGGGAACAATTCCTTCCCAATATCCCATCCATCCCTGCCCTCTGGCACTGGGAAGCCATTCCCTGTGTCCTGTCCCTCCATCCCTTGTCCCCAGTCCCTCTCCAGCTCTCCTGGAGCCCCTTTAGGTCCTGGAAGGAGCTCTGAGCTCTCCCTGGAGCCTTCTCCAGGTGAGCACCCCCAGCTCTCCCAGCCTGGCTCCAGAGCAGAGGGGCTCCAGCCCTGGGAGCATCTCCGTGGCCTCCTCTGGACTCTCTCCAGCAGCTCCAGGTCCTTCCTGTGCTGGGCCTGTCACAATCCCAAGGCAGGATTTGTGATTAGGTTCTTTTGATCCCCAGGTGCAAAAGACAAACAGCAAAGGGACACAAGTTTTGCTCAAAACAACAATGCACTTTTATTGTGCCAACATCAGTTTTATGTGATAGAGGGGAGAAGGAGAAAAGATGTAAAAAGGACAGTGAGGAAAAAGAGGCGGAAGGAGATATAGCTACCAACAGAGAGACAAGAACCCTCGTGGTCCAGCCAATAGGTCTGTCTTCCGTGGGGAGATCTCATCGTGGTTTCTTCAAAAAGTCTCTTTCTAGTCCTTTTTGCTAAGCAGTGATCACTATAGTAACACCATGAGCTAAAAGCAAAGTGCCTCCTTGCACAGGTAAATGCTCAAACATGCCTGGCACAGGTGCATGCCCAAACATGCCCAAACTTGCTGCATCTGCTCAGGTGTACAGGAGAGATCTCCAGCGCAGCTTTTCCCACCTGGGCAGCAAGAACTGATGCCAACCATTGTGTCCTGTACCCATTTGTCAATCCAGTGGCAGGCAGCAGCTTGGCTGCTGTTCCACCTCAGCCCAGCCAGTGACTCTGTGCAAGAGTTCAGTGCAAAGCTTTTGGGGCTCTTTAGGGATTCCAGCTCTGTTCTTGTGATGGACATGAGGCAGACAAAGAGATCTTCGGAGTGTCTCACAGGGCCCCAGGGCTGGGGCAGCTCTGCAGGTGGGGTCTCACCTGAGTGGGGCAGAGGGGCAGAATCCCCCCCTTGGTTCCCCACTCTAGGATCAGCCTAGGACGTGCACCAAACGGAGCAGAATTTGTCCTGGGTTTCTTTGTTGTCACTCTGATTTGCTGTGGCCTCCCCCCAGAGCTGGTGCTGCCCTGTGTGGGTCTGAGCAGGCTGTGCATTTGGGAAGAGGGTTTGGGCTGTTTTCCCGGAGGTTTGGGCTGTGTGAGGGGGGTGTCACCCCAAATAACATCTTAGCAGGAAAAGTAGCAAGGGAGAGGCCACGGGTGGTGAAGCAGAACCAGCAGCAGCATCACGTCCTGGGAGGAAACACTTCCGTGAGTGGTGATGTAGGATTTGGACTTGGAATTGAGGGGAGATTGGCTGAGTTTGCTCTGAAAAAGTCCTTAAGGAAGGGAAGGCAGAGGCAGAGGCACCAGAAGGAAAGGACCATTTGGAATTCCCAGCTGGGCTCCAAAATATTCCTGGTTTTCCTGTGAGAGGTCCCAGGCCTGATGCCCCACAAGAGGCTGGGAGGGGATTTGCTGTGTGGTTTTTGTGGAGCTTGGGAGGTGGGAATGCTGAGCAGGTTTGGGGCACCAAGCACATTTTGGGAAGTGATGTCTGGAGAGCTCCCGCTGGAACCAGCAGGGTTTGTGCTCCCTGTCCTTGCTGCTGTCAGAAGCTGCACAAATGACTTCCCCAGGGAAAGGAGAGTTGGCTTCCATTTGGCCTGGGAAAAAAGAGCAGGAAGACATGAGGAGATGGTTTTTTCTGTCTGCAAATCCACAAGATTTACTCTTCTTTTTCATCGACTTGCATCATATGAGAAATCCCACAGAAAATAACTATGAATGTGCTGGGATGAGACCTTTCCAGGCTGGAAGAGATGGGATACTCTGCTTGGAAATGTCTATATTTCCTATGAGGTGCCATTTGGGTGCCTGACATTATTGCTCCTGCAGCTTTGAGCTTTCCAGTGGTATTTCTGTCATTCTGCTATAATTTCTATTCATAATTTGACCAATTTCTTCCTTTTTTTCACTTGAGTTCATTCCTTTGACGAGATGATTCATATTTCCCCCACATCAGCAGTTGGTCCTTGGTCTCCCTTCCGTGCTGAAGGAGGTGAATTAAACAAAGATGGGAAATGAAATGGAAAGAAATTCACTTAGTCCCATGAAATATTAAGAGGCACTTATGGGAAGCGAGCCCTGCTGCTCTGGAAGGGCTCAGCTGGAGGGAAGGACCTGCAGGGTGGGAATTCTCTGTCTCCCTGGAGATTTGCAGGGCTTGGCTCTGGGATGGTGACTGTCTTCAACCAAATCATGGTTTGTTTCTTGTAATTAGGAAATGAGCTCCAGGGGCTGAGCTCAGAGACAGCTCCAGGGGCTGAGCTCAGGGACTGACTCTGTGTGCTTGGTGTGGGAGAGGAAGGAGAGGTGGCCCTGCCACCAGGGCATGGTGGGGTGACAGGAATGCCCACTCCTGTGGAAAAACAGCTCCCATGGAAAGGAGAAAATGCTATTCTTATTCAAGGAAATATTTTCTTTCCTCTGAAATCATCCTGAATGCTTAAACAACTTGTCTGTGGAGAGGGATGCCCAGCTGGGATGAGACCCCACCCACCAGGATGGTTTAGGGACAATAATCCCACATGGAAGGATGCTCAATGCCCTTTCTAAGGACTCTGTGGGAGCATGACCAGGACTTGCTGACAAGATCCTGGTTTTAACTCCATATAAACCTGAAAACCAGAGGATTCCCAGAGGCAGGGGAGGCCAGGGAAGGTTGGAAGCAGCAAGTGGGGAAGGCCTGGAGGTGAGGAGAGGCTGCTCAGCTTGGGATCTGTGCTGTGGAGAAAGAGAAGTTGACAGGGCTAAGGATCAAAGGCGTGGAAATCCAGAGACAAATACGTGGAAAAGCATGGAAGTCCAGGGAGTCACCATCCCTGGGAGTGCTCCAGGAACATGTGCCTGTGGCACCTGGGGACGTGGTTCAATGGTGCTGGGTTGACACTTGGAAATCTTAGAGGACTTTTCCAAACTCACTGATTCTACAATTCCATGAAATGCCAATAATTTCTGCTGCTAGATTTCCCAGGAATTTTTCCTGAGCACACTTGTCTTCTTTTTATTTTCTGATATCATTTTTAAAGGTACTGCTGTCACGATTATTTATTGATGGCATCACCTCAGTGCCAGCAAGGCCCAGGCCTGGACCGATGCCTTGGTGGATGAGATTGTGCACAAACCCCCCCAGCCTCTGCTCATGGATCTGGATTACCATAATAAATTCAGATTTGTGTCAGGCGCTTGATTTCCATGGTGGAGAATATCCTGTCTGTGGAATCAATGGACAGTTATTAAATGGATTAAGAAACAGGCAGCTTAAAGCCCTCAAAATGCGATTGTTGGTGGAGGATCAGTGCAGAACAAGCTGCTTGCACAGGAGCTTTGTGGGATTGAGCTTCCACCCCACTGTATTTCCCTATTTTCATGAATGATCCGGAAAATATCTGTAAATCACTGCCTGTGAAGTTGGCAGCTGACTGGGATTGTGCCCTGATAAATAAAGCTGGAGGCAGGGCTCTAATGCAGAGCAGGACCAGGACTTGCAGATGGGCAACAAGGAGATGACAGGAATCTGAATCTGAATCCATCCAGAGGCTCCAGCAGCCTGGGAGCTGCAGGGTCTAGCACTGATTTAAGGCCACACTGGAGAACAGGTGGTTATGGACATTTAATGGCATGTAGTGGGGAAAGGGATGGACATGGGCATGAGGGAGGAGGGGAGGCTGCGGTGGAACAGGGAGCTTTTATCCACCTGGAATGAAAAGCAGGGAGGGGCTGTCATCCCTCTGCCTGTAAGGAGACCTTGAGCTGAGCTCCTCGGGCGTGGAAATCTGGTGTGAATTCCTGGTGGAATTCTGCAGGATCTCAGGGTGGGTGTGAGGTGAGGGCAGCTCAGTCCAGCACGGGGGCTCAAGCCCTGCTGGGCTGTAGGATTCCTTCCCCACTGCTCACTTCCCAATTTCCAGGGAAACCAGAAGTTGTATCATTAGCAGCCTGTTGGGTCCTTGTTTAGCTTGGCTTGACAGAGCTGCACATTGCAGAGGAATATGTTTATTTATAGAGTTCTATTCAGAGGAGTGTATTTATTTATGGAGCTGTCGGTGTCTTGCTCCTCACCTGGGGAGCATGGCTGAGTGAGCTGCGCTCGCCTGAGACACACACACTTATCAAAAACCAGTCCCAGCTTTATCTGGGAATGAAAGGACGAGCCAGGGATGTGTGCCAGGAGCCAGGAGAGATGCTGAGGGAAAAGGGGAAAGGAGGCAGAGGGGGATCATGGCCAGGCTGAAGGGGCCGGGTGTCCCGGGGGGAGGAGAAATGTCCTGAGCCACTGAAGGGAACATTGAGGTAGAGACCTCAGAGATGATTGCACAGCTCTGCTCCTCCTGTGCTCCAGGTGACAAACCTTGGGCTATCTGGAGAGCTCTGCTCCTCCAGGCTCAGCAAGGGAGCAACAAGTTGAGCAGGGCAGAGAATGTCATCTGCAGTCCCCCGGGTCTGCTCACCCCTGTTTTCATTCCCAGCTTTCTTTGGGAACATGGCTGTGTCCAAGGCTGGAGTTGGAATGTTCTCCCCCTCCCTGTCCTGCCTGAGCTGCCCAGGGCTCTTTGGTCACTCTGCATCCACGCACACAACCAAGCTGAGGCCATGGGGGATGTTTGGAACAACTTTCCCTTCCAGGCTCTTTCCTAAACTTCATCCCTCACTCCACATGATGCAGATGCTGGGCTGAGACCAAAAACTGAGATAATGTTACTGTAGAGGAACACTGAGGAAAATGCTGCCTTGGGGAAGGGGGCTCTTCCAGAAGCTGTGGGGGTGGGATTTGCAGCTGGCAGGGGCTGCAGTCCCAGATGGCTGGGGGGAGCAGGTGTAAATTCCATCTGGAACTTCACCTCTCCTCTCTCTGAGTCACTCACACACAGAGCAGCCACCAACACCAGGTTTGGAGCTGCAGGAAACTCTCCTTCTTCCTAGGAGGGTTTTGAAGCATTCCTGAGGTACTTAGTGCTCCGTAGGAGACCTAAATCATCTCAGGAACCTGAGTTTCCTTCCTCTGGACACCTGTTTGTCGCTGATTTTTCACAGATATGGCACAGATAATCCTGACTTCTGGAGGAGCTGCTTGTGATTCACAATGAATATTTTGTCACTTCATTCTCCCCAGTGTGGAGATGGAGTGGTGGCAGGATCACACATGATCCTGCTTGTGCAGTGTGCTGGATGCATCCCATCTGGATGGGATGGGAACGAGGATTGGGACCGCTCAGGATGCCCTCAGCACAGAACTGGAACCAGGCACGGCTTTGCTGCTCTGTTCTTAGGGATCTGCTGGGTTTGGCTTTACTAGGCTGGGTGTGGGTTTTGGCCATGGGACTCTTGGCAAAGGCAGCGTGACAGGGACAGATTTGGGGAAGGAATTGTTCCCTGGGAGGGTGGGCAGGCCCTGGCACAGGGTGCCCAGAGCAGCTGTGGCTGCCCCTGGATCCCTGGCAGTGCCCAAGGCCAGGTTGGACATTGGGGCTGGGAGCAGCCTGGGACAGTGGGAGGTGTCCCTGCCCATGGCAGGGGTGGCACTGGATGGGATTTAAGGTCCCTTCCCACCCAAACCATCCCACAATCCTGTGATAGCTGTGACAATACCGTGGCCATTGGTGGCTGTCACTTGGAGACAGCCTGTGACATTTCATATAACCCTGGGATGGTTTGGGTGGGAAGACACCTCAAAGATGAACTCTTTCCAACCCACCTGGTTCTCCCAGGCTGTGAGGGAGGAGCCCTCCCTCCTCCTCAGCCCCCTGAGTTCGGTGTGGCCAGGCCCAGCCTGGCAGGTGGATCAGGATCACAGCAGTTACTCAGAGCTGCTGTCCAAGGTGAATTCAGGTGGCTTTGTAGAGTCCAGCAAGTACCTGCAGGCTTTCAGGGACGTCGCCCTGTCCTGCAGCTTTCCTGCCCATTCTCTTCCCCTTTTTGTGCCCATTTTCCCCAGGAGTGCCTCAAGTTCTCCAAAGGCACATTCCAGGCCATGTGCTTTCACTTTCCCTTTGGGCACTGGGCTTTTTCTGCCTCTCATCCAACTCCCACAGCCTTGGATGCCTGCCTCTGGCACAGCCTGTCCCCTGCTCTGTACTTCTCCAGGAGATTTTGGCCTGTCCTCCTGCTGTAGCTGTGGAATTTGGTACCTGGCAAAGGATCAAGCCAAACTCACCTGCTCCAAGCCAAATCCCTACAAATCCCATGTGCTCCACGGGGTCCAGAGCCTGCTGCTGTGGTGTGGGGGCTTTGTGGTGTCACACGGGTGGAGAGGACACCAGGACAAGACTTTGCATTATGTGCTGAGGAGAACTGGACATGCCCATGGTTATTGCAGCTGCAGACGTGATCACATCCTGGAACAGGCCACACATGCAGTGGGGAAACCAGCTCACCTCTGAGGGAGGAAAAGGGAATCTGGGAGTCTGGATGGGCCAGCAGCACCTGGGACCTGCACTGTCTGCACAGATAGGACCAAGGTTGGACTGTGTCAAGCCCAGGACTGGAATAAACCCACCTAAGAGGCCTTTTCCACAGGGATTCCCCATGTTTTACTTTAAGCTCATAATCTTCTCCCTGTGAAAGGTCAGGAGCTTTCCCTCCCAGATATGCCACAAATGGAAAGAGGACAGGTGGAAGCCATGCAGATTTATTCCATATTACATGAGAAGAGCTGAAAATTCTGCTTGTTCTGACTGACCTGGCAGAGAGAGCCCCAGCAGGTGAGGGGCAGAGCACAGCACTGGCAGCAGCACTCACTGGAAAATGGGCTGGTGTATCCATAGGGTTTTCCAGTGCTTGTCCATAGGAAACAGGGATAACTAGGCCCAGTTTTCAGTGCTTAAGAACCTCAAAGATTATTCCTGTTTCCATGAAAACCATTTTAAACACCGTCTTTAACCTGCCTAGGGTTGGCCAAAATCCTTACTTGTTGCTCCCTGTGAGGGAGGGCAGGCACTGAAATGGATTTTCCAGAGCAGCTGTGGCTGCCCCTGGATCCCTGGCAGTGTCCAAGGCCAGGTTGGACATTGGGGCTTGGAGCAGCCTGGGACAGTGGGAGGTGTCCCTGCCCATGGCAGGGGTGGCACTGGATGGGATTTAAGGTCCCTTCCCACCCAAACCATCCCACAGTTCTGTGACCCACGGCTGTTTCTGTGACCTCCCAGTGCAGCTTGGCTGAAGGATCATGGATCTGTCCCTGCCCATGGCCAGCTGACATTTGAAGCTCTGGGCACTGAGAGCTGTGATAACATCTCTGCTCGAAGGGCAGGGGATGTTTGGGCACAGGATTTGTCACACCAAGGGGTTCATGGTGAGATTCCCAAGTCCAGCCGAGCTGGCAGCTGCAATTCAGCATTTCTAAATCCCAAATAACTGATCCTGGCAGCCAGCCCAGAGCCACCCTGAACAGACAGAGAGGGGCTGGGAGTGAGCTGCTGCCACTCACCAAAGGGATCCCTTCAGGGAGGGATCCTCACAAGGCTCAGCTTGGGGCCTGAGAGCAGGCAGAGGGCAGGGGCTCTGAGGGACAGAGCAGAACATGTGAGCCTCTGCAAAAGTCCATCTGAAACACCTGCAATTGTGCAGCTAAATCTGTGCAATGGCCCAGCCGAAACCTCTGCAATTTTTCATCTGAACCTCTACAGAAGTTTATCTAAGTCTCTGAAAAAGCCCATCTGAACCTCTGGAATTCTCCATCTGAACATCTTCAGCTGTCCTTCTGAATCTCTGCAATTTTTCATCTGAACCCTTGCAAAATTCCGTCTGAAACTCTGCAAAACTCCACCTCCATCTCTGCAATTTTCCACCTGAACCTTTGCAAAAATCCATCTAAAACACTGCAAAAGTCCTTTTGAGCCTCTGGAATGGTCCATCTGAACCTCTGCACAAGTCCATCTACATTTCTGCAAAATTCTATCTAAATCTCTGCCTAATTCCATCCTCTCCTCTGCCATGGTCCATGCTGCCCTTCTATCCGAAGTGTCGCCCTCCCACCCCTGCAGTGAAGAGGAAAAGCTGTGAAGTACAGCAAAAATGTCTGGAGCAGTGTTCCACAAGGATTTAGGGTCTGGAAGAATCCTGAAGAGGGGAAAGAAGGTTTTATGTCTGTTGGGGAGCCAGGGGAGCTCTGCCTCATTGTTTGCACAGGGCTTGGAGAAGGTGCCAGGGAAATGCTGCCACTATTTAGAGTTGCATTCCCACCCCTGTCTGCTGCTGGATCCCATCTCAGCCCAAATGTCCCTGGCCTGGCTCCCTGCAGCTCTTCTCACCTTCTTTTATTGGAATCGGGACTTTTCCCATTCCCTGACCTCCCAGGGCACTCCTGGGCTGTAATAATTGATAATTGTTATTGTTAACCAGGGACCTGATGACTCCTGGAGTTGAATCCCTTGGTATTTCCCCTCGGGAGGGTTCTGGTGACCTTTTCTCTGAGTGGCTCTCACACCTCCGTGCCTTGCAGCAAGCCTTGGGAATTCAGCAGGATGAAAACCTTCTGGCTACAGAAGAAACTTTAATTTTTCTGCTCCTTGTCGACTTCTCATTCAAATGGGCTGCAACACAAACTGTTCACTCTCCCCTTCTCCTCCCTCTCCCTGCTGCCGCCGAGGGAAATGCTGGCAAAGCACCAAAAGTGTAACCCTGACCAAATGTTCTTAGGCTAAATCCAGGCTGCTGCCAAAATTTTGGGAGTGAGGGAGAGCCACTGGCAGGGATGGGGAGCCCCACAAGTGGGAGCTGCTTTGGCACATCCCAGGAAAGGACAGAGTTGTCCCACGAAAGGTTTGTGCTGCCCTGAGCTCCTGGGATGAGCTCTGGAGCTCAGCCCCGAGCGATGCTGAAGAATCAGCCTTCAAACCCCCCTGGAGCTTTGGGAGGATGGAGTGGAAGAATTGCACAAGATATAACTCATTTTTACCTTCTTCCCTTCAAAACATCCCTGCAATATTAAGTCCAAAAATGGCATTAAGGGAGTGTGATTTAAGAGGAAAAGATGAACACTGCAAAGTGAGGAAATGGCACAGCTATTGCCTGCCTCCCTGCCGGGATGCATTACGGAAATGACCTTTCAGTCCTGGCCACAGCTGGGATTTTTCCTGCACAAATCCTCTTCAGGGCACAGCCTGCATGTTCCAGAGGGGCTGTGCTGCCAAAGGCAATGCAGAGCACCACAGTCCCAAAGGTTAATGGGTCTGGATGCAGTCCCAGAAGATGTGGGACCAGGAACAAGTCGGGGTGGGGTTCAGGTGCCTAAATATCGCAGCAGCTCCAGGCAGGGTTGGCACAGGTCTCACACAGGAGCTGTGCCAAACCTGCCTGCACCATTCCCACCGCCTCAGGCCCTCAAAGGTGTCCAAAAGGGAAGAGCTCCATATTTTTAGGCCGCTGGGATTCATCAGTGGTGTTTTGGTGTGAGCTGGGGCTCGAGTTCCAGCCCCTGGACATGGAGCATCCCCAGCAGAGCCTGGGGAACGATTCAGAACCCCAGAGCTTGCTCACCCCAGTGACCTCGCTGACTGTCCCACCTGAGAGGGGTGTCTGACACCCCAACACCCCCACGGAGATGCAGAGGTGCCCCAGGATCCGCCTCAGCCCCAAAATGTTGTGCTGCAGCCGCCTGAGGGTGGCAGGGACCTGCTCTGTCCCTGCCCCAGGGCCTCGGTACCCCGGAGCTGTGACTCTGGTGCCCGTCCCCGGTGTTTTATGGTGGCAAAGCTTCACCTCTGTCCTCTCCTCCCAGCTGGAGCCGCTCCAGCTGCACCATCATGCTCCATCCTTCCTCTCCGCAGCAGAAGGGATGGAAACTCCAGGTTACTCCGAACCAATTCCCCTTCCTCATTGACCTCGCCTTCACTTGAAATGCATCAAAGCGCTGCCCCCTTCCCTGTGGCACAGGCACAGCCCCACCTTTGGCCGCAGGACAAAGCGGGAGGCGCCGGGAGCAGCCAAGTGCGGAATTGCAAACGATGCCCACTCCGAGCCGGGAATTCGGCAGCCGCAGTGTGTCCCTGCTATAAACAAAGGCGAAACCATCAGCAAAAGGCTTTGCATTGTAAAGTACTGCCTTTATGTCCGAGCCGGAGAGCATTCAGATGGTTATTGACCCTCCGCTGCAGGAAAGCCACATTAGAATATCTCCGAATCAATCGAGGCGGGGGCAGAGCAGCAGGGAGAGGCCGTGGCTCTGCAAGCGGCACCGAACTGCAGCTCGCTTCGGCCTCCTGACAAAAGTTTGCAGAGCATCTGTTGGAGGCCCCCGGAGCCTTTTCTTTCTAATTGCCACGTTTGACAAGGCGATGGCCCGGGGGAGCGGCGGAGAGGCAGATAATGGACCCACTTTAATTGCTTCCAGTTCCATGAGTCAGAACACTCGGGCATGGCAAAGGAGAAGCGCTGCAGCTTCACTGAAGGAGCTTTCTGCCTTTCAAGAAAGCTCTGGAGGAACAAATGCTAAACTCAAAGTCTTGGAGGGACTGAAGGTTCCAGGTTCTGGAACTTCTTTCATCTTTTGCTTTTGACAGGAAGTCTCGAGTTAAGTTTTAATAATGTTCTGCAAGAGGGAGGGATGGTTTCTCGGCTAAGAGAGGAGGAGATGGGCGTCATTCCAAGAGCCTTTTCCTCAGGGATGGGCACTGAGAGGGGTCCTGAGGTGGCAGAGTCCATTTGGAGGTGGAGGATCCAGCATCCAGTGGTGGTGGGAGCTCACTGCAGACACAGAACTCGGGATGGGTTTATCTGGAAGGTGAGGGGAGGATGCTGTTCCTCACTGGGAGCTGGGCATGGCATGCTCTGGGAATGGGCAGACAGGGAACCTTCTGACCTCTCTCCTCCCTGTGACACCCATGAATCACAGAACCCTGGAATGCTTTGGGTTGGGAAGGACCTTTAAGCTCATCTCGTTCCGCCCCCTGACACCTTCCACTATCCCAGGTTTCCCCAAGCCCTGTCCAACCTGGCCTTGAATGTCTCCTGTAGTTCTGGCCTAAGGGCGGGGGGTGTTTTTCCTGGAAAAGGAAGGAGCCCACGGCCAGAGCTGAACCCAGTGCTCCAGGGACACAAACAAATCAAAATATCCCGGTTCAAGGTCTGGGTGGCTCATGGCATTTGGTGGCCACTGGGGTCTGGGACACACTGAGAGCAAGCACAGCTGCTGGTTGGACACCAGGCACTGGAGAAGGATTTTGGAGGATCAGGGAAAGCCACGGCAGGGTCCCTGGGGTCTCTGTCACAGCACAAAAGGGTCGCCTTGGCTTCCCACGGCTTCAGCCCCTCCTGCCCGTCCGCCTGGCCCTGCCCTGGCCGGGCTTTGTCACGGATCAGCCAGGACACGGCTGAGCTGCACGGCGGGAAAGTCACTGGAAAAAGGCTTTAGGGGATGACTGACAGGAACTGTCTCGGTGGAAGGAGCTAATCCGAGCAGCTCATGAACACCAGGTCCCTAATTAAAGCGCACAGCCTGGCCCTGCTGTAATTAATTTCCGCGCGCTGCTGGCTGGCAGCGCTCTCAGTGCCACTGACTCACCGCTCCTGGAAGCCTCGGGGCACCGCAGGGGGACAGGGAGAGCCGAGGCTCGGAGCGGAGCAGGATGCGCCCCTTCCGTGCTGCTCCTCCGTGCCGGGGAGGAGCCGCAGAGCGCCGGCTCTGGGCACGCCCGGGAGCTGCACGGGACCCTGCTGCCGGCCCGGGAGCTTCCCACGGGAAGAGAGATCCTGTGGATCACCTGTGCCCGCTCAGCTGCCGCCATGGGTGGCACAGGGCAGGGTGATGCTCATGGCTCATCCTCTGCCAGCTGCTTCCTGTCCTCTCCTCTCTCCCGCTGTATACGTGGATTTACATGGATTTATCGTGCCCTTGGGACAGGGATGGTGTCACTGCGGTTCCTCTTTGCATTCCCTCTGCTGTTTCCATAGACTCCTGAGGCCTGTGGGATGCACCAGGGCTGGGTTTGCCCCGGGTGGCAGGGAGGAGCAGCTGGGGACAGCTGGGGACCCTGTTTAGCTGCAGTGGGAGGTGTTGTGTAATGAGGTGACTCCTGCTGCTCCGGTGTCACCCCCGGCCCCATCACCTCAGTCACGGAGCTGGAGAGAGGCTCCAGACAGTCCCATTTCCCTGCCCACGGGGTTTCATTATCGGCTGCAGAGGGATGGCCAGAGAGTCGCCAGCACTGTTTTAATTTCCCAGGAGGGCACTCCCGGTGTGCCATGGCTCCAGCGGGGAATTTCAGCTGTCTGCTGTTACTGTGCTTCATGCAGTGGGACGTGACACGTCAGAACATGACAAGGCAGCCAAAATGTGTCACAACACTGCACTCAAACTCTGCCTTGCAGGGTGGCTCAGCAGCTGATAACATCAGGCTCCAATTATCTCTGCATGCTGAGCTGGGGTTTTTATCCCTCGTGGCATATGATATATGGGAGCCTCCTGCCTGTATCGGACTGTTGGATCACACCAGGTTTATTGACTGCACACGGAGAATGATTTTGACCAGACTGACACCCAGACCTGGGATCCCCACCTGTTCTTGCAGGAAAGAGACTTTCCCACCTTGGCTTTTCCAGTTGTTATTCCTTCAGTAAACATTTCGTGAGGTTTCCATGTGATTTAATCTGTTGTTGGTGGTGTTTGATGTGGTTTCATCAGCCATGTCAGCACCTGCCAGGCTCTAATGGAGGAGCAGCCGCTGCCTTTGGATTCCCCCTGGGGAATTTGCAAGGCTGGATGTGACTCCAGTCTCCCCAGTTCATCCCATTATGCACTGCTGAGCCTTCCTGTTGAAAACAATTTTTCTTTCATTTTGGAACTCTGCTTTTCCACCTTACCTTGTAACGAGGCATCAACATTCCTGATGTTTTGAGTGGCTCAAAGAAGGAACAGCCCTCCCACAGCAGCGGCAAAACCTTCCCACAAGAGAGGCAAAGCTGCTCTTGTCCCTGGGCTGGATATTCCCAGCCATGGGGAGAGCGTGTCCTTGTGCCAGAGGTGCTGTGAGGAGCTGGGAAGGGGACACAGTGTCCCTGCTCACCTCGTTTGGAGGAATCAGACTAATTACTGGCTGCTAATTGCTGGGAAAGCACTGCTGGCACTGCCTCCCTTCCCCACCGGGAGCCTGGCTCTCCTCAGGTGTCTCAGTGGGAGCTTCGGGGACCCTCCCCAGTCCCTTTGGAGAAGGTGCTGCTCTGTCCATCCCTTCCCTCCCTCCAGGCTCATTCCCAGCTCCCCCTCTGGGGAATTTGGTGAACCAAAATGCTTCCTCGTGATTCCAGTGCAGCCCAGCTCCTGGGGGAAGCGGGTGGGCATTGCCAGGAAAAAATGTTCCTCTCCGGGGTTTTCCAACCACATGGGGCTGCCTGCACACTTGGGACATGTGGAATCTGTTCCTGCTTTGCACACTTTGTGGGATCCCTCAATGAATGTGACTTTCTCCTACAACAGCACCATGGAAAATCCTGATGTTTCCTTCTCTTCCTCTGTGGCTGCACAGGTTCAAAGGAAAGAAAAATGAGGAGAGAGGAAGCAGGAATATGTGTCTTAAAGTTTTGAGCAGGAGAAGGAAAGGATCCTCTTGGCCCTGGGACTTCTCCAGGCAGGTCTGACCTGAAAGTTATTCTGGGAATGTCTCACAGTTATTTCTCCCAGGAAGATCAAATCTGTCCAAAATTATTTGTGGAAAGTCAGTTATGCTTTGAGAGCAATGTGGGGACACCTGCTTGTTTGGAAGAGTTGTTCTGTGACCCTGCAAAGCAAGGAGCTGGTGGCACTGCTGGAATGGGTTTTGGAGCTTCCTGGTACATCCCAGGTGCTTTTCCAGTGGCTGAGCTGTGCCAGGTGTGCCCATGGCAGAGGAATTCAGTCCCTTTGCTCACAGGTAAGATCTTAGGAGCAGGGCTGGTGTTGGATGTGCAGATCCAAAGTGCTGATCCCTTTCTTTCACCTCCCGAGGGTGCAGGGCAGAGGAGACACTCAGACTCCATCCTTTCAAGTGTACATTGATTTAAGCTTTTGAGTTGAGTGGCAGAATCCCATTTTTAATCCTACATTTTAATCGCTGGCTACCCTGGCATCTGTTTGTGGTTAGTGGTGCCACACTCAGAGGGTGTTTCAGGCTCCTCTACAAAGAGAAGCTCTCTCCATGATCCTGCCTAATTCCCACCTTATTCTTGTCATTCCTCAGGAAGCAAACTGCTGATTTTGGTGCTTTGCTTGAACATCCCGTCAGAAGTGGAGTCCTGCCCTGGGGCGTGTGTATGCTACAGTGAACCCAAGATCACCATCAGCTGCCAGCAGCAGGGGCTGACAGCGATCCCCACGGAGATCCCCATCCAGAGCCAGCGCATCTTCCTGCACAACAACCGCATAACCCTGGTGAGGGCCACCAGCTTCACCTCCTGCCGCAACATGACCATCCTGTGGATCCACTCCAACAACATCAGCCTCATCGAGCCCGGGGCCTTCTACGGCCTCACCAAACTGGAGGAGCTGGACCTCAGCGACAACACGAACCTGAAATCCATCAACCCCGTCACCTTCCGGGGGCTCGTGCACCTCCACACCCTACACCTGGATCGCTGCGGGCTCCTGGAGCTCTCCACGGGGCTCTTCCGAGGGTTGTTCTCCTTGCAGTACCTCTACCTTCAGGATAATAACCTCCAGATCCTGCTGGACGACACCTTCATCGACCTGGCGAACCTCACGTACCTGTTCTTGCACGGGAACAAAATCAAGAGCTTGTCGGAGAACGTCTTCCGCGGGCTGATCAACCTCGACCGGCTGCTGCTGCACCAGAACCGGGTGAGCCTGGTGCACCGGCGCGCCTTCCACGACCTGGGGAAGGTGATGACCTTGTACCTGTTCAACAACAACCTGACCGTGCTCACGGGGGACACCATGGCCCCCCTGGCGTCCCTGCAGTACCTGCGCCTCAACGGCAACCAGTGGATCTGCGACTGCCAGGCCCGCTCGCTCTGGAATTGGTTTAAGCAGTTCAAGGGCTCCTCCTCGGAGCTGGAGTGCCACCTGCCCCCTCGCCTGGCAGGGCGAGACCTCAAGCGGCTGCAGAGCTCCGACCTGGATGGCTGCGTGGACTCCTTCAACCAGATCCGCACCAGCGTTTTTAGCACCAAAACCAGGTCGGGGAAGTTCCCGACAGGGCTGCCCCCGCTGGGCTCCCACGATGGCTCCTCCAAGTGCTGCCAGCCCGAGATGGACAAGTCTTTTATTTATGAGGCTAAAGGCAAGGCAGGGCCCTCCTCCCACAGCAGCCGCTCGTCCAACAACCACCTCAAGGAGAAGGAGAACATGTCCAGGCCCAAGTACATGGAGACGGACCCTTCCAAAAATGGCAGCAACAAGCAGATAAACGATTCCCCCTTTGGGACCTTCCCCAGCATTGTAGACCCTCCTTTGACCAAGTTGAGACCCGAATTTCTAGAGCCCATTGAACCTTCCACAGTCCCAACCAAAAAGAGGCAGGGCTGCTCTAAAAAGAACAGATCAAAGGCCCAGTGCCGCCTCACCCAGCAGGGGAACAGCTCCACGTTACAGCTCAGCCTAAGCCTTTTGATCCCCCCCTTGGTGTGGAGCTTATTCTTGTTCTGCTAAAATTAACTCTTCTCCTGGGTTGATGACACTTTAATACTCGACTTTTGCTGACCTCCATAAATGTTGCAAACAAAAGCAGGACTCCCATCCACCCTGAGAAAGCTTTGTTACACAAAAGTTAACTGGATGCCTTTATTAAAAAAAACAAACAAACAAAAAAACAAAACATAACAAAAGACAAACACCGAGATGTACATAATTTCTTTGTCCTGAAACCTGTGAATTATACCTTTGGTCTTCGGAACTGCACTTGCCCACAAAGCAAGCTTTTGCTACAGCAGATGGTAAAGAAATATGGTTTATTTACAGGAAAAAAAAAAAAAAAAGATGTGTAAGAAATGGTCTGAAAAGAATGTCTAAAATCTGTTTGTAACTCGCCATCACACTGAACAATGTTGCAGGTTCCCATTTGCAGAGGTAATGGATTTGATGCTGTTTTAATCCTATGTTGATGACTCTTGCAGTTTTTTCCGTCTCCATTCCATCCTTCACACTATGTTTACGGGCAGCATTTGTTAAAGAATGCTGCCTTCCCCTCCACAAGATTGCAGTATATATAGATATGCATTTTATTTTACTTGTGTACAAGTATACAAAAAAAACCTATAAAATAAAGATCTCTTTTTCCTAAGTGCTTGTCATCTGCAAGGGGTGAAGGACTTGGAGCAGCTCAAAAGCTGAAAATTTAAAAGGATGTGGAGTGTGATCTGGGCATTTAACACCACAGTGATAAATAAGGCATTTTTGGATGGTTATGCAACCTTTAAGTGGTGCCAGCAAAGGGTTTGGTTGTGTGAAACATGCCCTGCTCATGCTCCTGTTTCCCTTTAAACTGTCCCACCTTCTCCTGGCATCGTTCAGATTCCAGGATGCTCAGAAGAGCAGGAAATATTGGCCCAGTGCCTTGGAGCTGGGGTAGAGGAATGTCAGAAACAATCCCAAGATTGGGCAGGGCCATTTTTCTCCTGCTCTGCACATATGGGCCCAGCTCTGTGGTAGATCCCAAGTGGAGCAGCACTGGGATTTAGGAAATGGAAGTTTCTCCCCAAAAACACAGCTCCCAGCTGGCAGCTCAGGTGTCCATCCTTGGGGTCACCGTGCCAGTGGCTTAATCTCCATGGTGACCTTGGGATGCTGAAAAAATGAACCACTGCTGCCCACATACAGTGGGTGCCACCCCATAGGACCCAGCGGGCCATGAAGTGGAGCTGGCTGTGCCCTCCTGGCACTGCAGCCACCCCCTGGGCCAGGCTGGGAAGGGTTGGGCACAGAGCTTACCAGGAGGCTGCTTCTCCTCATCGAGCCACAGAGATTCTCCCGTGGCCCTCTCTCAATGGGGTTTGGAGGTCTGTGCGGGCAGGAGCAGCCTGTCACACGCAGCTGGCATGGGATGGGGCCAGAGAAGGGCAGTGCCACAGTCCCAAGGGAATGTGCACTCCAGGATTATGTGCAGAAGTCACTGGGGGGCTCCAGGCTGCACCATCCCTTGGGGCTCCCAGCACTGGGGCTGGTGCTGGGCTTCCCAAAAGGAGAGAGGCCCTGCCAGCCAGGAGTGAAGGGCATCAGCTGGGCCATGGCTTACTCCAGCCTTGTCCCTGATGGCTCGTGAGGAGGGGGCAGAGACCGTGGGAAGATGCTTGGATGGCCGATATCCCCCCCCGGGATGCTGTGGGGCAGCGTGGCAGGGTCTGTGCCCCACTCTGGGGTGCTGCTGGCTCTTCCCACCTCTGCCACAGCCAATTCCCACTTCAGTGAGTGACAGCAATGTCCAAAGTGCTGCATTTGTGATCTGTCTCCAAATCCCCCCCTGGGGCTGCCAAAAAGGTGTGGCACAGATCCCTGGGAGTGAACATCTCCCTTGTGCCACCGAGATGGGGACAGGTCTGTGCCTCCCAGGCGGGCAGGAGCTGCTGTGCTGAACAGCCCTGGCATCCCAGCAGATCCCATTCCTGCCAGCCCAGCTCCATGACCAGCCTCTGCACAGGGTCTGGGTGTGTTTGGGTGCAAATTCATTGTCCAGCCAGAAGGATGGAGCAGGAAATGTGCTGGGACAGTGCCGGGGTGAGCTGGCCAGCCCTGCCAGCCCTGCTCTGTGTGCCCAGCTTGGTGTGCACTTGTCCACACTCACAGGCCACTGACTGGGACCTCACCAGCCACCTCCTGCTTGGATCTGTCCCATCATGCCAGAGCTGTAGGATTTCCTAAGGTCCTGCATTCCCTGTCCTCTCCTACTCATCCCAAAGCTCATCACTGAGACTCTTGGAGGATGCTAACCTACACTGGAATCTGAAGCTCAGGAGTAGAGAGCAGCTTAGTCATGGGGTCAGCACAGCCCCAAACCCATGGGAAAGCTGAAAGATTTGCTGGATGCTGTGACAGGCTCCTGTGGAACCTCCTGTTGGGGTCATAGGCTCAGTGTGACTCCCTTGCACAATAATTAGTGAGGCTTGTGGTCCAAATTCCTGCTCCGTGGGCACGAGGAAGCCAGAGCAGGTGGCAAAAATGCAGGATGAACCTGAAAGGGAAAAATTGAGAAGAAGGAGACCGTTGTGGCATTTCCCCCCAGGAGCTGAAGGGCAGAGCTGGGAGCTGGGCTTGCCCTGCCCAAATCAGGATCTCAGGGAGTTTGGCTCCCTGTGGATAATGCAAAGCAGACAAGGAATTTCTGTCATTATCCTGAATGGAGCAGGAGCTGCTCTCTGCCAATCCAGTGACACTGTTCCTGCTTTCTAGAGCTCGACTCTGCTGTGCTTTCAGTGGCTCCTAGGACTAGACATTGGCCACAAGCCCAGAAGAGTCCCTCACACTAATTTCCTAGATTTCCTGCTGTCCAGATGCCAATTCCTGTGTTTACAGGCATTAGAAGGCCATTGGAATGACAAATATTGAAGAAGGGGTTGCAGTGGGCAGCAGGAATTCCCGTAGGAACTTGGAAGAGGCAGAGGCTGAGCTCTGGTATTGGTGAGGTAGGAAAGGAGTTCAAATGAAGGGAGTTTCTCTCCTGATTTGTGCTTTGCTGGGACTGGGACAACTCTTCCAGATATTCCCAGACACATTTTACATTCAGATGTCACTGAGCTGAGTGGGATTCACCCAAGCAGGGCTCAGGACCTTGTTGGCTGTTCCCCATCTCAGGATCCTCCCTCTCCCTTCCTTTTCTCCTGTGCAAGTCACACTCAATTTCCTGCTCCTGATGTTGATGCCAGCAATGAAATCAGAGACAAAGTCAGCAGCAAGGAGCCAGGAGGGATGAGGGATGGGATCCCTGGGATGAATCATCCCTATCACCAGCACAGAGCTGCACCCCTCAGCACCCCCTGTCCCCTGGCACTGTCCCCACACAGAGCCCTGGCAGTGCTGAGGAGGCAGCAACACCAGAGCCCCTCCAGCAGCGGTGGGAACACACCACGTTCATCCTTAATCCTCCACAATTTGTCTCCAGGGATTGCTGGCTGCTAGTTCTCAGCAGGAACAGAACCAAACCCTTTTTGCAGGTTTTCAGGCCCACCTGGAAGGACAAGGACAAGCCAAGCTGGCAAGGAGATGGTTGTGCCCCTCCTTGTTGTGGTCACATGGGGAGGGTGTTCATCCTCCACCCCTCCCTCCAGCTTCCCATCCTCCTGCACAGGGGATGGGGCTGTTCCTCTGCCTGTGGATGGGGAAGTGGATCCCAAAAGGCCTCTGCAGGTGGGAGTTTGTCCCATCCTACATGGGGTTCCTGACATACCACACGAGGTGTGGTGACCCTCGCTCCAGGGGACCCCATCTCTGCTGCCAAGCTGCAACACCTGATGCAGACAGATTTTATGGAAGAGGAATTTCCTCCAACTGGTTTGGAAAGATCTTTTTTCCTTTGCTAATGGATAACTGTGATTCACTGGGATCAAAACTTCATGGAGGGATGCTGTGGCTCTGATGTCATTTCCATCAGCAAGACCTTTCCCGTCAAAGCTGGAGGCAAGAGAGGAGGAATGCAGTGTGGAAGAAGCCCCACTGATGGCCTGGTTCAGCAGATATCCTGGCCATGGATCAGGAAGGACTGAGCTGCTCTGACACCCGTGGCTCAGCAGTTGGAGTACAAGCAGTGCTCTCCTGAGGATTCCTCCCTGTCCCTGTCCGGAGCCCCTCCAGGCCTTTGGAATATGAACAGTCTGAGTCTGGCCAGTGACATTGCCCCATGGGGCTGGGACTGGAGCTCATGGCTGCAGCTGCTGAGTCAGCCCTGCTGGGAACACCTCAGCAGGTGACTGGGAGAGACTGGGAGCAGGATGGGCAGCAAAAGGGACCATGGGCAGGCACTGGGGGACATCCTCTGTCCACTGCCCCCAGCAGGCTGTGTCCCCAGGAGAGTTCTGCTCCATGCAGAATGACAGAATCATGGAATGTGCTGAGCTGGATGGGACAAGGATCACGGAGTCACCCCCTGGCCCTGCACAGACACCCCAACAATCCCACCCTGGGCACCCCTGGCAGCGCTGCCCAAACGCTCCTGGAGCTCTGGCAGCCTCGGGGCTGTGCCCATTCCCTGGGGAGCCTGGGCAGTGCCCAGCACCCTCTGGGGGAAGAACCTTTCCCTGATCTCAGCCTGAGCCTGCCCTGGCCCAGCTCCAGCTGTTCCCTGGGTGCTGTCCCTGCTCATCTCGGTGCCTGCTCTGGTTGTGCCCCTTGGCTTCAGACTTGAGGAATCTGCAGTCTCAGATGTGCTTGTTTCCCCACTTCCCTCTCTCACTGGGTGTGGGAGGAGCTGCCTTTGCCTCTGCTGCCCTTCTCCTAGGACAGGGAGCTCCCATTTCCAAGCTGTTCCCCCCAACAGCAGCACTGGGACTCTCCCCCTACTCAGCTTCCGGAGCTGAAATCAGCTCCTTGACGAAGCTCACCCGACTCCTGTTAGCTGCATTCTGGGTCTGGGGACCCTTTTCCAGGCTTTTCTCATCTGAGGCTGGAGTGTGCCAACTCCTCCTTGGAGTTGGGGAGCTAAAGGAAGAACCCCAAATCCCACAAGAATGAGGGGAGCACTGAGAGCTGTGTCAGGGAGCTCCTGACCTCACCTGTCCATGGGGACACCTGGGCTGCAGGCAGGTGGCATCTCTGCTCCATCCTTCCCCAAAAGAAGATCCTGGGGCAGATTTCCAGCTGGCTGTGACTCCATAGGGACAAGATCTCTGCTCCTAAAGAGACTCCCTATAACACTGTGAGCAAGCCGTGTTTCCACATCTCTGCTCCGACACGGAGCAGATTATCCGAGCTGCTGAGTTTTGCTCCAAACAAACATGATGCATAGAAATAATAAAGGCTGGAAGGGTTTTTAATTCCAAGCTGTGTTTCTGGATTAGTTCCCCATCATTAGGCAGTCAGGGAGTAGAGTTATTGCTGTTCTGCCTCCTTCTCAAAATCAGGCAAGGATAAAAAAACCCAGAGTTGTTGAGAGCTGGGGGTGGGCAGGAGAGCAGAGAACAGGCAGGAGAGAAGGAGTTTTTTTAGGGATGATATTGGACCACAGTGCAGGATCGCTGGTGGGAAGCTCTGGAGACAGCAGGAACTCTGCCTACGACCACAGTGAGGGCAAGGAATCTTTGGAAACCTTTCTTATAAATCCAAAGTCAAACGTTGGAGTCTGACTTGGGCCAGAAACTCTAATTAGAGCCCCCTTGATTTGTGCCATAAGTAGGACACTGCAGGGGGAACTGCTGAGGCAGGTGAGACTTATTGGAATTGCATCCCAGGGTATCTATAAATAGGGATAACAGAGGCTTGGCAAAAAGAGGCACAATGAAAATAACGGTGCACCCTGCCCACTCACTGAAGGATGAGGCACTTTAAATCTCAGAGTGACCCACCTTCAGCGCCGGTGGAGAAACTTGTTCTAGGTCAGCAGGTACCAAAAAGGCCCAGCTGTCATCAAGCACAAAAACAGGGCCATTTTTTGGGATGAAATCATCGCTTTTGATAGCCTGCTGCACTCCACATGGCAGCGACACGGGCACTGCTCGCATGACTCACGGGCTGGGCTCCTTCGCAGCCTCTCGCTGGTGGGCGGCTCCATCTGCACGGATTTACTGCTGTCAGTGTCCTCCTGCAGGGCCTTACTGGTCCCAGTGTCCATCTGCACGGATTTACTGGTGTCAGTGTCCTCCTGCAGGGCCTTACTGGTGTCAGTGTCCATCTGCAGGGCCTTACTGCTGTCAGTGTCCATCTGCACTGATTTACTGGTGTCAGTGTCCATCTGCAGGGCCTTACTGGTGTCAGTGTCCATCTGCAGGGCCTTACTGGTGTCAGTGTCCATCTGCACTGATTTACTGGTGTCAGTGTCCATCTGCAGGGCCTTACTGGTGTCAGTGTCCATCTGCACTGATTTACTGGTGTCAGTGTCCATCTGCAGGGCCTTGCTGGTGTCAGTGTCCATCTGCACTGATTTACTGGTGTCAGTGTCCATCTGCACTGATTTACTGGTGTCAGTGTCCATCTGCAGGGCCTTACTGGTGTCAGTGTCCTCCTGCAGGGCCTTACTGGTCCCAGTGTCCATCTGCAGGGGTTTATTTGTGCCGGGTTCCACCTTCAGGGTTTGTTTTGGGTTGGGTCTGTGGGTGGTGCTTTGCTGACTGCTCAGCTCCTCTCTGCTGGTGCGGTTGGGGCTGGATCCCACTTGGACTTGTTCTGTGGCTGGTCTGGAGTGTTATCCCTGGAATTTCAACTAGGAAGGGAACAACTGCTAGGTCTGGTGTGATGAGGGAGTGCTGGACTTTTTCATGGGAGTGGGCAGCTCATGTTTTGAAGCAGTGAGGCTGCAGCTCTCAGATGGCGGTGGTTGCAGGGGTTTAAACTGGAATTCCTGCAGCTCCCTGCTGAGCTGGCACATCCTCCTCTGCTTTCTGCACCAGCCTCTCCAGTGCAGGTGGATCCAGCACCTCTGGAGAAGGAGCGGGAGCTCTCTGGGATGGGCAGCAGGAGCACCTCTCAGCAGGTGCCCCAACAGGCTGGGGACCCTCCCGCTGCCCTGGGCAGGGGCTGTGCTGGGCTCCCCTCACCCGTGGCTGCCAGGAGCGGCCCAGCACCTTCCTTCCACAGCACCCACCACGGGCAGTGCCCAAATCCACGTGGAGCTGCCCCCAGACCCTCAGCCACCATCCCGGGGAGCTCTGTTTGCCTCCGAGCCCTGGGGCACAGCCAGGGAGATGCCGCAGCCTCCAACAGGGTGACACGGCGGGCGAGTCCTTCAGCCCTTCCCTGGGCCCGCCTGGGTGCGGTGGGCTGCGTCTCCAGACACATCCAAGCTTCCCCCGCAGCAGGAGAAGGGCAGGATGCTCTCGGCCGCTCTCTGCTTTCTCCGGAGCCCGACCCCGGAGCGGCTGCCTGAGGACTCGGACTGAGCTGCACGCCCCTAAAACGAGCAGAGCTCTTCTTTTCTCCCCGCTATTTCCATTCCAACCACAACGGCAGCGGCAGCGGGAGCAGCCGCTCCCATGGAATATTTATGAGCTGTTTGCAGAAATGTCAAGAAGAGCCAGCGGTTCTATGAACACCCTCCCGGAGCAGCGGGCCGGGGAAGTTATCCTCTGCGATCCTTACTCCGAGCGCTGCGTGCGATGCTTACAAGCGCCTTGCAAATCCCGGTGACATTCCCGTGCCTCCTGGCGAGCGGCGGCTCCAATTCCTGACACCGAGACAGGGATGGATGGCTGTCACTCCGGCCGGAGCAGCCCCGCTCCCCTCCCCAGCCTGCGCCCGGCCCGGGGGGCTCCGCTCCGCTCTGCCCGCTCCGAGGGTCCCAGCAGCCTGGGAACCTGGGCAGCAGCAGCAGCTCCTCACCCCCGCCAGGCACCCGCACCCATTCCAGGCTCACTTCAAGACTCCGGGACGAAATGTTCCCGTTGGCTTTGGGCAGTAAAAGCTGGAATTCTAACGATGTTCCCGAGCGAGGCTGTTACATTCTGTACCTCGCTAAATGCCTCTTCTTTGCTCTTTGCCTGCCTCGCTGCCAGACTGACCTTGCTGGGATGTGGGGATGAAGGAGAAGCGACGTGAAGTCTGGGAATGCATTCCCACACGCACACCCGATTTCCGGGAATTAGGGGCGGGAGTGGAAAAACACGGGGATGTTTAACTTTGCTCTGTGTGTTTTAATTTGTGTGCCACTTTTAGGAATTTTCCAGCTCACCAGAGGAGTTCAAGACCAGCTTCTTCCATGCTCCTCCATGTGGGTAAGTTCTAAATTGTTGGTTTTAGGTAGGACCTGAGAAGTGCTTTGGACTTTGACCTCATTGCTCTTGGCCAGCTTTTGTCAGCTGGGGTGGTCAGGAATATTTAGGTGAAGTCAGAGGACCCTTCAGGTTTTGATTTGTTCTCACCCTTGGAATATATTCTTTATTTCCAGAAGATTTGTGGGCTTTAAACAACCTAAGAAATGATTTCCAGCCAGGGGGAAGCAGAGCCATCCCAGAAGGAACAGAGGTTTTGTAGAATCACAGAACATCCTGAGTCGGAAGGAGACCACAAGGATCATCAGTCCAACTCCTGGGCCTGCACAGACACCCCAACAACTCCACCCTGGGCCTGGGTTTGTGGGACAAAGTGTTTGGGAGAAAAAGTGGCCTGGGAGTTCAGGGAAGGAGCAAAGTGACCCTCAGAGCCCCCATTTTGTGTGGTGTGGTCAGTGCAGCTGCCACCCTGCCAGGGCCCTGCTCTAACTCTGGGTGCTCCTGCTCCTGGCCAGCCTGGTTTGCTGTCTCCAGCCAAACCCTGGGCCCAGCAGCTCTGCTGTTGTCCAGCCTGGTGCCTCCAGGCCATGCTGGGGACTGCTGGTCTGCCCTGCTGCTGTGTCCCTCCTGGCTTCTCCGTGGGGTGATTTCATGGCTTGCCCTTGGAGCTGTCACCTCACTGTGACCCTCCCTGGACCTTGTCCTGACCTGTGGATCGATTCCCTGGCTTCCCCTTGGAGCTGGTTGGTCTCCTGGCTGGACCTGGCCACCATCCCTTGGTCTTGCTCCCTCACTCTGGTCCTGTAGCTGGAGGGGCCTTTTCCAGCCATGGCATCCTAATCCTGCCCTTCCCTGAGGGAGCAGCCATGCTCTTGCTGCTCCCTGACACACCCCAAACCTCCCAGACTCCAGCTCCGAAGGAGTGAGCAGAACAAGAGCCACCCAGGTGGCCAAAAACTTGTCTAAGGTGGCCTCACCCTTCTCCAGTGCTGCTAAATTTTGCTGCTTGCAAAAGCTTTTGTGGTGCTGGAACAATGCATGTGTGTATAAGGGGAATCTAGGCAAGATTTCTACTTTCCAGGTTATTTTTGGTTTGCTTGGAAAAAAACCGAAGAGGAGAGTGGGCTCCAAACCACGTTCCAAAGGCTGGAAAGGAAGCATCTGGTGTGCCCAGGGGTTGTCATAGTGAAGATGAGTGACACATAATAATGATGAATCCAGAAACTTTCACCTTGATTTCCCTGCCTGGTGGAGCTTTGAAGTGAGCCTCTAATATTATGTTAGCAGTTTATTGTGTGTGCTTCATTAAAAATACATCACAGGCCTCTCGGAGCTGGAAGGGACGCAAATTAGGTCAGCGAGTCCAGGCTCCCGCTGCTCTGCCAGGGCTCTGATCCTGCTAATGACTCCAGCCCAGCCCTGGCAGGTGCTCGTGTGCTGCCAATTCCAGCTCTGGGCTGACAGGGAGAACAGGATTTCACTCTTTACAATTTTCAGTTCTTGTTAAAAGGGGTTTATTTCATGTTCGCTGCCCGGCTGGTGTTTGAGTGTAAGGGGGGCAGCTCTGCCCCTTCTCTGAAACCCCTGAGCCTGGGCTGATCCCAAACCATGGGCAGCAGGGGAGGGGGGATTCTGCCCCTCTGCCCCACCCCACCTGCAGAGCTGCCCCAGCCCTGGGGCCCAGCACAGGAAGGACCTGGAGCTGCTGGAGCCAGGCCAGAGGAGGCCACAGAGATGCTCCCAGGGCTGGAGCCCCTCTGCTCTGGAGCCAGGCTGGGAGAGCTGGGGGTGCTCACCTGGAGAGGAGAAGGCTCCAGGGAAAGCTCTGATGTCCTGCAGCTCCGTCTGTGCTTTCAGGCAGGCAGAACCAGCCTCTGGATTCAGCCCTGGAGCAGTGCAGGTGCTGGGGTGTGACATGGAGCTGCTCTCCAGCAGGATGTCTCCTCCAGGCTGGAAGCACTTTGGTGGAGTGAGTCCAGGAACGCAGCTTTCCTCGTGGCTGGTCTCCAGCCCTGCTGTTCCCTTGGCCACTCCTTTGGGATATAGTGCAGGTTTAGGTGCCTCAGCACCACCAAGGGAACAAGGATCCCTTTGTTCTGAGTCCTGTGATATCAGAAATGAAGAGTTTGCCTCCAACTCTTTGTCAATCTGAGCTGGAGGACATGAGGGACTGAGAAACCCCAGGGCTTGCTGCCACCTCATTGTGTGGACTCTTGGGGATAGGTGGCACCTCAGAATCACCCATTTTGTGTCTGGGCTGGGCTGCTGGTGCTGTGACTGAGCCCAGGGACAGATGGGCTATTGGGAAGCAATTCCTGGCTGTGAGGGTGGGCAGGCCCTGGCACAGGGTGCCCAGAGCAGCTGTGGCTGCCCCTGGATCCCTGGCAGTGCCCAAGGCCAGGTTGGACATTGGGGCTGGGAGCAGCCTGGGACAGTGGGAGGTGTCCCTGCCATGGCAGGGGTGGCACTGGATGGACTCTGAGGTCCCTTCCCACACAAACCATAACTTGATTTTGTGATTCCATCATCCACCGACTCCATCAGGTTTCCTGGGGGCATCCCAGGGAATCAGGGCACCAAGCCCTGCAGCTGGAGCTGTGGGTCCTCCTGATGTGGGTCTGGCTTTTGGCAACCTCGAAGATGCATCTGAGATGTGACCCAGGGGGGAAGGTTCTGACCCAGAGTTTGCTGCCCCTGCAGTAAGGTTTGCCCAGGGTCAGTGTGGGGCTGGCACATGTGGGGAGAAAGAGAGCAGCTCTGCAGGGGAGGCTCCAGTGGGGTTTGCCCTAAGGAACCATCACACTCCAGAGCTGTTGTGCTCTGCACCGAGGTCCACAATCAGGGACTGATCCTGTGGGGAATTCAGAGCCCCCTGAGAGCTCGGGGACCCCTCACTCACCGCTGCTGGCAAATCCAAGCACCCTGAGGTGTCCAGCCTGGACTCTGTGGCAGGGGACACTTATTCCAGCTTGAAGATGCTGCTGCTCTCCAGGCTGGCTCCCCGGGGGAAGGAGAGCACAGCCCTTCATTAGCTGTAATGAGTGTCTGTCTTGGGCTGGGGCCACTGGCTCTGGGCTCTGCCGGAGCTGTGCTGAGCAGCCCGGCCTGACCTAGAAAAACCCCTTAATGTGGTGTTCGTTTTGCAAGGGGCAGTGCTCTTATCTAATCACCAGCCACATCCCTCAGCAGCACAGCCACTGCAGCCGAGTTAACTCAATTAGGAGATCACCACGCCGAGCTATTTAGGGGCTGGGTTTAATGGCTGTAGCGACAGCAGGACAATCACGGGGAAACAAGGGGCACAAAGTGCTCTGCTGGGATAACTGGCATCGCCTTGCACCTCCTGGCAGAGCCCTGCTGCTCCTGGGGCCCTCTCCTTCCCACTGAGCCACTCTTCCTTGAGCTCCTTCTTTGTCATCTCTCAGCCTCAGAGAAACTCTCACATTTCCCAAGCATTTCAGTTGGAGAGGAGGCGTGGTGGGGGGTTTTTTTGCCTTTTTTTTTTTTTTTCTTTCCCCAAGATTTTTATTTTAAGGCCATCCTCCCCCTCTCCCCTGCTCCAGGTCTGCTTTGCCTTGTGCTGGCCCACTTGGGATGTGGCAGCTGCCTCCTGTCCTGGCGGGGATGGAGCCTGGGTGCTGTGCTGGACACCCTGGGAGGTTCCCCAGGGAATGGGGTCAGTCCCTGGAAGGTGTTTGCACCCTGGGATGCTGTTCCTTTAGGGCTCCTGGCAGCTTTTATTCCCATCTTCAACAGCCAAAGCAGAGGCACCAGAGCCCCGTGTGACAGGAGTGTCACAGAGAAAGGCAGAGCTGCTCTTCCACACCTCATTCCCTCCAGGAAGGGCTCAGCCCTGTGCTGTCACTGCTCATAGAGAAATGGAGGCTCTGGGTGTGTAAAATGCCCCAGGTGGCCCCAAAGGGTGGGAGCAGCAGTGGGATTTGGGCTCAAACTGCTGCGTTTCCATCCAGGGCTCACATAACATTCAGAATTTAAATCCTGAACTAAGGATTTAAATCAGCATCATTTCCCAAAGATATAAATTCACTTATATATGGTTTCTCCTTCCCATTTCCTCTCGTGTTTCACTACCAGAGGAATACATCAGGTCTGGGTGGATTTTGGAGACATTTCCTGCCCAGGACGGGCAGCTGGAGCTGGAAAGCCTGGCTTGGGGAGCGACCTTGCGGTGGGATGAGGTAGGAATTCCAGGTTTGCCCCACCGTGGGGTCAGATCCTGGCAAGCATTCCTTCAGATGAGGAACAAAATGATCTCATCCTTTTCCGCCCTGGCCTCACCTCACTCAACCTCGAGAGCACCGGGGGTGGCAGAGCAGCTCTGCTCTGCTTCCCACAGGCACCGTTTCATGTGTGGCCTCTTTCCCCCCACCCTGCTCTGGATACAGCACTAAAAATGGGCTGCTGCTCGTTGCTGTGGTGCCCAGGCTCTTCCCAGCCAGCCAGGAAGGTTTTTAAACGTTGGAAAATAGCGAGGTTATTTTATCAGCATGCTAGGCCGTGTTTTTTTCCAGGGGCTTGGAGAGCAGGATTGGGGTTGCTGACCTCTCGTCTGCCCAAAACGCACCTGGGGTTTGGGTTGCTAGAGCAGCAAAGTGCCAGGAAGCTGCTCCCAAACTCCTTCTTTTCAGCAAACAAAAGATCCGTGATTGCACTGCTCTGAGGGTGACATACAGGTTAAAAATAAAAACAAGCATAAACCACAGGAATAACAAAAAACTCCTCAGAATTGTGGCATTTCTATTCTTCCCATTCTTTCCATCCCAAGCATTCAGCTAACCAGGCAGCATTTGTAAAATCATGGAATGGGTTGGGAGGGGCCTTTAAAGGACATCTGCTCCCACCCCTGCCATGGGCAGGGACACCTCCCACTGTCCCAGGCTGCTCCAAGCCCCAGTGTCCAACCTGGCCTTGGGCACTGCCAGGGATCCAGGGGCAGCCACAGCTGCTCTGGGCACCCTGTGCCAGCTGTCTCTAATGAGAGTGTTTTGGGGTGCAGGTTCATTCCTTGAATTTGGCCCCCACACCAACCCTCAGCATTTCCATGGCCAAGTCAGTGTCTTGAAGCTTTTCCAGCATTTTTTTGTTCCCAGTGGCACTTCCTGAGGCAGTTTGGAAGTCTCAGTGTTCCTGCCTCAGTCTCAGCAGGGAGCTGAGCCACCCAACATCCCAGCAATCCTTGAGGCCAGAAGAGTTGGACCCAGTGGAAATACTGGCTTTCATCCAAATTGAATTTTTTTGCCTCAGGAGGACTGGAAAGACAAAAACTGTGTGTTCAACAGAAAAAAAAAAAAAAAAGCTGCAGGATTGGTTCTATTTCAGGTGTGACAGTGGCAGCAGGAGCTCAGTAACAGCAGCCTGCAGTGAGGTGCCAGTCCCTGAGAGAGGCGGGCAGAGGTCACCTCCTGTCCCCCAGGGCAGCCCTGGCAGCTCTGCCAAGGGTGGGGAGCACAGCTCTGGTCCCTGCTCTGCTTCTGCCCCTTGGAGGGACCTCAGCAGTGGCCAGGCAGGGGAGAGGGCACTGCAGGAGAGCAGAGGGTCCCAGGACCCAGGAGAGGTCCCTTTGCTTCCTCTCACGGTGCATGTTGGGCTCGGGGTGAAATCCCTCAGCTCCCTCCTGCCCTGGGGTCATTGTGCCCAGCTGCAGCATCGTGCCAGGCCCTTCCCTTGGGAATGCAGGTGGGCAATGCCACCTGTCCCTGGGCCCTCTGCAGCACTGTGTCCTTGCCTTGCTCCAGAGCCCTGGTTTCCCATATGGAACGAAAGCAGGTTTGTGCCTCCATGTCCCTGTGGTCGCACACTCACCTCCCTGGTTCCAGGGTGCAAATTCACCCTCCCCAGCTCCACCCTCAGCATTTCCATGGTGCCCATGGGTGTTGTAGGATCATGGAAACAGTCACAGAGGCGTTGAGTCTGGAGAAGACATCCAGGACCATCAAGTCCAACCTTCGACCATGCCCAGTGATTCCCAAGTGCCACCTCTGCTCATTTTTTGAACACTTCCAGGGATGGTGACACCAGCATTGCCCTGCCAGCCTGTGCCAATGCCTGAACACCTTTTCAGGGAAAAAAATTTCCAAATATCCAACTTGAACCTCTCCTGAAAGCTGGAAGCTTCACAAACATTTTTGTGCCCAGTGTCACCACATGTGGAAGCCTGGAAGGCTCAGTGCTCCCACATCAATCCCAGGGAACTGAGTCACACAAAGACTAAAATGTCTCTATAACATCTCAATTCCTTTCAGAAGCTTCTTTTTTTTCAGCCTCAAGAAATGTTTTGTATGTTGAGAACAGCCTGTGTGCCTCCTGCCTGAAATCAATGGGCTTTTGGTCAAGATGGAGCTGAGGGAAAAAATCCCCTCCCCCCAAAAAATGGGCTTTTGCCCAAAATGCCTGTGGACATCTGTGAATCTGATAAGAGTCTGGATTCCTTTGCCTCAAGTTTTTGCAGGAAACATTTGCAACAGGAACACTGCTGATGGATTTTCACAAGGGCACGGACTGACAGAACAGAGGGAATGGCTTTAAGCTGGAGGAGAGGACAATTAAATTGGATATTGGGAAGGAATTGTTCCCTGGGAGGGTGGGCAGGCCCTGGCACAGGGTGCCCAGAGAAGCTGTGGCTGCCCCTGGATCCCTGGCAGTGCCCAAGGCCAGGTTGGACATTGGGGCTTGGAGCAGCCTGGGACAGTGGGAGGTGTCCCTGCCCATGGCAGGGGTGGCACTGGATGGGATTTAAGGCCTTTTCCAACCCAAACCATTCCATGAATCCATGGTTCCACAGCACTGTAGCTGTCACTGAAAAAACCCAGAAGACAACAGTGTTAAAAAATGAAAATTTTAGTGGAAAACTGCAATCCCTTGGTGATTTCCTTTCCCAACGCTAAGGGGAAATGTTGAAAAAAGTGGAATTTTGCTGCAAAGGAGTGGGAGCTGTTGCTGTTCCTCAGGCAGCTGGAGCATGAGCTCATAGAGGCAAAATAGAAGTGGAGCCTGTGCTCTGGGGGCGAAGGCGTCTGGGGAACAGGAGCAGATTGTTGCACCAGGGAAAGGCATTAGGATTCAACAAGTGCAAACTGACAATCACGAGGAAGGAGTAGGGAGGGAGAAGATCAGGTTAATTAGCAGCCCGGAGGAATTGGAGGCCACAAGCTCAGCAGAACTTTGTGGAGGAATTAATTAAAGGTTTGTTTGGAGCTGAGCTTGACGATAAAGAAAAAAAAAAAAACCTAAAAATCCCCTGTTGCATCCTGACACTCGGAGCTGGTCCTGGAGCGCTGCCAGGCACTGGCACAGCCCCTGTTTACACCTCCAGGAGCCCGTGGACAGCAGGGAGAATTAATTGCCGTGAGGCAGACGAGGCTGTCAGAGGAAGCCCAGCAGAGCTGCCTCATCCCTGCTCCCTGCTGGGTGGGCAGGATGGGGAGAGGGAGCCGAGCAGCAGGAAGGGATCATTCCAGGTATGTGGGGATATGCCAGGCATGGCTCAGTGCTGCAGCACCACTGGGGACAGGGACGGAGTGACTCTGGGGGCAGGGCAGGAGCGGAGCTGCCAAGCACAATCCCTGCAGGGCTCCACTCCCTGCTCCCCATGGATAACCCACTCGTGCTGGAAAAAGCACAGGGACAGGTGAAGGTCTTGCAGAAAGGTTGTGCTGGTGGCAGGGCACCAGGAGAATTCCCTCAGGAGGAGCAGTGGGAATGCAGCTGCTCGGCTCCAGTCCTCAGGGCAGAGTGAATTCCTGGCTGCACTCACATCAGAGAATCCCCAAATGGTTTGGGTTGGAAGGGGCCTTAAAGCTCACCTCCTTCCAACCCTGTCCCAGGGCAGGGACACCTTCCACTATCCCAGGCTGCTCCAAGCCCTGTCCAACCTGGCCTTGGACACTTTCAGGACCTTGATTTTTGCTCCTGTGCTGTCGTGAGGTCCAAGGACCTTTGTGTGTGGTGTGACTAAAGCAGGACACAGTGACACAATACTGGACTCCAGGCCACTGAAGTCCCCCTCAGCTTGGAGCTGACAGATATAACCATGAAAGGGACCTGACATCATCCTCTGTTTTTAAACATTAACATTGGGCATTACCTAATCCATGTGAAATGGGTTGGGAAGTGACAACAGACTCCCAAAAACGAGTAATCAACACAAAACTGTCACTGAATGGGGACATTTCTGTTGGGATCGCAAGCAAACGCTGGAGCCTTTGTACTTTTCAACTTTTCTATCAATTATCTAAAAATAAATGCGAAATTTGCAGATAACATCAGGCCTGGCAGGATGGATGCACAGATAAAAGCAGGCGGCTCTGCAGCCAGAGATAATTCCCGGGAGCGGGGCTGCTCCATTAAAATGTGCTTTCTCACCAGCAGATGAGTGTTGGGGCAGGGCACCCGGAGCTGCTGGAGGCTCCAGCTCCGGCAGGGAGCAGGGGAAGGTGACGGTGCTGGATGTCACTGCCAGGCCACCACCCTGGGGTGGGATTTCACAGCATCCAGCACAGGGGAAAAAGGTGATTTGGGCTTTATAGAAAGATGCTTTTCTTTGACAGTCCCTGCTTAGTGAGTTCTGAGAAATACTGGTGCTGTGGGTGGTGTAACTGGTGTTACTGGTGGCAGCGTGCTCACAGCCAGACCACAGCACTGCTTTGGGCAACTCCCCGTGCCCTCAGGGTGATGCAGCTCCCCTCAAGCAGGAGTCACAGGGAGATTCCATCCCCACATTCCTGCCAGATGCCCCTGCAGGGGTGTTTGGTGCTGGGCTGTGTGCCAGGGACTGCTCAGGGTGCCCCACACGGACCTGTGATCACTGGAGGTGTTTCCACCAGGTGTGGATGCCCCAGGACACCTCTCCCAGACCCCCCCAGGTGTGACACAGAGCCTTCTGTGGGACCCAGCTCTGGGGTCCCTCTGGCCTCCTGGGCCAACAGAGAAGAGTCAAACACAACTTTCCACCTCCTTTCCTCTTCCCGAGGAATGTGTGCCAGGTTGGCACCAGTGGACACTGGTGTGGGATCCCTGAGGCCCAGCAGGAGCTGGGAGAGCTCAAACTTGGTGGTGTGGATGCAGATGACTCTAAAAATGTCCCTCAGTGCATCACAGAGTCAGGGAATGGCCTTGGGTCCGAGGGAGCTGAACGAGGCTTTGGGATGATCGATTTTGCCTCGGCTCTGTTGCACTTAAATCACTTCAATTTTACACCTGAGTAGGAACAGCCCTGGCTGAAGTGGTGTCCCAGGGGCCCCTGCAGTTCTGGATTTCAAACCTGTTCCTGCTCCATGGCAGGTTACAAGTGTCCTGTGAGGGAGCCAATGTGACATCAGGCACGGCTTGTTCAGCTTTGAGGCCAGAGCTGGTCCTGCCCTCTGCCTGAGCAGCACAGGGATGGAAGGAAATTCCCATTTCCATGGATGCAGGGCTACAGCACAGGCAGGTGCCTGGAAGAGAAACAGGGAAGTGCTTCTGGAAGAGGAATTTTAGTAGGAATATCACGTTTGGTGGGATCTGTCTGTGCAGCCTTAGGGGTTACAGAGGAGGAGCAGGGTCTGGCTGCAGCCACTGCCACGAGAGCTGCTCAGTCAAAGCAGGGTGGGAATCCCTCCCCAGCCTGGCCAGAGCAATAAAGGGAGCAGAGGAGAGGAAGGTGGGAATGCTCTGGGATGCTGGGCTGGTTTTGGCTCTGCAAGGAGGCTTTTCTCAGTCGTCTGTGTAGAACTAATGATACAGCTAAAGAGGGAGCTGGAATGGTACAGGAATCCTGAGATCAGAGGGAAGATAAGCAGATGTAAACATCTCAAATTCCTACAATAGGGGGATTCTTTTTCTGGAGGTGCTGAAAAGAAGAATTTTACCAGCAGCCCCGGAGCTGATTGGGGGTGAGACAGCAGCCCCGAGCCTCCTGAGAGAGGGGGATTTATTTAGAAGACAACCACAGGCAAATATGTTCTTTTTTCTTCCCTTGCTTTTTGATGAGGAATATTGCTGGAATCAGCTCAGGGGAGGGAGGCTTTGATCATCCTTTCGGAGAGCGAAAAAAGCTGCTTTGAATTCTGCTGCAAAGCAGATCCCAGGAGGGCTGTGGGAGGGATGCTCACCTTGGGGCAGAGCCCCTGGGCAGGTGTGGGACTGTCTGCAGAGAGGGAGTGTCCCCTGTCCCCATCCTGCCCTTCAGACAGACCTGCAGGGGCAGAGGAGCCTTGAGAGCACAGAACCATGGCATGGTTTGGGATGGAAAAGACCTTCAGGACCATCCAGTGCCACCCCTGCCATGGGCAGGGACACCTCCCACTGTCCTAGGCTGCTCCAAGCCCCAGTGTCCAGCCTGGCCTTGGGCACTGCCAGGGATCCAGGGGCAGCCACAGCTGCTCTGGGCACCCTGTGCCAGGGCCTGCCCACCCTCCCAGGGAACAATTCCTTCCCAATATCCCATCCAGCCCTGCCCTCTGGCACTGGGAAGCCATTCCCTGTGTCCTGTCCCTCCATGCCTTGTCCCCTGTCCCTCTCCAGCTCTCCTGGAGCCCCTTTAGGCCCTGGAAGGAGCTCTGAGCTCTCCCTGGAGCCTTCTCCTCTCCACCCCCAGCTCTCCCAGCCTGTCATATTCCCAGAGTGCTGCTAACGAGGTGAGGAACGAAAGATGCCACACAAACCTGAGCTGCTCCTTGAGAGGAACCCAGAGCACTGGGGACCTCCAGACAACAACACAGACCAACCACCTTAGGGCCTATTTTGAGCTAAAACCATCCAGAAGCCAATCCTGGTGTGGAGGAACCCACGGTCAAAGTGGCCAAGGCTTCCTTGGTGGTAAAAGCAGTGCCCATATGAGCTCCTCAAAACAGGAGGGAAGGAAAGACAAAGAGTTGGGAACAGACTCCTGGCAGGAGCTGTTAAATCCATCCCTACTCACATGGAAAAGTTGTGGCATCAGAAAATGTCCCAGAACAGGACTATGGTTTGAGCTGGGTCATAAATCCAATTCCTCCAGGAAAATGCCCTTGGGATTTTCAAACAGTGGCTGACGACAGAGAGAGGAACCAGGTCCAGTGCTGTGAAATGGGAATGTAAAAAACCTAATATTTGTGCATTTGCCTGGTTTGTCCTGCACTCAGAAACAAGTGTTTGTTTAGATGGTGCTAATCAGAGGAGCATGAAAATATTCCCAAAATAAATGTCTTTTTAAATTCAAGAACCAGTGTTTCTCTGAAAGAAATTGCTTTGAGGGACTGACACTAATTTTCAATTATTTTTTTTTTTCATTCTGTGCTTCTATTTTAAGCAAAATGTTTAAGAAGCAAAACTTCACAAGACTTTGAAAGTGCATTTTGTTGAGTGTGGGGGTTTTTCTTCTGTTTGGCCACTGAAACCCCATGAGAAAGGAGAAAAGTCAACTTCTCCCATGTGGATATTGGCTCCCACCTGATAAAATCCATTTTTCCCCAAAGGTTGCTTTGTAAAATCATGAATATTTAAACCCAAAACTTCACTTTTTAAAGATGAGGAACTCTCCTCTGCTTGCCCATGGTTTCGAACTGGACAAAGTTCAAATGAGAGGGAAACTCCAGGTGGGAAAATGAAATCTTCCTTTGAAAGAAATTGTAAAGAAATTTCTTTTCTTCCTGAAAATTATGTAATTGGAAAAAAAAAAACCAATCAGAGGCCACCTCAGTTTTCTTATCAGTTTCAGTGTTATTATTTCTCTGAGCCATTTCCCAAGATTTTTCTCTAACTCCTGGTGGAGACAAACCAAGGAAAATTTATTCCCAACACCTGCACAATGTGGCTAATTGATCCTGATAGGCATCCCAGATAATTGCTATGGAATCCTCCATTTTTGGGAAAAGCCTGCCCTGGCACCGCAGCTTTGGGCATTAAATCACATTTATCTCCCCCCACCACATGGGATTAATGCCTGGGAAGGGAAATCTGGGAATAACCCCGGGAGTGGAGCTGGGCAATTCCAGGGCTCAGCCTGGAGAAAAGGAGGCTCAGGGCAGGGAACGGAGCTGGGAAGGGGCTGGAGCCCCAGGAGAGACGGAGGGAGCTGGGAAAGGAGCTCAGCCTGGAGAAAAGGAGGCTCAGGGGGGCCCTTGTGGCTCTGCACAACTCCTGACAGGAGGGGGCAGCCGGGGGGGGCAGGCTCTGCTGGCAGGGAACAGGGACAGGAGGAGAGGGAACAGCCTCAGGCTGGGCCAGGGGAGGAGCAGGGTGGAATTCGGGAACAATTCCTTCATCAAGTGGGTAAACCTTGGCAGGGGCTGCCCAGGGAGGTGATGGAGTGCCCATCCCTGGAGGTGTCCAAGGAAGGAGAAGATGTGGCACCTGGGGACAGGGCTCAGTGGCTGAAGGCTGAAGGCCTTGGTGACCTTGGCAGTTGTTTCCAGCCTTAATGACTCCATGACTCTGATTCCATTCCTTGTGGGGTTGGAACCAGCTGAGCTCTGCCACCATCCTCTTCCTCACCTTCCCACAACAACCTTCAGTGGAGCTGATCCCAGAGCTGCTGCTTGGAAGTGTGGCAAGAGGAGCCAAGGGCATGGCAGGGAGCCCAGGATTTGCAGCCCCTGGATGCTTTGGGGCCAGCCTTGCTGATTCACCCTCTGCTCCAAACCCTGCCCTTCCACATCATCCTCCTGCCTTTCCCCATCCTCCTGGGCCTGGCTGCTCTGCCAGGAGCTGCGGTGTCCCAGGCTGTGTCCCATGGCTGTGTCCCTGACTGTGTCCCCATGGCTGTGTCCCTGACTGTGTCCCCATGGCTGTGTCCCCATGGCTGTGTCCCTGACTGTGTCCC
>VZTN01003917.1:171544-251661 GCA_013400515.1 Erpornis zantholeuca
CCCAGGCTGTGTCCCCATGGCTGTGTCCCCAGGCTGTGTCCCAGGCTGTGTCCCCATGGCTGTGTCCCCAGGCTGTGTCCCCATGGCTGTGTCCCCAGGCTGTATCCCCATGGCTGTGTCCCAGGCTGTGTCCCCATGGCTGTGTCCCAGGCTGTGTCCCCAGGCTGTGTCCCCAGGCTGTGTCCCCATGGCTGTGTCCCCAGGCTGTGTCCCAGGCTGTGTCCCCATGGCTGTGTCCCCATGGCTGTGTCCCCCCGGCTCTGTCCCCAAGCCCCCCCGGCTCCGCACTCTGCCGCTGCCTTTGTTCTCTTTTCGTCTCTCCTTTATCAGCCGCGGCCAGGCAGCGCTTCCCGCCCGGCAATTAACAGTGGCAATTAAGAGCTGCCGAGGTAGGTGTTTCCCCTCCGGAGGGACCTGATGTTTTCCATGCTGAGCAGGAGAGAGATTCCCACCGAGGGAGCTCATTTGTGCTGACGAGGAAATGTTGTCCTTGCTGAAATCAGGCTAAAAAGTTGCAAAGTATTAAATTGGTTTTGTTTTTTTTTATCTCCTGCCAGTCCCAAATCCCTGCCAAAATATGAAAGCACATAAATTTCAGGTGATTGCTGCCCGGTCTGTGCTTTTCAGAGTTTGGAAAAGCAAGTGAGCAGTGAGGAGAAGCAGCAGCTGCCCAGGAAAGGCCTCTTTTCCCACAGCCATTCGAAGGGAATGGTTGTGATGGAAAGAGAGGATATTAGACTTGTCCACAGGATGCAGCCACTGCTCAGTAAATGCTGCCTCAAAAGGTGTCTGTTGAGCCTCTCAAACCCTTTAGTGAATGATAAAATGGAAAAAGCTGGGAAATAATGGGAAAAGATAATCCGGACCCAAATGGAAAAAGCTTCCTGCAAAAATCTAATCAAGCCACCAGTGACACTGAGCATTTCCAGTGACTCCTAGCTCGGAATTCAAACACTCCTGGTGTCCAGTAATGACGCTTTATGTCTTGTGCACTGGGTGCCAGTGTGGAATTAACCGGGAAAATATGGATTTTTATAAATAAGGCTGGTTTTCAGTACCTGGAAAATAAGTTTAAGCCTCACCCTGCTTGTTCTCCAAGTGATCTAATGTTGAGAGGGAAACAAGAACAGCCTCCACCACTGCCTGGGTGCTGATGAGAAATGATTAATCCAATCCTGGCTGAAATAGCTTCGCAGGCATCCCCAGGACAGCTGGATGGATGGGGCACTCCACAGAGATGGAGCCCCGTGCAAATAAAACAACAAGGAAATAAGGGAATGTTATTGATGGAGATTATTTCTCCCCTTACTCGATCATAACAGTTTTATATCTGTGTAAAAATGAATTCTGCTTGGTAATGTGGTCTCTGGGAGTTGTATTTATTCTGTTTATTGCTATCAGGAACTTATTCCTTTGCATAAATTATTCATGGGAATTAGACATGCTCGTGAGGCCTCGTTTGTGTGGGGAGGGATGGGGAGCGGGAAGGCAGCAAGAAACATCTTGGTTTGGGTTCCTTGGAGGAAGAGTGCTTGAAAATCACGGGGAGTGAGGAGAGCCCAATGGGGATGGGTCACAGCACTGAATTCTCCTGGGCACGGGAGCCCTGGGGGTCTTGGGGTGTCTTTGCTACACAGGGCAGAGCTCTGTGGGGGCACAGGGAGCCCCCCAAAGCAGTGAAGAGCAGGAGAGGAGGAGCTGCCCCTTTAACAAGGCACAAAGTTCATCCCCCAGCCTCCGAAGGTGCAGGATTCTGTGCAGACAGAGTGTTTAGGGGGAGATTTAGCGTCCTGCTGGAACATCTGCTCTCCCTCGGCCATAAAAAGGGCTGGATGGCCATTGGTGATCAGCGGGAGATGGGAAAAGATCAGCATTAGTGTCCCCTGTGGGGAGGAACCTGTGCCAGGGAGCACAAGCACTGCAGTCTCGGCTCTCCTCTGGCAGATGCCAGGCAGGAGGAGGGAACAGGGACAGGGACAAACTGTGGGATGAGGGACAAACCCCTGGGACTGTGCCCTCAGCTGCTGCCCCAGCCGCAGCTCACCTCACGGGGGCTCTTGCAAACCAATCCTCTTCTATTTTAAACCACATTGTTATGCTTAAAAGCAAATTTTCCCTGCTGCGATGGGATTATGATTTAAATATTGTCCCAGTGTGGTCTCAGGAGCTGGGCTTGCAGGGCTGCTGCAGCCAGAGGGGACGGAGCTGCCCTGCCTGCACCCCTCACCCCAGACCTTCTCTCCTCCCCTTGGTTGTTCCTGCTCCATCCTCTCCTGCTGTTTCGTTGCCCCTTTCCAAGTGGTGATTCAGGAGGCCTGGGTGATTTGCATTTTTTGGGAGAGTTCTTGGCACCGCTGAGGTGTTTTTGTGCCCACCTGAGCCTCGTGTGTGTCCCAGCAGAGCTGGTGGTCCTGCAGGAATCACACCCCAGGGGTGATGCTCTCAGCAAAGCTGCACAGCCTGTCTCCATATCCCACCTGGAGCAAAGCTGGGAATTCCTCTGGAATTTCTGCCGTGGGTTTTCTGTGCACACAGAGCCCTGTGCTGGTCTGGGCAAGGAGCAGAGCCCACGCTGAGCCTCCCATGGCTTTATCCTTGGAAAAAAGCAGCTCCCTGTGAGCACCACAGGCACCAGATTGCAGCTCCAGGGGCTGGGTGTCACTTTGGAGCTGTCAAGTGGCTCATTCCTCCTCCAGAAGCCTGGGATGCCGTGAGGAAAGTGGCCCAGTGCTCTGAGACTTGCACTTTTCCATTGGCAAGGGAAGAATGGAATATGCTGGCAAAAGCCATGATGGAAAACACAGGGCAGGGCAGGAGGAAAGTGTGATGTGAATAACTGCCAGCTTCCTCTCAATGCACACAGGAATCACTAAAAATCCTCCTCTCACCGAGGAAGAGGCTGAGGAGTCACTTCCTTCCTCATGGTGTCATTCCACGCAGGAAATCTGGTGAAGCAAATCCCCACGGAGCTGCCCAGCCCCAGCTGGGAGCTGCCCCCCACCCTCTGCTGCCTTGGGCATGTTTCCAGCCCCAAACCTTTCAATTCCTTCCCAGCTGAGCTGGGGGAAGCTACAGGAGAAACACTGGAGAGATCCAGGACAGTTGGGAAGAGTCAATTCCTTATGGAGCAGCTGAGGACACTTGCAATGTTCAGATGGAGGAGGCTCAGAGGTGACTTCACCAGGGCTGCAGCTCCTCCCGAGGGCAGCTCCGATCTCTGTGCCAGGGACAGCACCCAGGGAACAGCTGGAGCTGGGCCAGGGCAGGCTCAGGCTGAGCTCAGGGAAAGGTTCTTCCCCCAGAGGGTGCTGGGCACTGCCCAGGCTCCCCAGGGAATGGGCACAGCCCCGAGGCTGCCAGAGCTCCAGGAGCGTTTGGGCAGCGCTGCCAGGGGTGCCCAGGGTGGGATTGTTGGGGTGTCTGTGCAGGGCCAGGAGCTGGGCTGGGGGATCCTGTGGGTCCCTCCCAGCTCAGGATATTCCATGATCCTGTGATTCCATGATTGGTGTGCATCCGAACCCAGCAGACACAAGAGCCTCAATCAAGGCACAGACAGCACGGATCAGATTGGTGATATGAGAAATGATAAAGCCATGACCCCACAAATGACTGGGAGATGAAAAGAGATAACAACTTAATGGGAGCTCACTCTGAGATAAGGAAATGGGGATGATGAACAGGAGCCAGGAATTTATTCATAGGGAAATGCCAAGTGGAAAGAAAGAGGTGCTGTGATTTCTGCGTCTGACAATGGGGAGAGATAAACTGTGCCCCTGGAGCTGATATCCACATTGTTAACACAAGCTGTCACGCTGGAAACAGGAGACAAAGCCTCACAAGGATGAGTCAAGGCTTGGAAAACCTGAGTGTGCCAAACAGAGGCAGCTCCATCCTTCAGTTTAATAAAGTGAAGTTTGTGAATAATAGCACAGCACAAAAATCCCCCCACAGGGTGCAGATTCCTGATAGCAAAACAATGTCTAATTTTGCAGATAAGCACAGATCAAGATCCAGGGGTAGGAAATTGCAGGCATGGGAGGCTGAGGCTGGGAATGACGCAGGGACTTGATTCCTGATAACTGGGACTCTTTAGAAAGCTCGGGATCTTTTGTTAGACCCTCTAAAAAACGAGGCACACTCTGCACTGTGGGCTCCAGGTTGGAAAGGCTGGAGAGAGCAGAGAATCTTGCAGAGAAATACAGAGCCCTGGGGCTACACAGAGCCCAGAGTGAGAGATTTTGAGGCAGCAACCCGAGATGGCATTTTAGGAAATTTCAGATATTCCTGAATTAAAGCCCCAGGCAGGGCCACCCACGTGTTCCTGGGTGTTGCCTTGGTGGACCCCAATCCTTCAGTTTGCTCAAGGAAGGAGGGAATTCTGCCATAAATTCACATTTGAGGCAGAAGGAGCAAGGTTGTGCTGTGTCAGATGCCAGGCTGTTTCCTTATCTCTGAATCCCAAATATTCCCTGCTTGCTGGGGGCATCCTACAAACCAGGAGGAATTGCCTCCTGAACATGGGCAGAAAAATAAGAAGATGCTGGTGTCAGTCCCTCCTTCCAAAGTGTTCCTTTGGTTCCTCAGACAGTCCCTTTCCATGGAGATGGAAAGGACACTAAAAGCCCCATGGAACGCTGTGGAAAGCACTGGAAATCAATCCAAGAATGAGCAGTGGAAAGGAAAACCCACCTTGCATCCATCCTGCCTGGAATCTGCACCCCCATGGTCACTGTACGTGTGGCAGGGCTTGAACAGGCACGGAGCTTCCTCTGTGCTCTCTGCCCTTGGGAATCCTCCCATGGAAGGAGGGATGTGGGATTCGTTGGAAAAAAATATGGGACCTGCAGCTAAAACCCTTGGAAAACATTTTCCCTTTGTTATGTTGAACTCACAGTATCATTTCTTCCAGTTTTCTGAATTTCTCAGATTTATGTGCCCTTGTTGGCTGGAAGCAATGGCAGCAACAAGCACAGAGCTGTCCTGCAGTGGAAAAAAATCCCCAGGATGTCGCTAAGAAACTGCAAATATTTAATTATCGACAGCTCAGGGCCAGAATCCATCATGATTAGATCCCCTCTGTAATCAGTCTAATTGGGAACAGCCCTGAATGGAGGTGCTGGGCTCTCACTGAGGCTGCTCTCCCTTTCCTGGAAACATCAATGCTGCCTCTGACGTGGGCTCTGCCTGCATCTCACTCCCCTTCCCTCACCCCGGCTTTTCCATGAATCTCCAAACCACATCCGTTCTCTGAATCACAGCCCCAGCCCGCCCTCACTGCTCCGGGCACAGGAGCTCAGAAAATAATTCACTTTTCTCTAAAATTCCTTGGTTTTATGGGTCCTGGGAGCAGGAGCTGGCAGCAGTTTGGGTGTGGTGGTGACAGCTCAGAGCTTCCACCTCCTTCTGCTCTTTGCAAGTGGGGTCAAGGCTGCCTTGTTGGATGGTTGGGAGTAGGGATCTGCAAGGAATTGTTGCCTGGATTTTGTCAGTGATCCAGAAAATAGTGTGAGGCTGACCCGAAACTGCAGCTTTACAGAGCTTTTGGTGAAGTGAAACTGCTCCTGCTGGGGTAAAATGCCAAATGAAACATTTTCCCTGGCAAGAATTGGGTTGGTTTGTATTGGGGGAGTTGGTTTTAGAATGATTTGTAGGAAAGGGGGAGTTTTAGTCCTCAGCTGCTCACCTGGCTGGTGTTGGATCTGGGATGGGAACCCAGAGGCTGCACGGACACAACCTGCACTGAGATATGGGGAGGAGGCACAGAACCCTGGAGCAGTTTGGGTGGGAAGGGACCTTAAATCCCATCCAGTGCCACCCCTGACATGGCAGGGACACCTCCCACTGCCCCAGGCTGCTCCAAGCCCCAATGTCCAACCTGGCCTTGGGCACTGCCAGGGATCCAGGGGCAGCCACAGCTGCTCTGGGAACAGGGAGGAGGAGTAGGGGAGTGAGGAGGATGGGATGTGAGCCTCCTAGCAGGGGGAGGATGGGGCTCCCTCCGGATGCCCATGGGTGTCAGAGGGATCAGGAGCCTGGCAGGATCCACCTGCACAGATACTGGGGCAGAATGGGGAAGTCTCCATCCTATTAATGATCCAGAGTCCCATCATGGTCAGCAGTGAGAGATCCTCCCTGCCAGGAATCCACCAACCCATCAGTGCTGCCAGCAGGGAGATCTCCACACAGGGAAAAGCAGTGATGTTCCTGCTGAAACCTGGATTTTTTCTCCAGCAGGCTCCATGTGATGAGGCTGTCGAAGGATAAATTGGGGCCAATAAATTTCTCCTTTCCTTGCTCCTTCCCCAGGTTCCTCCTGGAGGAGCAGGTGCAAGACTGGAGGAACACCCTGGGTGAGGGGCACGGTCACCCCCATCCCTGGGGGCTGCTCTGCACCAGCAGAAACTGCTCCTTGTCCAGGTTCTCCTACTCCAGCTTTACACCTGCAGCTCCTCACAGCTCCAGAATCCACGTTTGGAAGCAGATTTTCCCTCAGCTACTACAATGAATGGATTTAGTGATGTTTTCCCCAGCCCTGGGACATGGCCACCATGGGCAGCCACAGGGATGGGGCTGTGCCAACCTCACTGAACACTCAGGCATTTGGGAATTGCTGAATTTGGAAAAGGATGGAATAAAGAAGAACTGAGCACATCTGGAGGTCAGGTAAAAGGGAATCTTCTTTGGGAAGGCAAAGCCTGCACTGGCCTTGGTACCCAGGTCACAAATCCACCCTCCCAGGCTCTCCTTGGTCTCTGCAAAGTGAAGCTGGAGCTGAGAGAGGAGTGGGGAGCACAAAGCAAAGGTCCTGAACAGCTCCAGTCCCAAAACAATCCCACCCTGGAGTTGGGGTTTGGGAGTTCCCATCTGGAGCCAGGGTTTGGGAGTTCCCACCTGGATCCAGGGTTTGGGGGCTCTTTGTCTTTCTCCACCCCTTGGTGGCCGATTCACTGAATCCCAGACACGGCTGTGTCCCACCTGAGAATCCAGCTTTGTCAGGAGGGTTGGGAGCGTGAATGAAGGTTGTCTGCTCCTGGGAAAGAGAAATATTTACTTTATTCCCACAATAAATGTAGGATAAGCTCCAGAAGCTTTGCTCACCCAATCAGGCATTACACACTTCCTTCCTTCTCTTTTCCATTTTATTTTTTTTCTTTTCCATTACTGTCTACCCAGCAAATGGAAACACTCTCCTGCCTTCCTGCCCGATGGAGATCTTGGGAGAAGAGATGGGAAGCACCTGCTGTGTTCCACACTCTGGGATCTCTCCTTCCTTCCTGCCTGGGAGGCAGAAATGAGGCCCTTGGCCTTCTCCCATGGGTTGGTTGTGGTGTTCCCTTGCTGAACAGCCGTGGAAAAGTGCTCCTGGGAATTTTTGTGTCCATCCCCTTGGCCTCCCCCTCCAAAACCTCTGATTTCTCCCATTTTCCACCAGCATTTCCCTTCACACTCACGGTTCTCCAAGGAAGGGCTCCATGGAGGGTATCCCAGCAGAGCTCTGGTCCATCCATGGGCAGCATGCCAAGCACAGGGAGATGCTGAGCACCTCTGGGGAGGGAGGACAGTGACCAACACGTTTCCCATCCCCAGCAAATGCCAAAATGTCAAACACGACAATTTTCCAAGGCTTTTATCAGGAAAAAATAGCTGGGAATGGAGAACATCCCTTCCTGTGTCCTTCAGTTCCCTGCCTGATGCAGATCTCATCTGGATTTTGCAGATGAAAGGAAGAAGGAAGGGAGGAGAAGAGCCTCGGACTGATTTGCTGACTGAGTATTTATTAAAATAGACTGGAGCAATTAAAGACAAAAGCTCCCCAAAGTTGGGATGCAAATTGAGGAGCTGGAAAACACAAAAGGAGAGGATCTGGTGGCAACTCGAATTCTGCACAAATCCTGATTTTTCACGGAATCACAGAACTCAATTCCCAGCTAAAGCCAAACTGAAATTTTCAGAAAAGCAGGAACTCGAAGAAGGATTTCTTATGGCTAAAGTGAAAATTAGTTTGACAAACCACAAACATTTCAATTGAAAACTGGGCCATCCTCTTTTCTCTCTCTCCTTTTTTAATTAACCTCAAACTCTCAAAAGCACAATGATGGCAGCCCAAGGAATGTGACATTGCCCAAGTGTCTCTAATAAATGCACAAGCTGTAAAACAAATATGGATTTGCAAAACATTTTGTTGTTCCCACATTTCCATTTTCCCTGACTAGAAGTATTCCTGCAAAATTTCAGCCAATTCCCTCTCTAATATTCGGCTGCCTTAATGCAATCATTTAATCCTGATTTAAAGGCTGTGAAATGAAGGATGAAGAGCTGATATTTCTCTGTAACCTTTTGAATTTCTATATTCTGACTCCGGTCCATTGGATCCATAACATCCAGATTGCGGGAGCAGAAGGGATTTTTTACATTTATTTTCATAATTTAATGTTTGTTTTAGAAAAAGGAGGGGAGGCAAAGCTGCCAGGGCTTAATCATGCAGCAGTCCTGAATCTCACCACGACTGGGGGAGGCAAGGAAGCTTTGGCATCTTTGCTGCAGTGCTAATTTGCATTGAGGAGGATCTTTCCCCTCCGCAGCTAAAAAAGATGAAGTGCGAACTTCCAAAGTGACATTTTGGAATTGGTGCGGAGCTCCTCCCGCTGCTGGGGCCGCGTTCCACACTCGCTGGTGCTTTTATCGGGCAGGTCTGGCCAGAGCAATGCACGCTGCGGGGGAAGGTGCGGTGCGGGCGGAGAGCTCGGGAAGGGAAGTTGAGCCCACAAATGAACGGAGGTGGTAGGAACAGCCAGAGCACGGGCAGGCAGGAGGGGGAAGGCACGGATCACCCCAGCCGTGAGATCCTCAGCAGAGGTCCCCCCGTCCCCACCCAAGGGCCCTTCCCTGAGCTGAAAGAGAGAGAGAACAAGCAGCGTTTGCTCTGGACCTGCAGCCGAGGCAGCTCCCAGCCCCGTTCCCCTCTGGGGTGACTCTTCCTTCTGCTCAGGGCAAACCCTGCCCCTGGCTGGAGCAATGCACAAGGAGCAGGGAATGGCTGGAGAGAAGCTCTGGGAGAAGGATTTGGGAGTGCTGGTGGGTGAGGGCAGGACCTGCCCCAGCCCTGAAACCCCTGAGCCTGGGCTGATCCCCAGTGTGGGCAGCAGGGGGGGGGNGAGGGCAGGGATGGATGGGATATTGGGAAGGAATTGTTCCCTGGGAGGGTGGGCAGGCCCTGGCACAGGGTGCCCAGAGAAGCTGTGGCTGCCCCTGGATCCCTGGCAGTGCCCAAGGCCAGGTTGGACATTGGGGCAGCCTGGGACAGTGGGAGGTGTCCCTGCCCATGGCAGGGGTGGGATGGGATGGGATGAGATGGGATGGGATGAGCTTTAAGGTCCCTTCCCACCCAAACCATTCCAGGATTTTATGATTTGTTTTTGAAAATGTCTGGTTTGGATTTGTAGCAACTCCAGGCCCTGCTGGAAAGGTCACAGGAGGGTGACAAGGGGAGCAGGGAGCAGCAGGTGAAGAATTCCATTTTACGCTTTTTTTTTTTCATTCATGTGGAAAAATCCCTCAAACTAAAAGAAAATACCCAGGACCCCTTAAACCCTTCCCAAAGCTCTGCCACATGCTCCATTTCCAGGACTGGTCACCAGGGACTGGCAGGAAACCCTGGCAGATGCTGAGCTCTGCTCCTTCCAGGCTGTCCCCGCTGGCTGCAAAGGCCACATGGAAGGACAGCTTTGGGGGCTGCTCACTGGGACATCCTAACCCTTGGAGGGGCACTTGGGAAAAAACTATCACAGGAAAAAAAAACAAGAAAAGGCAAAGCCTTGTCTCATCCTCAGTTCTGCTCAGTCCTTCCCCAGCAAATCCTGGGAGGGAGAGGCCCTCGGGGAACATGCTAAACAGCCCAGGAGTGGTGGAGGGTTGGTTGAGGAAAAGTGGCAGCAGAAAATCCCTGCTCCTCTTGGTTCTTTGCGCTGGAACATGGAGACAGCCCTTGGCCAGGGCCTTTGGGTGGGGGGAGAGAGAAATCAGAGGAACTGGGGAGTCAGAAAAGGGCATTTTAGACTGAATCCATCAAGGGGATAATGACAAATTGTCTGTCCCAGCTGGAGTCCCAGCCTTTCCAAGGAGCTCAGGTATGGAATTGCTGAGCTCTGCCCGTGCCTGGGAACCCCGTGCTGGCACTGGCCGCTGTGCCAAAGGAAAAAGGAGGTGGCAGAGGAGATGCCAAGGTCTGAAAGGAACTCCCAGGGAACCTGGGAAACATGGAGCAGTCTGCCTGCTGCTCTGGGAACACTGGGAAAGCTGCAGTGCAGAATGAATGAGCAGACGTGGATGTGCAGCAGGGAGAAATGCCTCAGACGTCTGAGCCCTTTGAAGGAGCTGGCAAACAGGGGGAGGAGGGTGATCCTGGGTCTCCCAAATGCCTCCTGCGTGTTCCCTCATTAGAGCTCCTCAGGAACCTTGGCTCAGGTGAGAACACATCACAGGTTCAGGAAGAGAAATAAAGAGCAGCAATAAATGAAAGTGGTTGCCAGGAGTGCTCCCCAAAGGTCTGCGCTGGGATTTGGGATGTGTAATATTCTTAAATTACCTGAAAAGGAGCAAATTGAAAGGAGGCAACATTTGCATGGGGTGTGTGTCAGAGAGCAGCCAAATCTGAGGCTGCTGGCAGGAAAGGGGGCAGGAATCAACAATATCCACGGGCTGGGAGGTTAAGGCACATGATAATAAAGACAAAAGAAAGTAGATGGGGAAATAATCATCAATCCTTCCCACTTGAGTGAAGCTCCAAACCAACTCATTCTGGGAAGGAGAAGAGCTGGACAAGGCTGTCAAGGCTTTGGTGGGATCTGGAAACAGGAGCCAAAGGGAAGTTGGAAGGGTGAGGAATAAGGAGCAGAGCAGCAGGAAGGGATTTGCACCCTGAAGGCCAAAGGCATTCCTGGTTGTGTCATTTCAGCAGGATTATAGGGGAATTAAAGGAAAAAATAGAAAAGGGCAGTGAAGATGAACAGAGACACAAATCCACTCTCAGAGGGCAGCAGGTGCTCCAGCTTCCCAAGGAAGGGATGTGATGTGGAGAGTGGGGATGGAGCTGGATAGGGAATATTCATTGGCACCAGAGCTTCTTGGGACAGAGCCAGCCCAGACTGCAGAAGGTGATGTCAAAGTTTTCTTTTTGTGGAAATTTTTAATGGAATCATGGAAGCCCAGGATGGTTTGGGTGAGTAGTGATCTTAAATCCCATCCAGTGCCCCCCCTGCCATGGGCAGGGACACCTCCCACTGTCCCAGGCTGCTCCCAGCCCCAATGTCCAACCTGGCCTTGGGCACTGCCAGGGATCCAGGGGCAGCCACAGCTGCTCTGAGCACCCTGTGCCAGGGCCTGCCCACCCTCCCAGGGAACAATTCCTTCCCAATATCCATTCCTGCTCTCTTTCCATTTAGAGCCACTTTTGCTTGGGTTTTTTGTTTCTTTTGGATTTTTTTGGTTTGTTTTTTTGGTTGAGTTTTGGGGGGCTTGTTTGTTTCTTTGTTTCACAGGGGTTTTGTTTTGTTTTATTTTGCTTTGTTTTATTCTGTTTTGTTTTAGCAGAGGTTCTGGGAGTTGTCCTGCTTGCCAGTCTGACAAATCCAAACCTTCCCAGAGACACAAGCACCAAAGTGGGACCCAGTTCCATACCTGGAGATGGCTCCAGTACAGACACCTGTGTGTGGATCACCCAGGACCACTCCTCAGAGCCAAGGAAAACCCTTGGGCTTGAGCCAATGAGTTCCCAGCTCTTCTTCCAAGCAGGATAATCAGGATGCAGCCCTGGATTCCCTGGAGCCTGGAGGACTCTTCCTGACCCTTTCTCCTGCATGGATGTGGCTGTGCTGCTTGAAGGAAAGCAGGCAAATGCCAAACTTTCTGGAATGTTTTTTAGGCATGTTCTCCCTTCAGCTCCACCCCTTCAGCTCGTCCATGTGTCTCCACCCTCTGGCCCCAGTGCATCTCCTGGAAGTGGCAGTTTTCCAAAGGCAGTTTCCCAAAGGCCAATCCCTCAGCTCAGAAGATGAACTTTCCAAACACTTCTTTCCAAGCCCCAAGGCAGTTCTGGGAGCCAAAACAATGCAAGCCTGAGGGCTTGGGCAGAGCCACCATGGAGGTGCTGAGGTGTCCCCAGTTGTGACGTTCCCAGTGCCTTATCTCCGTTTCCATGGGGCACACAGCACCTCAGCACATCACTGCTACCCTGGGACTCCTGCTCCTGGGAGCAGCCAGGCTCTGGCAGGAGCTGTCACTCATTCCAAGCACTCCCGAGCTGGGGGGATCCCTGGAACCCTGCAGGATCTCGTTAGCAAGCAGGGCACATTGCCCAGCCCAGCAGCAGCCCCGAGCCTCGGCGGTGTCACATCAGCTGCTCAGCTCTGTGACAAATATTCCATGGCTCATTATCCTTGAGAGGAATCTCCCTCTCCAGTGCTTTTAAGGCCTGGAGAAATTGGCAGTTGCTGTTTGCTTTTTGCTCAGGCAGCACCCAATTCTCCAATTAGGAATTTGTTGGGAGCCCCCTCGCACACGGAGCCCGAGGCCAAACCCAGCTCTGCGAGCGAGGGCTCCCAGCTGACCAAATCCTCGCCTTTGGCACAGCTTCCATGAAAAACCTTTCCCTTCAGCAGGCAAGTGTCAGCATTTTCCTCAGCAGCACCTTTATCAGAAAATGGGGATGGTTTTGCTCTTGGAAAAAGCCAAATTAGGAAAGGAGCAAAGAGGCCTTTGATGCTGAGCAAAGCTGGAATGCTGCATGTGGAGAATCCATGGGGATTCTTCCTGGCGACTGCTGAGGGCTTCTCCATCCACTGCCTCCACGTGCTGGGAATTCATCCTGAGTGTTGCAGGATCAGGGAAAATGCAGGGATCAGGGAAAGCTCTGGAAAGGCTGAAACGTGCTCATGCAGCTGTCCCAGTGTGTCCATGGTGTCCATGATTCCCAGGCATTCCCTGGGAATACCCAGTACAGCTCCGGTGTCCCCATGCACATCCCAAAGCCAATCCAGCACGGATGAGGTGCCATCAATTATTCCATGCACTGCACAGTGCTCAGGGATTTATGGCAAAAGCAGCTGCCGTGAATATGCAGCTCATTGGATAAGGATCAATATTTGAGGGAGACTGTTATGCTCACTATGGCTCCAAATCCCAATAAAACCAGGAAGTCCAGGTGCCAGGTGGGGACTTTCATCATGTGCAGAAGAGAAAAAAAATCAAGGAAGAAAAAGAGGAAAACAGCGAGGAGGGAATAAAACCCAAAAGTGCTTAATGACCTCTTCAGGGACTCTGAGTATTTCCAAACGAATTCACCAGCAGCTCCTGGGAGGTGCAGGAGAAGGATCCGGGGATGGGAACAGGGTGTCACTTGCAATGTGGAGAGATGGGCACAGATTTCCTGCCCAAACTCTTCCTGCATGGAAAGTTGGATTCTTGACTAAACTAAATTGATTTCAGAAAGTTCCTGAATCCTGTAGGGATCTGAAATCGTATTTTCAACTGAAATTTTGAGGCAGGAAAAAGGGAGAGCTTTGATGAAAAGTCAGCTCCGAGAAATGAGCTTCTGTCTGCAGCGATTTCCCTCCTGATCCAATATTGTTACAGCTGCTTAATATTTCCCCAGTTAAGCCCTATTTTGATGGAGAATTGAATATTTTTTCCTAAACTACTCCTTTTTTTCCCCAAGTTTTTCCTGTGCAGGCTGTTGAACTCCTCACAAAACCACTTCAGATAAACCCCCGGCTTTAATTTTTTAATGAATAACAGAAAATGCTGAGGGAAATATTAAAATTATTTTCCAGAGACATTTGCATTCTGACGAAACCCAGCCCTAAAAGCAAAATTTTCCTGGCTGCTGATGCCTCTTCAGGCTCTGATTTTTGTACAGCTGGTGCTCCCCAAGCTCCCAAAATCCAGGGGTCAGGCAAGTCCTGATGGACACACACATGGTGCTGGTGTCCCAGGCCTTTTCCTTGGGAATGTGGAGGGAATGGCTGTGCATGGAAGGCTGGAGCCACTTGGACAGCACCTGGGAAGGGATGTGTGAGGTCCAGCTGAGGGTTTGGGGATGTTTCACTTGGCTCTTGTTCCAGGGAAGTTGGGATGGGGCCCTGGATAAGCCTGGCCATGGCAGAGATGGTGTTTCTTCCAGCCCAGACCATTCTGGGATTCAGCATCACTCCAGCACCTCGGGAGCTCCATCCCTGGGGAGCTTGTTTAACACACAAGTCAGGGATCAAGGGAGGGAGAAAATGAGGCATTTCAGGGCAGTACAGCTCCAAATAAACTGGGTTTATGAGATACCAGACAATGATTTGGGTTATTGCCTCTCCTGTCTTACCTGTTCTTTGACCTGCCAGTAATGTTAGACTCTGAGGGCAGGGCAGCCAGGAGGGTGTGAGGGATTTATCTGATGAGCTGGGAAAAGGGCGGGAAGTCAAGGGGAGGGAAAACTCAGGGAGGGAGACACCGAGACTGCAGTGGAATCGGAGACTGGAGGCAGAGGTGGCACATCGGGAGAACAACAGGGAAGGACATTCCAACAACAGGGAAGAGAGGAAGCAGCTGAGGGAGGAGCAGGGAGAAGGGGAGCAGGGGACACTCTGGGGTCCCAGGGGACACTCTGGGGTCCCAGGACAGAGCTTTTCTGCTCGGAAATGACAGCAAAATCCAGTGGGGACACATCCTACAAAGGCAGGGAAAGGCAGTGAGGGATAACGAGGGAGCCTTGCAGCAGAATCAATTAATGAGCAAGTCAGCTGCTGCTGAATGAGATTTGAATTTCACACCAGTGCTGGAAACCCCGAAATAAACCTTTCCCTTCTCTAGTGCGTCAGAAATTCTGCCTTTTAAGGCAGCATCGCCTGCTAGATGTTGGAGGACCAGACAAGGGACAGAAAATAAACTCCCCTTGTGCCCCTCCTCTTGTGTCTCTCAAGCTCTTTATTCTGCTCTAAGCTTCCAGTCCTGGTGGAGTTGGGAAGGGCTGTTTTCACCCCGGAGGGAGGAGAATTCCTATGGGATGGAGAGGAACAGATTTCCAATTTCTGACTCAGTGCCTGCAGCATCCTGCAGCTCGTTCGAGGGGGAAAAGGCACCTGGCAAGGTGTGCTCCCCTGGGGGCTGCCCCACCTGTCCTGCTGGAATGGTCCTGGAAAACAGAGCTGGGGGCTCAGGGCAGGCTGGGGGGCACCTCAGTGCCGTGGATGGCTTGGGCAGGCTGAGTTTCAGTGGAGTCAGCGCCAGGCAGAGAAGGGGGAGGTTTGAACCGGATTTAATGAGGCAGGGAATCCTTGTTGTCCTCAGCACCAAAGGGGCTTCCATTTCCAGGAGATGGCAAAGATTTCATTCCCAAATGAGCATGGAAATACCTGAAAATCCTCAGGACTTCCTGGGCTCTTCCTAACTCCAAAGAGCTCTGCCAGCCCCAGGGAAAAGGCTGCCCAGAGCCAGAGCACCTGGCACTGCATTGGCACCTCAGTGACATCAGAGGCCGGGGATTGTGCCAAGGAACACCCTGGCTCACCCACTGATGCCAGTCCATGGAATCATGGAATGGTTTGGGTGGGAAGTGACCTTCAGGACCATCTCATCCCACCCCTGTCATGGGCAGGGACACCTCCCACTGTCCCAGGCTGCTCCAAGCCCCAGTGTCCAACCTGGCCTTGGGCACTGCCAGGGATCCAGGGGCAGCCACAGCTGCTCTGGGCACCCTGTGCCAGGGCCTGCCCACCCTCCCAGGGAAGAATCTTTGGGGCCATGAGATGTTTTATCAGGAATTCTTCCCAGGATTTGGTGCCTTCTGAAGAGGGACTGTCCACTCAAACCTCTCTTCCTTTTGAAACAAACATTAGTTCCAACCCTCTTGCCTCTCACCTGGATTTATGTCTCTTCTCATGGGAATTTGGGAAATTGAGAAAATTTCATCCCTGTGGACTTATTTTCCTGAAGCTTCTGATTCTCCAAGTCCCCTCAACCTCTCATCCATGATTTCTCTGTGGTGACAGAGCCAAAGACCTTCCCATCACACGGAACCTGCTCAGTACCTGCTGGGACAGCTCCACAGCCTTTTCTTCCTCTCCTCAGCTCCTGAGCCACCCACTGGTGCCATGTCCCAACATCCAAACCACGTTTCCTTCTTTCTACTGAGCCATTTTTCCACATCCAACTTGCCCAAGCCCAGAGTCCTCCGGATCATTTAGGAAAAGCCAGGACTGTGACCTGTGATCAGCTTTTGTTCTTTTAAAGCTTCTTTTTGGGGAAGGAGGAGCTGCTAACTCTGCCACGTGTAAATAGCAGTTTTACCATGTTACAGTCTAAGACACTGGAATTTTATGGGCTTGTGGAAAACCTCCTTAAAGAGCTGAGAGAGTGAATTCCTTCTGTTGTAGATTATTCCCGGAATGTTTATTTCCAGTGCAGAGAGGCTAAACCGCTGCATTTATTCCTTCTCACAGGAATAAACACATGAGTGGTCCCAGTCCCCTTGTGCTTCATCCCAGCCCCTGTGCCTGCTCTGGGAAGTCCCACGGTCTGGATTCCCCAGGGATCCTTCCACAGGGATCCTTCCCTGCCTCCCCCACCCTCCTTCTGCTCTCCCTGTCATGTGAGGAAAATCTGATCCCTTCCAGCAGGCTTTTTCCACTGTGTTTGTAAAGCTGCACCAGGATGGGTCCTGTTCCTCCTGCTCCTGCCTGGATTCATCCTCATGGGGACTCCTGAGTCCCTCTGCTGTTCCTTCCAAATTCCTCAGGGATATATATGTGCATCCTTCCTCCTGGGTCACCTTTACCCTGACAGCTCCTGGGGATGGATGGATGGATGGATGATGGATGATGGATGGATAATGGATGGATGATGGATGATGGATGGATAATGGATGGATGATGGATGATGGATGGATAATGGATGGATGATGGATGATGGATGGATAATGGATGGATGATGGATGATGGATGGATAATGGATGGATGATGGATGATGGATGGATAATGGATGGATGATGGATGATGGATGGATAATGGATGGATGATGGATGATGGATGGATAATGGATGGATGATGGATGATGGATGGATAATGGATGGATGATGGATGATGGATGGATAATGGATGGATGATGGATGATGGATGGATAATGGATGGATGATGGATGATGGATGGATAATGGATGGATGATGGATGATGGATGGATAATGGATGGATGATGGATGATGGATGGATAATGGATGGATGATGGATGATGGATGGATAATGGATGGATGATGGATGATGGATGGATAATGGATGGATGATGGATGATGGATGGATAATGGATGGATGATGGATGATGGATGGATAATGGATGGATGATGGATGATGGATGGATAATGGATGGATGATGGATGATGGATGGATAATGGATGGATGATGGATGATGGATGGATAATGGATGGATGATGGATGATGGATGGATAATGGATGGATGATGGATGATGGATGGATAATGGATGGATGATGGATGATGGATGGATAATGGATGGATGATGGATGATGGATGGATAATGGATGGATGATGGATGATGGATGGATAATGGATGGATGATGGATGATGGATGGATAATGGATGGATGATGGATGATGGATGGATAATGGATGGATGATGGATGATGGATGGATAATGGATGGATGATGGATGATGGATGGATGGATGGACAGACGGATGGACAGATGGACACTGCAGTGCTGCCATAGATCACCATCTGTGCTCCTGACTCCACCCTGCAGCTCCAGCACTACCATCCCTGTTTCCCAAGGATCCTGACTTGGTTCCCAGCACCCTCAGCTCCTTCAGCAGCTCCAGAGGGATCATTTCCTGAGGATGATGAGCTGAAGTTGTGCTGTGTGCTGGAAGGGAACCAGCAGCTTCCCAGGACCTGCCTTTGGACTAGCAGGGCCCTTCTGCTGTGGGGATCCCCTGTCCTGCCCCTGGAACAGGATCCACCTGGGAGATCCCACAGTTAAGCACAAACCTCCCCTCTCCACATCAGCAGTTCACTGTTGGCCAATCCATCCTCCCCTTCCTGGTGATTTATCTGCCAACATCCCAGCAGAGGTAATTTCCATATGGCACAAACTGCTGGAGTGGGCATTTTTCAGGATATTTAGAAGCCAAGTCACTTTCATTTGCATAATATTCAAATGATTTCTGAGTGTTGAAAACAGTTCACAGGAGAAAAACAAAAGGGTTGCTCATAAATTCTTTTTCCTTTACCTCTGGGTATAGGGAAAGTGGTCAAGGTGCATCCTGGATTAGTGCTGGGAGAGCAGGGAGTGGCTTTGGAGTCAAACCTGGTGGGAAAAGGGAACCTGTGGAGCGGGAAATGAGTATCTGCTCACACATGCAGAGCAAGGAGGGGGTGTCAGGTCACTGTTCCCAGGCAGAAAGGTTGGTTGGATCTGGGAATTCAGCTCCATTCCTTCCCGTTCTTCCCTGACTTGATGTCCCAAGTGCTTCACCTCCCAGTGCCTCCTTGTCTGCCCAGGCAGCCTCATCCCTTTATTTCCCTGGTCTGGCCAGTTCCTCTGAGCTGAGGAGCTGGGAATATAGACACAGGACACCTGGGAACAGGGACATGGGACACCTGAAAAAAAGGGACATGGGACACCTGGGAACAGGGACATGGGACAACTGGGAATAGGGACACAGGACACCTGGGAACAGGGACATGGGACAGCTGGGAATGGGGACACAGGACACCTAGGAACAGGGACATGGGACACCTGGGAATGGGGACATGGGACACCTGGGAATAGGGACATGGGACATCTGGGAATAAGGACACAGGACACCTGGGAATAGGGACATGGGACACCTGGGAACAGGGACACAGGGACATGGGACACCAGGGAACAGGGACATGGGACACCTGAGAAAAGAGACACAGGACAATTTCACCACACAGCTCCTGCCCAGGTGGGCAACACCCCAGTGCCAGGGCAGAGGATTCCCTTGGTCCCACCGGGGAAATCACACACAGGATTCCCACCAGGACTGGATGCACTGGAGGAGATCCCAGCCTTGCTTCCCAAACTGATCCCTGCAGCAGCCTCCATTCCATGCTCCAGCCTGTTTACCCTCTGAGGTTCATCCCAGGATGGCTGCTTGCTGTGTTTCATCCCAAGCAAACCTCTTCTCTTTGTTTACCTTAACAACATTTGCAGATTCCAGAGCTCAGATCCTTGGGATGGATTATACAAAAATCCCTGTGGCCCCTCCACCTCCCAGAAAGGATCTGGATGTGCTGCCAAGCTGGGGCCTGCTCCTGAAATCCTTAAGCTGTGCTTTACTTGCCCACTGCCTGCACACCTGGGTGCCTATGCTTTCCCGTGAAGGCTCTGGGAAACACTGGAAAGAATTTATCCCTGGATTTCGCTGAAATGGCATCAATAGAATGGCAAGAAAAACCACTGCAAATCCTTTTTATGCCAGTGGCTTTGACAGAGATACAGGGTTTGTTTGCTGCTTAATTTTTTACGTTAAATATATAAATAAATATGGGATTCAAGAGGGAGTTTTTTTCTCCATCCCTTTCCATCTCCTCCCATGCCTGGATTTTAAGCATTGTGTCACTGGTGGAAGAGGCCCAGTAGGAATGGCTTCACTGGACGCTCATTTCTCAGCAGGGGCTGGGAATTGGGGCAAAAAAGTGGGAGGCAGGGAGAGGCTGTGATTCATTATTGAGGGAATGGGAAGCACCTCCCAATCTCCTCTCGGCATCGGCTCTGCTCTCCCGGAGTGTAAATGGCTCATCCCTGACGGGAAAGCTTCATCTGGGAGCTGTGCAGGCACTCAGAATTCTCCTGCATCCTGCTGAGTCTGAGGCAGGGTGGCTTTGATCCCCCTGATAGGTGCTGAGCAGGAGAATCCGTGTCCAGCTCCTCCTGAGGGTCCCAGACCTGCTCTCCCCCTTGTCGGGGGGCTGCAGGGGTGCACTGCTCAGCCAAGCTCCTGGAAACTCCTGGGAGCCTTCTTCCCCACCTGGCTGAGGGAAAAGGGGCTGCTGATCCTCTGTGAAGCTCCTGGAAGCTTCTGGAAGATTCCATCCCCACCTGCTTGAGGGAAATTGGGGTGCTGCTTCTGGGTGAAGCTCCTGGAAGCTTCTGGGAGCCTCCTGCTCCACCTGGCTGAGGGAAAAGGGGGTGCTGACCCTGCCTGTCCCAGCTGAGCCCACGGATCCCATGTCCTCCCGAGGAACACCCCTTTGAGCAGCCAGTTGGGCTTTCTGTATCCCAGGAGCCTGAGAACCACACAAAAGGCACTTCTGGTATCCCACTGCCATAAGATGCCTCAGCACTTCCCCAAAATACATTCAGGGCAGGATAATCCCAGCACACTCCATGGGTGCCTGGCTGCAGTCACCTCATTTCTAGACTTGGAGCTCTTTGGAGAAGGAAGGATCTTGTTTTGTTTGTTTGCTCCATCCCCAGCAGGGTGGGATCTTGGCCCATGGTGGAGAAACTTGCGTGTTCTGTGAATACAAATGTAATTAATTAATGAAAGGAACCAGTGGGGAGGCAGAGCTACATGGCTGGAGGGACTGATTCTGGGCAACAAGATTTCTTTTATTCATTCCAAGCTCTTCCATGCAGGAAGCAGCTCAGGAGCTGGCATGGACCTCCAAAAGTTCTCCCACCTGTTCCCAGCATTAACCTTTGCAGCTCCAGCTCAGCTGAAGTGAGATCCCAACCCCCTGCGTGGCTGGGAGTGTCTCGAGCAGAGCTCCTCAGCAGCTCTGGGAGGCTGCAGGGTCCCTCTGGCATCTTGGAACTGGGCAGGAAAGAGCTCCAGGGCTCCTCATTAATCAGCCATCACACAGGGAAATTCCAGTGTCTTCTAACAGGCTTCTTCCCCTGGATGAGGAAGCAGCTGCCTCTTAATTAGAGGCTGGCTAAGTGCTACGTGTGCCCTGCGAGGCTGTGCATATTTAATAACTCGGCTCCCAGCTGCTGCTGCTCGCTGCTGTGTTGGAGGAAGCGCAGGCTGCAAAGTGCCCTTTGATGTTTCCTCACGCTGGCTGTCCTTGGAAACGGGGGGAGCACAGCCATCCAGCCACTCCAAAATCCAGGGAAACCACGTTGGGCTGGGAGGGGTCTCCTTGCCTGCACTGATCCGGCTGCTTCCTCCAGGGTGGGGCAGGAGCTGTGGGTGCTCCTGGTGAGGGCAGGGGAAGCAGGACACTGCTGCTGCCCTTCCTTATCCAAACATATCCAGGCTGGACTCTGCTAATGGACTCCTTCTCCTGGTGCTGCTGGGTCAGAGATGAACATCAGTGTGATTGAGGCTGGTCCAGCTCCTCACAGTGACCAGCCGAAGGTGGCCAGCACTGTGCTGTCACCTCTGGTGAGCCAGCAGCAGCAGGAGGTGGTGGAAGGAGGTGTGGAAGTTATCCTGCCAGGTGTTGAGAGCAGCAGGAAGGACAGAGGAATTCTGTCTATCCCTGAGCACTGGAAGCCAAATGTTTCCCAGCCCTGCTCATGCTCCAGCCCTTGTTAACTCTGAGGGTTCTTCTGTCTGTATTTTCTGCTTTCCAGTCCGGGTTGTCCATGTAGCTCCTGGATATTTCCATGTCCATCTTTCCCTCCATTTCTCGATCCTTCCTGAGGCATTTTGCAATTTTAACTTGCAGTGCTTTGGCTCCTCACCCTTCCCAACCCAGTGCATTGGTGTGTCTGGTTGGTGTGTCACAAAATTGCTCTCAGTATCTTTATTTTTCTTCTTTGGATGTCAGGAATGGGCTCCACAATATCCAGGTAAAATTCCCATGTAGGGAGCCATCCACGGAGGATTAAATCAGCCTGGTCCTTGTAGCTCCTTAAGGACTTACAGAATCACAGAATCCCAGAATCACTGAGGCTGGAAAAGCTCTCCAAGGTCACTAAGTCCAAGCCATGCCTCATCCCCACCTTGTCCCCAGCCCAGAGCACTGAGTGCCACATCCAGGCCTTCCTGGGACACCTCCAGGGATGGGCACTCCAAACTTCCCTGGGCAGCCTCTGCCAAGGCCTGAGCTCCCTTTCCATGGAGAAATTCCTGCTGATGTCCACCCTGCCCCTCCCCTGGCCCAGCCTGAGGCTGTTCCCTCTCCTCCTGTCCCCGACCCTTCCGGCTGCCCCCTCCTGTCAGGGACTTGTGCAGAGCCACAAGGTCCCCCCTGAGCCTCCTTTTCTCCTCCTTTGTCCCCCTGTAGCAGCTGCTCCTTCCTCCTGCCAGAGCCCTTCATCCCAGAAGAGCAGCACCTGCAGTCCGTGAGATCCAGAGAGAGGAGAGCCAGGACAGTCTGGTTGCTGCTTCCCAGAATTTCCACCAGGCAGGGTTTTGCTCCTTCTCCATCCCCTCCAAGGTGTTGTTCCCCCTTGGACAAGTGGATTCTGCAGTCCAGGACCAAGCTCAGGTCATTCCTCTGCAGGGACCCCAAATCCCCAGGAGCTGTGAGATTCCCAATGACTGTGGTTCATCCATCTGGAAAGATGGCCAGGAGCAGCTCTGCATCCATCTGAAACAGGCTTTACTTGCAGGAACAGCAGCAGATTTTGGGTTGAGATGGAGACAGCCAAGAGGCTGAGCAGGGAATTTGCTAAATACAATATTTTTTTTGCCACCCTTTGCTTGTTTGCTTATTTTTTTTGTCAAAAGTGAAATGTCTTGCTGGAAAGTCTCCATTAAAGCTGAACTGGGAAAGCTGCCAAGATCTGGGATGGGATCTCAGGTCAAAAATGTGCTGGGGAGTCAACCTTAAAAACAAGGCTCTGGTGCAGGGGATTTGCCATGGAGTGGGAGCTCCGTGCTCCAGTCCTTCCTGGAGGATTAGGATTTCCTTGGAATCCAATGTCAGTGCCCCAAACATGGGGCAAAGTTCTTGTAGTCTGTCACTCACGTATTAAAAGTTTGCTCCTGGACCAGAGAAACAGTTTTGGACCAGAAAAACAGTTTTCCCATGAATATTTCATCAAAACCAATGTGTTTGGGTGGAAAAAAAAAAAGAAAAAAAATTGATGAAATAGTGTTTTCTACAAAACAAACACACACTGCATCCAAAGCAATTCCATGCTGCCCAGCCCGTTCCTGCCCAGCCAGCAGGGTCCTCCTGGGTCCTGCCAGGCTCCTGGAGCCGAGCCCAAGCTCAGCTTGAAACCAAGCTGGACATTGGCTGGATTGATATCCCTGACCTTCCATTCCTGTCCATTGCAGGAGGAAGGGAATTCTGGCAGGAGGAGACTCAGGGGTGAATTCAGCAGGGGCAGCTCTGATCTCTGGGACAGGAACAGCACCCAGGGAACAGCTGGAGCTGGGCCAGGGCAGGCTCAGGCTGAGATCAGGGAAAGGTTCTTCCCCCAGAGGGTGCTGGGCACTGCCCAGGCTCCCCAGGGAATGGGCACAGCCCCGAGGCTGCCAGAGCTCCAGGAGCGTTTGGGCAGCGCTGCCAGGGGTGCCCAGGGTGGGATTGTTGGGGTGTCTGTGCAGGGCCAGGAGCTGGGCTGGGGGATCCTGTGGGTCCCTTCCCACTCAGGAGATTCCATTATTTTAACATTTTACTTGGAGAAAAAAAAAAAAATAAGCTCTGTTGGAAGAAGAGGCCTGGAAGTCTCTCTCCTGGCCAGGGATGCAGCTGATGGCATTGGGGTGGCATGGAGGGCATGCTCCAGGGATGCTCCCTGCTGAAGGACACGTCGTGGCTGGGGGCTCCTCAATCCTCCAGCACAGCTCCTGCTCAGCACACTCTGGGCGGGAACGGAGTTAATATTTCACTAACGAATCTCCTAAACTCGGGCTCCCCATGGGGCTGGCATTGATCACTGATCCTCAGAGCTCCCCTCTTTCTTCCTTCAAACCTTCCCTAGGCTGCAAAGGCGGCAGCTGATTGATATTCCAAGGCAAACGTTGCAGTCTTTCAAACAGTGCCAGGCTTTATGAAGAGCTGTTAATAAAATGGATTCACCCGGCAGCAGAAGCAAAGGGAAAGGGGAAAAAAAGGCTGGGAGGTGCAGAAGGGTCATTTCCAGACAATTGAGGGCTTTTCCCTACACTGCCTCCAAGGTCCTGGCTGGGGATTGTTGAGGAACAAGAATTCCAAGGGCAGATTGTTGGGATTTTAACATCGGAGCAAAGAGCTGCTGTTGAGTTTGTGAGAGGGGCTTGGCTTGAAAAATTTTGATTCAGCCATCCTCAGATCTTCAAGATTGCAGAGCACTAGATGATCTCTGGGGAGGAAGTTGTCAGCTATCCATGTTTTTTGTCACGGGGGCAGATGTTCCTTGAAGGAAAGGGAGGACTGGGACAGAGGATGTGGCACCTGAACCCCCCCAGCAGGAGCCCTGTCCCTGGAGACTCAGCAGCTCTCACTTTGTGCCATTTGCTGACCTCTTGCAGGAGGAATGTCCCACCCCCTTTGGGATCCCTGTGCCACAGAGAAACACTCAGAGCACCTTGGTTCCCCTTGTTCCCAGCATCCTTGAGTTTTGTATTCAGCACTGGGGAGCCAAGAAAACCAAGGGATTTGAGAGAGATCAGCTTAGAAGAGCAAGTGACAGATAAAAAAGGCATCCCAGCCCTGCCTGGAACCGAGGCATTTCCAAGGTGTTGACAGTGAGGAGGAGGAGGGAGGTATAGTTGGCTCCCAGCAGCTGGAAAAGAGAGCAGAATATGGTTTCTTTCCTCCCCCACAAGGAGAAGGGCTGGAGGTTCCCTCCTCTGGTCACAGTTTGGCTTGGGGTCTGTGTGGAGAAGGAGGGGGAGTGGGAGGGGACCCTGAGGGTGAGGGGCTGGGGCGGTCACACAGGGGCCACGCTCACTCCTCGCTGGGGACTGAGGATCCCCTGCTCCTGAAACCTCTGTCACCAGCTTGGGATGTGTCCCTGCATGTCAGCCACGGGTCCATCTGCTCCTCCTCACTCCCTGGGCTGGACAGGCTGGGTGGGTCACACACACCTGGGCTGGGAGGGCAAACAAGAACAGCTCTGGTTCCAGAGCTCCAGGAGCGTTTGGATACCACTCCCAGGGGTGCCCAGGGTGGGATTGTTGGGGTGTCTGTGCAGGGCCAGGAGCTGGGCTGGGTGATCCTGGTAGATCCCTTCCAGCTCAGGATATTCCATGATTCATTGTCCTCCTGGTCCCACACCACGCTGTCAGCTTTGGTGATTTTTAAAGGATTTTAAAATCTCTTTAGAGGATTTTTAAACCCACAGATTTTTAAAGGATTCTGCAAAACAGTGTTTGAAACACAAGGCTCTGAGGTGGAGCTGGGGGTGTCAGGAAATGCCCAGGCTGTGCAGTGCTTCCAGATCCTCTCCCCATCCCATTCCCAGCAGTTCCTACTCTCCTTGACATTGAGCTTTGTCTGGCGGCTGCTCCACTCCGGGATTTCCTTACTCGATTTCTCCATTTGGGAAGTCCTGGGGGACTCGGTGGCTGAATGGCCATTGTTTACCCAGGCCTGGGAAGGACACCAGGACATGTGCCCACACTGTTGGCCTGGAGATTGACTTGGACACACAACACAAGGAGTCTGCAAGCCACAAAACACAGAGTGACTCATCCTGCTTCAGAAGTGACTTTCAGCCTCCTCGAAGGTCGCTGGGGCTTCTCTTCACTTCTGCAAGGGCTGAGGTTGTTTACAGAGGAGGAAAATCCCCCCAAGAGTCCCAAGGAAGGCACTGGAGTCCTTCCTCAAGGTGAACATTGCAGTGCCTCCTCTTGCCTCCTGAGCCCCAGGGAATGTGGAGGGGCCTCCACACTTCACACACTCCAGGGAGGGCCAGGAGCTCCCACTGAACAAAAAAGACTTTCCAAGGGGTCTGCTGAGGCTTCCAACCCCTTCAGCAACGCTTTATCCCATCTCTGCAGGGATGGGATCTGCACCAGCCCCTGCAGCTGGCACCTTCCTGATGGACCCTGCTGGGGGTGAGGAGGGCAGCCTGGAGGAGCAGGGCCGAGTGGTTCTTCCAGCCCAGGACCAGGTCATTAGCAGAGGACTCTTTGCTTTTAGAGTCTGAGAGCTCAGGCCATGGGAAAGGTCAATGATGCCTGGCACAAAGTCCCTCCTGAGCTTGCCCTTCAGCCCAGCACACCAACAGCGTGGGGACGGGAGAGGTCACATCCACGGCAATCACACGAGCCTGGAATCACAGATGATTCCTGGGGGGAAAGGCTGGGATCTGCCAGGGACTCTGCTCCTGGGAGAGCACAAGGAGAGGGAGCAGATGGGGAGGAGGGCACTGACTGGGCAGGAAATCCGTGGTGCATCTCCTGCTGTGGAGCTCTTTGTCCCAACTCCTTTCAAACTCCTGGGACAATTCACACTTTCCCTTTGAAAGGGCATTTTCCTGAAGGCTGTTCCATGGCTGGAATGCTGGGAATGCTGGGATCAGGGGGCTGAGCACTCTGCAAAGTCCCACTCTGGGCTTTGGCAGCAAGAGAGCACCACCCAACAAGAAACAGCTGATTGCTGCTTAATTATTTGTATTTTCTGCTCTCTTATAAAACCTTGGTCTTCCTCCCTCATTGCTACGGTCTCAGAGCACGTTTGGAAATGACAGTTTAAGATCTCAGAGCATATCTGCCAATGCCAGTTTAACTCAGCTGGTTTTATTTTCTGCAGGTCACATTCCTTTAGGTGCCAGTGGTGGGGGGACCAGCAAGGAGGGGCTGGGGGTCGTGGCCTGGCTGCTGCAGGCAGGGCAGGGGTAAAATGAGGCCCCTGGACAGAAGGAACAGCCCAGTTCCTGAGAGAATACCAGTCCGTGCACAGTGGGAAGAAAGGAGAAGAAACCAGGATGTGAATGCCCCTCAGAGCAGGAGTTTGTGGCTCAGCAGAGCTTCCTACAGATGGGGTTTAGGCACTGGGCTGGCAGCAGCACCAAAAATGAGATTTGCTCTGCAGGTTGTTCATCCCTCTTCTGTCCCAGGATGTTCTGCAGAACCAGAGCTGCTGGGAACCTTCCTCACTGACCTTCCTCCCCCAGACTGGTGGAGGGGTAAAGTCACAAATAATTCCAGAGCCAGGAGGAGAAATGAAATGTCCACACCCCTCCAATGACATTTTGTATCCTTGACACCTCCTTTCCTCACAACAAACCTCTTACCCTCAGGAGCCACTCCAGGACCACTTTATCCCAAAGGTCTGTGGCAGAAGGGACCCCTGAAGGTTTGTTACCACACTAGACCAGGTCTCTGCTTCTGGATTTACAATCCCGGAATATCCCGAGCTGGAAGGGACCACAAGGATCAGGAAGACCAGCTTGGTAAATCTTGGTCAATTCAGCTGTTCCAAGACTTTCCCCACCTCTCTGGTGGCCACTTCCAGGGCTTCCCCACCATCCCAGGGAGCAACCTTTTCCCAGTTCCCAACCTGAGCCTCCTGCACTGCAAGCTGTGGCAATTCTCGCTTGCCCTGCTGCCACAGAAATTGGCTGCATCACCTTTAAACTCCTTGCCAAGCACAGGTGGCTCTCAGACACCCCTCTCATCCTCCTGCTCTGAGACACCCCTCTCATCCTCCTGCTCTCAGACACCCCCTCATCCCCCTGCTTTTTGCCAGACCCAGCCCAGTCTGTCCTCACGTCCCTTTCCATGGGGCCGGCGCTCCTCCAGGTAACTGGAAGGTTTAGCCAGACCCTCCACGGGCTCTGTAACCACCCTTGGAGCACAGGTTCAGCTCTTTGCAACAAGATCCAGAGCACTTCAGTGTCTCTCCAGCCCAGCACTGCTCCAGGCAGACGTGGAAAAGTGTCAGGGCTGCTGCAGGAGCTTCTCCTGCTCTGCATTTTCTCTGTTTTGACCCTCGGCTGGTTCTTTTCATCCTGGACCACTGAGCATCCCAACAAGTGCAGCGTGAATAATCTTCTGCCTTTGGATCCCTGGGGAGCATCAGGACAGGCCTGGCTGGGGTTGGTGTCCATCACATCCTGGCTGGGTAAGAGGAGGTGAAGGCTCTTTGCTCCTGTCAGCAGTCCTCAGGAACCATCCCTCCCTCTGCAAGTGCAGCTTATTTTAGGCATCCAAAGAGGATGCGGCCACACAGAGCCTGACACACCCTGGGAGCCCTTCAGAGCGGTTCTGGACACCCTCTGTAATCTGCTTTCCCCCTCCTGTAGCCATAATTCCCTTCTCCACATCACGCACGAGCAGGATATGTCCCTTTCCTGCATTTCTCTGATCCCAGCGGCTCCTGCACCGCTCGCTGTGATTCCCCCGGCGCTCCTTGCATCCTCCCCCTCCCGCTGCTGCTTCCACCTGCCCTCGGGCCAGCGCAGCAGTTCAGGCAGCAGCCAGCAGGCTGCTGTATTTCCCTGGAAATACCAGAACAGGTTCTGCATATGTAAAAGCCCGGGAACGGTGGCTCTCTGCGAAGGCAGTGAATATTCCTGAGCAGCGGCACCGGCTCCAGGCACAGCCTAAGCACAAAGTTCCTCCCAGCTCCTATCTCCTCCTCCTGCTGGTATCTCCTCCTTCCCAGCCACTCCAAGGACTTATTTCCTGAATGATCTCTTCTTCAGGCTCCATAAGGCGACTTAATGCCCAGTCTGGCTTCAGAAGAGCTTTCTTTAGTCCCACATCGCAGTCAGAATTGTCAAGGAGCAAATATCCCAGAATGCCAGGAGGGGTCAGCCTGGAAGGGAGCACAGAGGGTCACTGGTGGCACCTCCCTGCTCCAGCAGGGCCATCCCAGAGCACAGGGCACTGCAGTGTGTGCCCACAGCTCTGCAATAGCCCCAGCCAGGAGACTCCACAGCCTCTCTGGGCTCTGCTCAGGCCTGGGCCCTGCCCAGGGCACAAGTTGTGCCTCCTGTGCAGGGAATTGCTGGGCTCAGTCCCTGCCCGTGGCTCTGGGGCCATTGCTGGCCCCCGGAGCAGAGCCCGGGCCCTGCTCGGAGCCTCCCTGCAGCCAGGGACAGCCAGGCCTGAGGGCCCCTCTCAGCCGGGGCTCCTCTCCAGGCTGAGCAGCCCCAGCTCCCTCAGCCTTTCCTGGGCCCCGAGATGCTCCAGGCCCTTCCTCAGCTGCGCAGCCTCCGCCGGCCCCGCTCCAGGAGCTCCCTGGCCCTGCTGTGCCGGGGATCCAGAGCTGGGCACGGCACTGCAGAGGTGTCCCCAGGGCTGGGCACAGGGGCAGCATCCCTCCCTGAACTGCTGGGAATGCTCTTCCCGATGGTCCCCAGGATCCCACTGGGCCCCAGGTCACTCTCCTGGCTCAGGGACAGCTCACTGCCCCTAGGTCCTTCCCCACAGAGCTGCTCCAGCCTGGCCCGTGCTGGTTGTTCCTCCCCAGGACCTCCATTTTCCTTCTTGAACTTGGGACATTTCCTCCCAGCATCTCCCCAAATGCTCCCAGAAAATGAACACAGCTGGGCTGGGTTGTCCCATGCGTGGTTTTCCACCCAATCTTTAACCTTGGGAAACCCTGAGCAGCAGCACCACTGCTGCATCTCGGCACGCTCCATCTAAATTCAGCACAGATCCAGCACAACACAGACATGGAAAACCTCAGGAGGAGTTTCTTGAGCAAAAATAATGCTTTTCATAAGAAACAAACACTGGGCGACTTTGTGATTAAACTTTTATATGTTAAACATTTAAAAAACGATGGTTCGAGTGAGCTGCATGTGTGAGTGGTGCTCAGAGATAAGCCAGGAATCTGCTATGAATACGGATCAAGGAGCATTTGTGAAAGAGCTCCATCCTAACATTCTGTTTTATGGGGGGGTTGACAAAATAGCCATGGGAAGGCAAAAAAAAGAGGCCAGAAAATGGTACTGAGAATTCACTCGGCTTCCTCCGCTGAGGATATCCATTGGAGAGAGGTGGGGTGGCATCCATGTGGGAAAAGGGCATTTTCTGGGAAGTTTGATGGGAAATACCCACAGTAGGAGTGGCATTTGTGGCCTTGGAGATTTGATGCAGCTGCTGCTGTTCATAACAATTTCTGCTTTCCTTGGGAATGCTGTGATTTGGATAATCTTGCTCTGGGAAGTACAAGCTCTGGGCCAGCCCCTGTGGAGTGTCTGCAAACAGGGAACGGGGCTGGGAATTCCTGTCTAAGGGCATTTCATGGACATTTGGGCTCCCCAAAAGGTTTCCAGACAATGGTGTGGTAATGGACAGGCTGGGAGAGCTGGGGGTGTTCACCTGGAGAGGAGAAGGCTCCAGGGAGAGCTCAGAGCTCCTTCCAGGGCCTAAAGGGGCTCCAGGAGAGCTGGAGAGGGACTGGGGACAAGGCATGGAGGGACAAGGCAAGGGGAAGGGGCTTTAAGTTGAAAGAGAGTAGATTTAGAGGGAGTATTGGGAAGGGATTGTTCCCTGGGAGGGGGGGCAGGCCCTGGCACAGGGTGCCCAGAGCAGCTGTGGCTCCCCCTGGATCCCTGGCAGTGCCCAAGGCCAGGTTGGCCATTGGGGCTTGGAGCAGCCTGGGACAGTGGGAGGTGTCCCTGCCCATGGCAGGGGTGGCACTGGGTGGGATTTAAGGTCCTTTCCCACCCAAACCATCCCAGGATTCCGTGATACTTCAGCACTTTCTGCAGTCTCTGGGATCATCCTGATCCCTGCCTTGCCTGGGGAGCTGGGAACGGTTTGTGTTCCCTGTCCTTCCTGAGGGTCCTGCTGGGAACAACACCTTCTGGAGCAAACACACAGGAGTCTGGCAAAGCTGGCTCATTTCTCAGACAATGGCCTTTTCTTCCAAAATGGGTGTCCCAGGCTCCCTGGGCTCTGTGGTCCTGCAGGGGCGCTTGGAGCTGGGGACAACTCTCCCCAAGCACCTCAACTCCAAATTCCAGTGGCTGAATCCCTCTTTGACCCCTTTATCCATCCATAAACTTGATTCATTCATCAATCCATCCTTGATCCATTCCCCAGCTCTCTCTCTCACCACCACCTTTGCATATGTAAAACCCCACTTGGTTTTTAGCAGGTTTAATGGTTTTTCCTGATTTCCCACCTAAAGTAGGGCAGTTGTTTTATCCCTGAGCTGGCTGCTGCTCTCTATGTAGGTTAATAAGGTTTGCCTTCATTATTTACACAAAGTTTTGTTTGTTTGTTTGCACTTCTCCAGGAAATTTAACATAAATTGCTACCAGGAGCAAAGAAAAAGTATAATTTTGTAAATTTGAGGGTTCTTAGGGGAAAAAGACAACAAAAGAACAACACATGGAAATGATGTTCCCAACCAAAACATCAGAATTAAGTCCTTGAGGAGCCCTTGGTCACTCTAAGGAGTAAAAGGAAGGTTTGGCATTATTTCAAAATATTTTTTGACATTTGAGAATGGGAAAATTTGACCACTTCAGCCACCACTTTTTGTTTAAACGTGAGGCACAGGACAAACCTCTTAGAAACCTGAACTCTGCAAATGCTTGTCCTAAAGCTGGGGATAAAAAGCAATGTTTAACCCTAATAAACATCAATGATACCCTGTTATTAATCCTCCACTGTCAAAGACAAAGAAGGGAGCTGATGTGAAGTGTGAGGAATAAAGATGCAGGATCTGGCCCTAAGGATGGTTCTCAGGTAGCAGGAGCTCCCAGGCTGACAAATAACCCAAGGAAGATTAAAAAAATGTTTCAGGGCCAAAAGTAGGTCTGGCAATGAACCAACTCCTGCAGCAGCAGCGGGGATGGAATCAGCAGAGATGGAGCAGAAGAAGGAGAACAAGGAGTGAGTGGTGGCTGGGTGATGGAAGGGGGAGATGATGGGAAATCCAGGATGGCAGCACTGGCCTCCTCCCTGCCTACACCAGGATAGAGTCTTTGACTTCCCATGGGCAGCCTCAGACTCTCTCTTCATCTGCTGCCCTCGCATTATTAATATTCATGATCAAAATCATCCCTTTCCTACTCAGGAAATTGAAAGCTCAAATAAAATTTATTAACGTGTCCATTTTCCTGCACATATTTCAGAGCCTGATTTCCCAGAAGTTTATCCAGGGCACATTCCCTGTCCCAGAGCTTGCAGTGCTGAAGAATCAGCCAAGATATGAAAAGCCTGGAATGGTGAGACCTCCACTGGGATCACTCCACCTTCCCAGTCACCTGCTATTGCTACCTGCAGATTGTTCCAGGAGGGGATCAGGAAGGGGGAAAATCTCCTGGAAAGATGTGAGAGCTGGGTGCCAGGCTCAGTGTGACATGGAATCTCAGCAGGGGATGTTCCAGGCAGAGAGGGACGGGCACCAGAGGAGGAACCTGTGGGGGTGGGCAGGTGGGAGATCCTGGGGTATCCCGGAGTGCATCAGGAAGGGAATTCCCAGCAGGTCAGGGAGGGATGCTGCCCCTGTGCCCAGCCCTGGGGACACCTCTGCAGTGCCGTGCCCAGCTCTGGATCCCCGGCACAGCAGGACCAGGGAGCTCCTGGAGCGGGGCCGGCGGAGGCTGCGCAGCTGAGGAAGGGCCTGGAGCATCTCGGGGCCCAGGAAAGGCTGAGGGAGCTGGGGCTGCTCAGCCTGGAGAGGAGCCCCGGCTGAGAGGGGCCCTCAGGCCTGGCTGTCCCTGGCTGCAGGGAGGCTCCGAGCAGGGCCCGGGCTCTGCTCCGGGGGCCAGCAATGGCCCCAGAGCCACGGGCAGGGACTGAGCCCAGCAATTCCCTGCACAGGAGGCACAACTTGTGCCCTGGGCAGGGCCCAGGCCTGAGCAGAGCCCAGAGAGGCTGTGGAGTCTCCTGGCTGGGGCTATTGCAGAGCTGTGGGCACACACTGCAGTGCCCTGTGCTCTGGGATGGCCCTGCTGGAGCAGGGAGGTGCCACCAGTGACCCTCTGTGCTCCCTTCCAGGCTGACCCCTCCTGGCATTCTGGGATGTGGAGATGCCACAGGGAATGATCTCCTCAGGTATGACAGAGAAAGTGCTTCAAACTGAGAGGAACTGCTAAACCCAGACACAACACTGTGGCTCAGACAGGTTGGGATTCCCAATGCAGACAGAGCCATGAGAGCACAGGGATGGAGTCCACCCTCCAGGAAAGGCACCTGCTGAAGGGCTGCTCCCAGAACAGCTCCCTTGGCCCAGGGTGTGGGAATGTTCCACACTGGCCTGAAAGAGCAGAGCTGAGTCTCAGCCCAGGGCCAGGATCAAGGCAGAGGCTTTGGTTCCCTCAGTGTGGCCACTGGGATTTGCCCAGTCCCTCACACAGGGATGAGTTTCCACCTCAGGCAATGCGGAATGGGATCGGAATAAGCAAACTGTGGCACGGACTGGGGATGCAGCAGGGAGGGAGCAAGGAGCCACTCTGCATATCTTGCCTGCAGCTCCTTGGGCTGCTTCCCAGCAAAATCTTCCCATGGGCTAGTCAGACCTCCAGAACCAAAATATTCAAGTCTCCTAACTGGCTGCACTGATGCCTTAGGTTTTAACTTTTATATTTTTCACATCCTGTACTGCCTAGTGTGTAACTCTGAAGTTTCGTGTGGTCTGTTAGCTGCTGTTCTCTCATGCTGGTTAGACATAATAAACCTCTCCAGGTTTCCACCTCAAGGACACCAGGCCCCAAAATGTGTAAACTAAGGCGTCTGAAGGTAGGGACAAACCTGGGCTAATTACATCATTAACTGAGGTTATAACTGGAGAATTAACTCTGATATGCAAATGAACCAAACTTATAAAAGTGTGAAGAACCCATGACCTGGGGTCCATCTTGGGTGCAACCTTTTGACTGCCATGGGTGGACCTTTGAAGGCCCTTCAAATAAAAACCTCCTTTTTTTACCTCTTATTCTTGTCTAGCCTCTGTTTTCAGGTGGCCACCCCAAGGCATCAGCACAGCTCCAAGGAATTTATCCCACATCAGCTGAAGCAGATCAACCACTGGCACGTGCACTTTGAGTCCACAAGGTGCAGCAACTCCCCTGAACTCAGCCCTGCTTTAAGAGCTTTGCCTAAGCCTTAGCATTTTGCACCCCTCACCTGCTAAAAGCACAAGCCCTGATAGCCCTGCGGTCAGAAAATGCATTTTGATCTCTTAATTTTGTAAATGGAGCAGGATCAGGTATGAAATATGAGTTTTTGTAGAACCATGGAATCACCAAGATTTTGGAAAAGACCTCCAAGATCCAAGTCCAGCTTCCTCAAAAAGGAGTGGATCCATTCTAGGAAAAATCCTCTTTCTCTGAGACTTCCTGCAGACAGCTGGGCTTGAACCATTATCACCTCCAGAAGTTGCTGCTAAACTTCCCAACTGGACCCAGCATTCCCAAGAATTTTGTGAGAAGAGGATCTGTGACCCTGCCCAAGTGCTCACTCTCACGTGGGTGGGCTGACACAGGGTGGGCTCTTTGGGGACAGTGACAAAACACCAGTAGGACAGTGGCTTGGGGGGAGCTCCCAGGAGGGGAAGCAGCTTCCAGGGAACTTCTCCAGCTCCTTCAGTGCCTCCCCTCTCAGCATAAAACTGTGGAAAGAATAGCTGCAGTCAAACCCAACATGGAGTTGTTGCCCCACGTTCCAGGGAAAACACCAATTTTCTATAAAAATCAGAAGTGGTGAAGCTGCTGGCATTGAAAAGGTTATTTAATGTCCAGCCCTGAAATCACAGGTTCTGCAGAGCTCAGAGGCATTTCCTGGGCAATTTTCAGATTGCCCTGGCTGGGATCTGATTCTCTTTTGATTCCCAGCATTGCAATGAGGGATGGAATTTTCCATAAGAATTGGTTTGGGCAGAAGGGTCTAATAGACAAATGTGGGAGCATCAGAGAGAGAAATAACATCATAACATCTCTGGGGGAGGGCAAGGAGTCTGTGCCCTGCTGGGAGAATGGCAGAGGGATCAGTTCCAACAGGGACATCAGTGGGAATGAGCAGGACAGGATGGGCAGTGGGAGCCCTCTGGGGAGCAAGACATGAGTGAGGAGAAACCCTTTTAAGGCTGAACAATTATTGAGCTCCATGGCTGAGAATGAAAGGAAACCTCTTCTGGTAAACCACTGTCAGGTTGGGCAGGAATTAGTGCTGGGTGAACATCCCCCAGAGCAAGGATCATGCCAAGGGGTCTGGGAATCCACTGGAAACAAAACAGCAAGGAGGGAAAATACCCATGGAAGCTGCTTTTCCCCATCTCTGCTTTTCCCCTTCACTTCTCAGGCAGTGTCTCACCCTCCCTGGGCTTTTCACCACTCAGAGCATGGCAGAGCCAACAGGAAATCTGAGTGCTCCCATCTCTGACAGCCTTCAGTGCTCTCCAGTTTCATCTTCAGACAAGTCCAGGCCTGAATCCTCAGCTCAGGGTGGTGGCTATGCAAGAACTCCCTGCTCTGCTGAGGAGTTATTCACCCACAGGGCAAGGGCTGAACAAGCCAGCAGGTTCTTCTGACAAAGTCAGCCAATTCCAATTAGAAACCAGTGAAAAGGTGTAAAGGGGTACATTTCAGAGAATCATGGAATATCCTGAGCTGGGAGGGACCCACAGGATGCCCCAGCCCAGCTCCTGGCCCTGCACAGACACCCCAACAATCCCACCCTGGGCACCCCTGGCAGCACTGCCCAAACGCTCCTGGAGCTCTGGCAGCCTCGGGGCTGTGCCCATTCCCTGGGGAGCCTGGGCAGTGCCCAGCACCCTCTGGGGGAAGAACCTTTCCCTGAGCTCAGCCTGAGCCTGCCCTGGCCCAGCTCCAGCTGTTCCCTGGGTGCTGTGCCTGTCCCAGGGAGCAGAGATTGGAGCTGCCCTCGGGAGGATGTTGAAGACCCCAAGGAGTCTCCCCTCAGTCTCTTCTTCTTCAGCCTGAGAAATACAAGTTACCTCACAGTTTTAGATCTGAAATAAGAGATTATGAGGGTCATAGGATCATGGAATGGTTTGGGTGGGAAGGGACCTTAAAGCACATCCAGTCCCACCCCCATGGGCAGGGACACCTTCCACTATCTCAGGGTGCTCCAAGCCCTGTCCACCCCTACCAGCATGGCTGGTATTAGAGCATAGGCTGAAGAGAGAGGTTTTCCCTGGATAACAGCCATGGGATTGTGGCTTGAGGGCTGCTCAGCCTGGCCAGGCAGCCAGACTGAGCTCAGCCTGAGCTGGACTCTGCAGCAGCAAGGTGCTGTCTCATTCAAGGAGAAAGCCAAGAAGAAATTAAATTCTGAGCACTGGAACGCACTTAATCATTGGCCTGTGAACTTCTCTGTGCTTTCTGATGAATGAGGAGAGTGTTCCCTAATTCCCTGGGCACAGGAAAGCTGGGATGTGCAGGGAACAGCCACCGAGTTCACAACTTCACAGGCAGCACTTCCACCGCATTCAGCTCGTAAAAGCAATTGACTGGAAAGCACATTAAAAACTTCTCTGTTCGCTCAGTCCTGACTGACAGAGCCAGAAAGAAACAGCTCTGGAATGCCAGGAAGAATGGGAGAACAGGCACCCTGGATAAAGGAGAAAAGTCATTCAGAGCTGAGCTGAATTCATGCATGAGCAGGGGGATAGCTCAGGCCTTGAGTGTCACTCAAATCTGGAGGCAAAAGTTGCTGTAAAGATGAGCTGGAAAAGATCCAAACCCAGGAGAAAAGATCCAAACCCAGGAGATAAAACCTGGTAAATCTGGGGGTTTGGGCACAAGGGCACTTTAGCTCAGGTGAGGCAGGTTCTGAACCCGCAAAGCTTTCCCAGCACTGCAGTCTCAGCCCCTGCAGGAATCCAGGGACAATGTGATGCTCCTTCAACGGAATCATCCCATCTTTGTCAGGCTGGGCTCGTGTGGGTGGGCAGGATGCAGCAGTTGGAGTCCTCCTGCCAACTCCTCCGTTAGGGTGAGAAACCAGCACTTTTAGCACTCACCTACCATTCTTCTCCTTTGAGTGGCAACCCCCGGAGTTTGGGCCACGTGCTCCGCCCTTGGCTCACACCTCCAGCTGGGGGAGTCGGGAGGTGCTGACATGCTGGGAACTCAGCCTTCAGCTCCGGCATTTGGTGGTGACACACTCACAAATAATGTGGGAAAAGAGCACCAGAAGACTCGGTCAGATGGAGACCAGCGAGGAGAGAGTTCCGAGGGAGCTGAGCTGGGAGCTCTCAGCACAAGTCAGAATCAGCTGAGTGGGATGCTCCAGTTTTGGCTTTGACATCTCTGTGCAGCTCGCAGTGCTGGGTTTGATGCATTGTGCCCCATACCTTCTGAGACTTGACCCCTTTTCTGAGGCGTTTCTCAGTTTCTCTGCTCCGTAGAGGCATCACAGACCTGCGATCTCAGCTGAGAACATTTGGAGGGAAGTGTTGGGGAGGGCGTGTGGAGCTGAAGCCAAAGCTCTGCCCACCTGCAGTCAGGTGATTCTCACCACAGGTTGTCAGGGTGGGTTTCAGGCATTGCTGGCTCCAGCCCCAGCTCTGTTCCTGCTGGGATGGAGCAGCAGAGGGGCTGGCAGGAGGTGCCAGAAGGGGCTGAGACAGCCTTGCTGAGGAGCCAAAGGGAAAATGCTGCATCTCGGAGCAGAACTAAGTGTGCCCAAGCACTCACCCTGAAAAGTGACAGCTTGGACAATTACCTGTGTAAAACCAAGAAACCCAGAGATAAACAAGGCCAGAGCAGAGACAGCGACATCTGGGAGGTCAGGACAGAGCCCGGGGAGATGGAATTGCTGGGGAGAGGACTTACCTGAGAGGAGAAAAGGGATACGACTGAAAGGCTGTTAGAGGGATTTACAGCTCTATTTTTCCCGGTGATTAACACCTCTCCCGGCTGCCTGCAGCTACTCCTCACTGCACACACAGCAAAGGAGCTGCGGTTCGGCCCCTGCACAGAGCAGGGGTGGGGCAGCCCCATATCCCCCGTGTCCCTCTCCCAAGCATCACAAATGGTGCTAAGGAACCACCTTCCCAGAGTATTCCCCTTCCTCCTGCTGCCGAGGTGACACTGGGAAGTGCTAATGGAGAGGAGTGGCAGAGCAAGGAAACTGCTTCTGACGGTGCAAACCTTTTCAGTGAAGGAGAAGTAATGGAATATTCTGGGCTCACTCAAATTCTTTCATTCAAACAATGAGAGAATATTTTGCCTGTTTTATTCAGGGTCCTTAAAATAAAAAAATTTGCTAACAGGGAAAATCTCTGTCAATTTGAAACAACAAAACTCTGTCATTTAGAGAGAAAAGGGTCTGAGTGCTGTCACACTGGGAATATCGACACAGAGCGTTTTCTCATTTCCATACCAAAATATTTCCTTCTAGAAAATGTGAAAATGAGGTGTTTTGACATGTTCAGAAAATTCTCTTACTACCTTCTCTGCAGAAAGCATTTGGCAAAGTCAGGCGGCAGCAACGTAGAAAAGTTTCAGTCCCTGAAAGTTCGAGCTTGTGGGTAATTGTGTTCAGCTCAGAGCCTGCCTCAGCTCCAGCAGCTCTGGAGCTTCAGGTGCCTGGAGCACCAGAGGGATGTCCAGGTGCTGGGGGATCTGCTCTGCTCCTTCTTGGAAATCCCATCCTTTTCCTCATGTGGAAATGCCTGGGAGTCCCTGGGGCATCACTGGGAGAAGTCAGAAAGAGGTGCAAGTGCTTCCATTGACAGCAGAATTCATGGAATCCCAGGGGAATTTGGGTTGGAAGGACCTTAAATCCCATCCAGTGCCACTCCTGCCAGGGCAGGGACACCTCCCACTGTCCCAGGTTGCTCCAAGCCCCAATGTCCAACCTGGCCTTGGGCACTGCCAGGGATCCAGGGGCAGCCACAGCTGCTCTGGGCACCCTGTGCCAGGGCCTGCCCACCCTCCCAGGGAACAATTCCTTCCCAATCTCCAATCTAAATCTATTATTTTTCAGTGAAAAGTCATTGCCTTTATTCTACTTGACAAGGATCTTGTATTTTAATTTGAGTGTTTCCTGTTCCATTAAGGAACAAGGATAATTTTCACAGACTGGCAATTGTTGGGCCCTGGCTCTTCAGACAAACAATTTTCCTGGGAATTATCTCCCCCACTTGGTTCCTTTACCTGGGGCAAAGCTCAGCATGGTCCAGCTGAACTCCCAGGCCTCTCTCAGAGTCTGTCCCTACTGTCTTTGGGATTTTTCACAGATACTCATTCCTTCCCAATATCCCATCCATCCCTGCCCCCTGGCACTGGGAAGCCATTCCCTGTGTCCTGTCTGTCCATGCCTTGTCCCCAGTCCCTCTCCAGCTCTCCTGGAGCCCCTTTAGGCCCTGGAAGGAGCTCTGAGCTCTCCCTGGAGCCTTCTCCTCTCCAGCTGAACACCCCCAGCTCTCCCAGCCTGGCTCCAGAGCAGAGAGGCTCCAGCCCTGGGAGCATCTCCATGGCCTCCTCTGGACTCTCTCCAGCAGCTCCAGGTCCTTCCTGTGCTGGGCCCCAGGGCTGGGGCAGCTCTGCAGGTGGGGTCTCACCTGGGTGGGGCAGAATCCCCCCTGTCCCCAAGCTCAGGTGTCCCCTGTGTCAGATCCCAGCTGCCATCTCTCACTGATCCATGAAATCCCAATTGTTCCTTAATCCTTTTGCCTTGTGATCCCGGGGCAGTTCATTAGCACACAGGGAAACACAGAACTGTGCTGACGAGGCCCTGGTTCACAGCCCAGTCACCAAATGTCGAGCTGCATTTTTAGCTCCAAATGGAATTAATTTGCCAGTGTTCCCTCGTTAAATGTCAGGTCCTCATGACTTGTATACATTAAACAATTCACAAATTGGAAAGCACTTGTGTAATCAAGTTAAGCGTGAGGTGGGCAGATTCCCTGCACCTAAACAAACCTGAAACTTCCCTTTTCCAATTAATATTTCATTTTATAACAGCCGCCACATTAATTCTTAATTAAATGCTTATTTGAGACACTCTACTGATTAGAGTGAACTAATGAGGAACAATATGAATTGTTTATCCAGCTTTCAGTTCTTTTCCTTCATAAAAAGGAATTGATGTTTGGATGAGTCCTTTCATGCCTGGCTTTGCCCTAAAATGATTTACTTGCAGAAGAATTTCCATAGGAACAGGTTGGATATGAGGGAAAATTTCCTCGCTGAAAGGGCTGGCAAACATTGGAATGGGAAGTGGAGGATTCACCATCCCTGGAAATGTTCAAAAGCTCTGTGGATGTGGCACTTGGAGACATGGTTCAGTGGTGACCACCACGATGATCTTAGAGGGCTTTTCCAACCTTAATGGTGCTGGGATTCTGTGGTCAGACATCACAGGATCATGGAATGGTTGGGGTTGGAAGGGACACTGAAGGTCATTTACACAAGTGTTCATGATATTCTGATTGTGGCTGCTCTGCTTTGATCCAGAGAACCAGGGGCTAAAACCTCTGGAACTAAAGTTTTATATCCATCTTCCCAGCTAATTCCCAAAAAATCTCCAGCAGGAACTTGTCCAAATGCCTTTTCAACCCAAAACCAGCAGCAATTCTGTACTTGGCTCATGCCCAGAGCTTGTGCAGAGCCACCTGAGCCTCACCTGAGCCTCACCTGAGCCTCCCCCACCTCTGCAGCACTTTTTTTGAGGCAGGGGGAGCTCAGCCCCTCCACCCTGAGCTCTGGCCTGCCCTGGAGTTGGAGGATTTCCCAATAAAGCTGGGACCCTCTGGCACTCAGGAGTGCTGAGCTGGTGTTTCCATGGCCCTGTCCCCTCTCAGAGCTCTTCCATTCACACCCTGTGGCTCTGTGTGTGCACTCAGGGCTGTTTGCACCTACATTTGTGACAGCCTTCATTGATCATGAACTTGTCCTGCCCTTTTACCACTTTTTATCACCTAATCCTTCAGGACTGGGAGCTCTTCCCTCAGCTTTTCACAAGCACCTTTAGTTTTGACTGTCCTGGAGGCTGTTGAAGCACAGAAAATTTGGGAGTTTGAAAACCACACCTTCCAAAAGCAGCGAAAACTCACTGGTGAGAAAGTTAAAAGGCACAAGGTCAGGCCAGATTTTTGGAAAGATCTACTGTCATTTTTCTTTCCTCAAAGAAGCTCATTGACCCTCTTGGTCACTCAAAGGCCACAAGAGGCCTCTCCCCTCCCTCAGGAAAGGTCATATTACTTCAAATATGTTAGTGGAGGGACTTTGTGAAGGATTTTTTGAAAGACAAATTCATCATCTGGATTTTGTACCTATGAATTCTTCTGTTATTAACCTATGAATCCTTTATTAACTCCTATTTATGACCTATTAACTCCTTCAAAGATCTCACATATTTTTGAAGCAGGATTTCTTTATTTCTATCTAAACATCCTTTCTGACCTCTTTTACCAAGCTGTGATCCCTTGGTGTTGTTCATGTGTTTGCTGCACTATTCCAGACAGGAGGGGAATTCCCATGGACATCAGCAGGTGGTGTCACAATTGTGACCTGACAATTGTGGAATCATTAAGGCTGGAAAAGACCTCCCAGATCATCAAACCAACCTTCAACCAACACCTCCATGGCCACTAAACCATATCACAAAATGCCACGAGTTTTGAACATTTCCAGGGATGGTGATTCCAGCACTGCCCTGGGCACTGGCACCAATGTTCAGTGGAGGATTTTTTCCTGATATCCAACCTGAACATCCCTGGGTGCAATTCGAGGCCATTTCTCCTTGTTCAGTGTCTCTGTGGATGCCCAGGAAGTGTCACTGCAGGTGAAATCCACAGGACACGGAGCCTCCAAGGAGCAGAGGATGCAGCAATGCTGCACATGCCAGGAAAACCTGTCCTGACCTAACACCACTAAATAAAAGCTTGTGAGTCTCTGCATATGCTGAATTCCCTGAAATATCAGGAGAGTAAAGACATGGGAGGAATAAGCACATAAATGGGAGCTTTCGTCGTGCCCACACAAGACCTTGCAAGGAGCTCAGGTATAGAAATCATTTTCACACACTCCAAATGAGATTTCCTGGGAGCAAATGCTCCGAGATGCCATCAGGAAAGAAGAAATCAGGGTGGCTCTGGAATGGTGATCATTGTGTTTGTGGGAGGGAGAGAGGCACAAGATCATGTCTGAATTTCTCCAGCGGCTCCTGAGTTTCCCTTAAAAGCTGGCTCCGTGTTTATTGCCTTTCCTTGTTGGAATATTGGGATTGATTTAAGGGATACTTTGCACAACACATCAGCAGCAATTGCAGCTCTGAATTCCTTGAAACCTTTGAGTGGTTTCTGTTCCTGCTCATTTCCCACCATTCCTCTTATTCTTTCAAACTTTTACCTTAGGAGACTGAGCCTGGTCAGGCACAGCCCTGTAATAATCCACTTCCCTGAACTCTCCACGGCAGTGCCAAAGCAAAGCCATAAAACCTTCCCTCTCTTCTGGAACCCTCATCTTCCTGGAGATCTCCTTTTAAACCCCATTTCATCATGTTCTGGCAGGTCTCCTTCTAATGCGTTTGGAAAAAAAAATCTTCTATTTCAAGCTTTAGTTCTTCAGCAGATTTGCAGTTTCCCAGAAGCTTGTTCCTCTTAAATTCTGGTTTTGTTTAAGTCACGAGAGGTCCTCTATATTTTTCTTTTTTAAAAATTACTTACTCATTTTATATAATCCTATTTAACTCTAGTAATTCCCTCCACCCCACGGTTTGACCATTTTAGGCCTGTTTCTGTATTTTTCAGTGGATGATATGCCCTCACCACATTCTGCTGACCCTGTACCCAAATAAGTTTATGCCACCCAAAATCACTTTGCCCTTTCTGCTGCTCCTTTTACTTGTTCTTCTCCATTTTATGATGTCATTACTTTTTCATGGCCTTTTAAAGCAAGACTTTAATAAAGAGGATTTCCACTTGTGTGTCTCTCCCTCCCACAAACACAATGATCACCATTCCAGAGTCACCCTGATGGCTGCACCTGGGACAGGATTGGTTCAATACTCAGGATTAAATCGAGAATTTCTTCTTTCCTGATGGCATCTCGGAGCATTTGCTCCCAGGAAATCTCATTTGGAGTGTGTGAAAATGATTTCTATACCTGAGCTCCTTGCAAGGTCTTGTGTGGGCACGACGAAAGCTCCCATTTATGTGCTTATTCCTCCCATGTCTTTACTCTCCTGATATTTCAGGGAATTCAGCATATGCAGAGACTCACAAGCTTTTATTTAGTGGTGTTAGGTCAGGACAGGTTTTCCTGGCATGTGCAGCATTGCTGCATCCTCTGCTCCTTGGAGGCTCCGTGTCCTGTGGATTTCACCTGCAGTGACACTTCCTGGGCATCCACAGAGACACTGAACAAGGAGAAATGGCCTCGAGTTGCACCCAGGGATGTTCAGGTTGGATATCAGGAAAAAATCCTCCACTGAACATTGGCGCCAGTGCCCAGGGCAGTGCTGGAATCACCATCCCTGGAAATGTTCAAAACTCGTGGCATTTTGTGATAAGGTTTAGTGGCCATGGAGGTGTTGGTTGAAGGTTGGTTTGATGACCTGGGAGGTCTTTTCCAGCCTTAATGATTCCACAATTGTCAGGTCACAATTGTGACACCACCTGCTGATGTCCATGGGAATTTCCCTCCTGGGGAATTGTCTGGAATAGTGCAGCAAACCCATGAACAACAGTGTTGGAGTCCAGCAAAGCTGGAAAACTTTTCCTGTTGCTGTGAGGGATCATTTTTCCCCCAAAGCACCCCAGGGGAGCTCAGCCTTTGGCCTCAGTCCCTGGAAAAAGCTCCCTCCCCTTCTGGAAGGATTGAAAGCATCAAAGGTGTGAGAGGGATTTTGATTTAGTTCACCACAGGGTGAGCATTTGTAGTTTTAGGTTTTGCTATATACAGGTTAATGGAGATCAAACATGGAGAATCCAGGGCGTTGGCTCTGGCTTCTGCTTCCTTCTTCTTCTCCATTTCCTGAGACCAGGTGAAGAAGATCAGGTAGGTGGAGGGAACTTGATGTAGAAGAAGCATATTAATAAAATTAGTAGTTATTGGTACAAAACACAAAATAAAATATGCAGCAATTGATTATTGGGTGATAAAGCTTTAACACCTGTGTGCTCCCAAGTGCAGCAGCCATTGCACTCCTGAAAACAGCAGCGAGAGCCAGGCTGAGGCTGTGCTTCTGAAACCGAGATAAGAAATAATAAACAACCAGAGAAACAGCAAAGAGGTTTTGTCTCATCTTTTCCTGATATGAGACTCTGAAAAGAAGAAGGAATAGCCAGGCCAGGGGCCTGGGGCTCCATCACAACAGCAGCAAGTGACCAAACCCAAACCAAAGGAGTTATCTCCCCAAAACAGAGTTCATGAACTATTCCCACTTCTCTTCCCCAGCTGGAAAACTGGAGATTCCTTCCTCCAAAAGCTCCCTCAGCAATCCTGGCCTGGTTTCTCCCAAGGAGCCCTGACCTCTGCAGGGAAGAAGTTCCCAGGGAATGGTGAAATGCTGAGACACCTTTTAGACTCCGGATAAAATCCTGATCCCACCAAATCCCATGTTCAAATACATCCCTTTGTGCTGTCAGAGGCTGTGACCTCTGTCCCCACTCTGCTGGTCCCTGCTGGCTGTGGCCCTGCAGGCCCACGGGGACAGGCAGATCCCTGTTTGGAATTTGCCAGGCTCGTTGGATCATTATTTTCCCATCTTTCCTCAGATTTCTTAACTCTTCCACCTGTGGTTGGCATCTCTTGCCACCCACTTCCCTTCCAAAATCAGTGAAAAAACTCAGACTGGGGAAATCTCCTTTTCCAAGAGCTCAAGGAAGCAGCTGGAGCTCTGTCCCAGTTACCATTCTTCCATAGTTAGCTCTGCTGTGGGGGTTAAGCTGCAGGCAAATCCTCACAAAGGTATGGAAAAACTCCCTTTTTCCTGGAGCAGCTCCTGGAGACCAGGAGGGAGAGTCAAGGAGGAGCATCCCAAAGGATCTGAAGGGTGAGAGCAGCCCGAGCTGTGCTTGTGCACTGTATTGTGTCTTGGATTTAACAGCAGAGAACCACAAATTCGGGAGTGTGTGAGAAAATGATGGAAAATCAGGATTTCCTGACAGCTGCATTGGCCTCCCCACCAGCACAGGGCTCATGCAGGTCCCCCCCTGCAAGGCCAAGTGACCTAGAGAGGACACAACCCCTGCAGGGAGGGCTCAGGGTCACCAACCAGCTCCTCCTCCATGGAAATCTCTGTGGTATCCGACCCCATGGAAGCTCCTGGAGATCCATGCCCAGGGAACAAACTTGGCAGCTGAGGCAGAAATTTCCCTTCAAGGCAGATTTTCAGATAAAACATTCCCAGAAGGAGAAATTTGTCCCTCTCAAGTCTCCAATTTCAGTGTGATTTTCCACAGGATTCCCTTTAAATACCAGGATGTTCATTTTGGTGATTTTAAGGATTTAATTTTTTTTTAAGACAGTCCTGGTGGCTTTGGAAAATTATTTTGTAAATCTAAGAGCTTTTATTGTTTCTGTTAGAAATTTTCATGGGAAGAAGAAGCAGTTCCCAACCACATGTCAAAAAAGGATTCCTTGTCCTTTGCAGCTGACCCTGGTGGCCTCTGAAGGATTCTTCCCCCAACTCCAAAGTGTGTTCACCCTCGAGCATTATCTGAGATCATGCCAGCAGTGAGAGCAGACACAGCTTTGTTCCTTTCCCATGGGTACCAGGGAACTGTTCCTGAAGATCTCCAAACTGTTCCTTCCTCCCTGGTGTAAGCAGTGAGTAGAGATAATTCTGAGCTGGCTCAACCTGTGTCAGGTAGGATTCCTGTCCGTCCAAAATCCCAATTAATTTATTTTGGGAACCTGGGCTTCAGCAGTTCTGCACGAGGTCCCTGTCTGTCAGCAGCACTGGGAAACTTCCAGAATGAATGGGAGATGCTCTTGCTTCCTGCTCCATGGCACCAGGCCCTTTCCAAGGACAGGAAGAGCCCTCTCCACCTGAGGAAATCCCCACTCCTGCCAGCACAGAGGGGCCCTGTCCAAGGAAAAGGGAAATAAAGACGTTACATCAGTTCTCTCTGGTGTTTCACTCTCCTAAAGATCTTTTTCATGGCTGGGAGTTAGCAATTCCTATATTCCCTTTAGGTTCTGCCCAACTTAAACAAATATTAAATAAGAAATGGGATTTAGGGGAGGTGGATCGATTCCTGCAGCCAGGCAGGCATTTTGAAAGGCAGGATCCAACCTCCTTGTGTGGACTGTGCAGCCAGGGGCACTCTGGCTAAATCCATCCTGAGGTAAAGATTCCTCTCTGACATTCAGGTTTCACCTGCACCAGAAGGAGAGAGGCACAGCCAGATGGATTTATCAGTGGAGCAGTGGAAAAACAGCCCCTGGCATGTCCAGGGAATATTGATTTATTCCTAATCAAGGCCAGGATGTGTGATGGTAATGTCTGTGCCAGGCAGGTGATCCCGGGTGCTGCAGTGTGGGAGTCAAGGGAGGCCAGGAAACCTCTCTTTCTTCCCCTGGGGTTGTGTTCATCCCCAGAGCACCCCAGGATGGCTTGGATGTTGATCTGAGCCCTTGGGAAGGTTTGCCCTCAATCCTGGATGAGCTGAAAACACCCAAGAAGTGAGAAAAGCCTTTTGCTTCTGCAGCACAGAGAATTTAGTTGTAGGTTTAGATTTTGTTCTATGTATTATATGGGCTCAAGATGGATGCTTTTGGGTGTGGTTTCTCCTTCTTCTTCTTCTTCTTCTTCTTCTTCTTCTTCTTCTTCTTCTTCTTCTTCTTCTTCTTCTTCTTCTTCTTCTTCTTCTTCTTCTCTTTCCTCTTTCTCTTCCTCCCTTCTCTGACACCAGTTCCTGTGGTGTGCTGGTTGGTGGAAAAAAGTTAGTATTGAAAAGACATATCAATAAGATGAGGGTTTACTGGTGTTGGGAACAAAATAAGATACATATTGTTTCTTGAATGGTCATTAGTTACATATAAAAGGTAGCTGCCTTTCAGCTGCCATTGCCTTTTTGCTCTTGTGTCCTGGGAGGACACTGTCCTCTGAGGTTTTGATAAAATATAATTAACAACTCTGATACAGCAAAGAAGTTGTCTCACTTCGTCCCTTTCAACATCACGGACTGAAGGAAGAGAATCTCAAGGCCAGAACGCAGGGCAAACCCCTGCAGGGAGACAGGCCCCCACACTGCAGCTGGGAATTGCCCACTGAAGCATGAGATCCATGTCCTGGGTGAGTCAGGGTGATGCCTTAAATGTCTACCTAGAAACAGAGACCAGGCAGGAACAAAGGAATAAAGGAGGTATTTATTGGAAAGGCCTTCAGATGCACACTTTGGAATCCACAGGTCCTGCCTCGGTGGGTCCCAAAAATGGATGCCTCAGGTCACAAGTGCTTCACACTTTATAACAATATCAATTCACCAACCAGAACTCAGCCAGTGATGTGATTTCCCCCAGCCTGCCCCCCTCTTCCCAAGATGAAGGTTTACAGTTCTTGTTTCTGGGTGTCCTTGGAGGGCAGGTGAGAGGTTTTGTTATGTCTATCTTTGCACAGAGAACAGCATTTAACAGGCTACAGTTATTTAACTATTTAACTAGCAGTACAGGACTTGAAAAATGTAAAAGTTGAACCTAAGGCATCAAGAGCAGCCTGGAAGGGAGAGAGAGAAAGATCTCCTGGCAGGAGAGGGCTTTGCTCTGTGCCTGACCTCCAGGAAGGAGCTATTCCAAGGGGAACCAGGGTTTGTATGAAAATCCCAAGGGCAGAGGATTTTATCCAGGCCAGTTTGTCCCTATCCATCACCCTGCCTTACATATCCCCATCCTCATCCTCATGGGCACCATCCAAGGGCTGTCCAGCATGGATATCTCAGGAATGTCAGGTGGAATTCTGAGCTCAGAGGGAGGAGCTGGTCCTGGTGCCTCCCCCCACTGCTGTCACAGTTGCTTCCAAGCTCAGGCTGCAACCTCCTGCTGCAGGAAAATGGGAGTTTTCTTCCTTTTCACACAGGTTTGGCTCAAAGTTTGGACCTCATTTTAATCTTTTCCTCCTCCAGGCCATGTGTCTTCCATCCAGTTTCCCAGTGGTTTCCCAGTTCTGCTTGCAGGGAGCTGGAAGTGTTGATCAGGGCTCCCCTGAGCAATCCCTGGGCATCCAGGGCTGTCCACACCAGGGCTGTGGCAGGAACCTGGCTCCTCTCCACCAGGGGTTGCTTCCCTTGGCTCCTCACACCTTCACACTGAGAGGAGCCAATCCCAGTGGCAAACACAGGGGCAAATCCCTCAGTTCAGGATCCCACCTGGGAAGCCGAGGTTCAGGACAAGTGCTAATTTTCTGTCATTAATCTGGGAAGGAGATTAATGCTCACCACGGGTTCTGGTGTGATTCCAGCTCTAATCCCACTAATAAGATGAGCTGCCCAGCTGGCACTTAATGGCTGAAAAGTGGGAATGCTCCTGCTGGGAAAAGCAGCCATGTGGAACCGGAGCAGGGCAGGCTAACGAGGCTTAAAGTCCAGCAGGGATCTCTGAGGAGAAACTGTGACACAGCAGAGAAAGGGGGGATTTAGGCTCAAGGGATCATGTCTGAGTGTAATGAAGAGAAGGTTTTATTCCATTAAATAAAGATGAGGGAATTTAAAACTACCTAAATTCTCCTAGATTAATGGGGGGGAAAAAAATTCACTGGGAAGCACTCAGAGGGAAGCTCAGCCTTGGAAAGGTCACCACAGAAAATTGGCAAGAGCATCACTCTGCCTCTCTTGTGTCTTCTCAATCTGCCAAGCCCTGCTTAGTCACAGGTTTAGACCATTCCCAAGTGTTGTGTGCCCTGCCTAGGACTGACTCACTTTTTGTGATGGTCAAGGACAGCTCCCTCCTGACCATGCTGTTCTCCTTTGGGAGCCTCCCTGAGCACAGATCCTTTTCCTACCCTAGCCTTCAGTGTCCCAAATTCCTCAGAATCTCTGGGAATCAGCTCAGAGCCCAAAGCTGCATTTAGCTGCCACAGAGGCACAGCCCCACAACTAATGTTCCCAGAATGTTGTCTCAGAACCAGGGGGGAGTTCAGAGCATCTCCCTCCTTCCTCCCTCCTTGTCTCGTGCTTTTCATGGTTATTATTCAAACTTTACAAAATAAACTCAAAAGAAAGCAGATTCTCCAAGGGTGAAGGTCAGAACAAGAGAGAGATAAAGGGGAAGAAGTCATGGCTGTGATCTCCACATCAAGTCCTGCACCCTAGGAGAGGGCTGGAGCCCCTCTGCTCTGGAGCCAGGCTGGGAGAGCTGGGGGTGCTCACCTGGAGAGGAGAAGCCTCCAGGGAGAGCTCAGAGCTCCTTCCAGGGCCTCAAGGAGCTCCAGGAGAGCTGGAGAGGGACTGGGGACAAGGCATGGAGGGACAGGACACAGGGAATGGCTTCCCAGTGCCAGAGGGCAGGGATGGATGGGATATTGGGAAGGAATTGTTCCCTGGGAGGGAGGGCAGGCCCTGGCCAAAGGCTCTGCAGCTGCTGCACAGCCATTTCCATGCAGGTCATCTTTATTCATTCCCTGTACTCCGAGGCAGCTTTAAAGGTTCAGGTGAAGGCTGACCCTGCAAATTCTGGCAAGACAAGTTGGTATTACTCAGAAATAATCCCCATCAGAACAGGGCAAACAAACGTGACCCTCATTGTCTCCAGCCTCAGCTGCCCTATTTCACTGCTGCCTTTCTCCCTCTCAGCTGAATCCTTTGACTCTGTGCAGGATTCACCCATCCTGCTGCACCCAGGGCTCAGCCAGACAGGGACTGACACCACATGTCTGGGGCAGCAGCAAAGTTCCTTGAGCAGTTCCCTAAAAACAGGGGCAACTTGAAGGAAAAAATGCCAAAAACATGGAATCACAGACTGGCCTGAGTGGGAAGGGACCTTATAGCTCATCCCATCCCACCCCTGCCATGGCAGGGACACCTCCCACTGTCCCAGGCTGCTCCAAGCCCCAGTGTCCAACCTGGCCTTGGGCACTGCCAGGGATCCAGGGGCAGCCACAGCTGCTCTGGGCACCCTGTGCCAGGGCCTGCCCACCCTCCCAGGGAACAATTCCTTCCCAATATCTGATCTAAACCTGCTCTTTTGCAGTTTAAAGCCATAGACTTTATCCTTCTTGACAAGGATATTGTATTTTAATTGTGGATTTCCTGCTCCATCCAGAAAAAAGGATAATTTTCACAGCCTGAGAGATGCTGGGCCCTGGCTCTTCAGCCAAACCATTTTCCTGGGAATTGCCTCCCCCATTTGGCTTCTTGACCTGAAAAATTGTCCAGCTGTAGTCCCAGGTACCCCACAGAGCCTGGGAGTGTGCTGTCCATGCAGCCCTTGGGATTTCTCACAGATATCCACCTCTGCACTTAATCTAGATGGCTTAAATGATGGTTTGAAGGACAAGGCTTGGTTTAAAGTGAAGAAAATATTCTCCCAAAATATTCTCCTGCTGGACAGCCCCAGGTAGGTGAATTCCTTCTTTGCCAGCCCTTCAGGACAGGGCCAGTGTCACTTCCCATGAGGAACAGGCTTTGAAGGGGGACTTGAAGCACTCTCAGCTTATAAATTTTTCATCTGTCTTTAAGAGGTGCTGTAGGTCTGCAGCCACCCATGCACATCCCATTTAGCTCGCTGTGAGTGAAACCAGGAGCTGGCAGCTTGCAGGAGCCAGGTCAGCACTTTATCCTCTCAGGCAGCACCTCTTGGCCCCACTTCCACTCTCAGATGCCTGATCTGAGCTTTCAGCAGCTTTGCAATGAGGGAATATCACTCCAAGATGAAGCACAGCAAACAAAGGGCTGATAGAACGACTGGCAACCCTGGAATTAGCAAAAAAAAACCCTTAAAAAGGCACTTTTTTTCCCCTGTTATAAGGGGGAGAAAATCCTACATGTTTTATTAGAGTTTTTATGAAAAATTAAAATGTTCCTGGGCACAACTGCTTTTCCTGGAGCATGGGAGGGCTCTTTCCCCAAAGCAAAATCATTGAAAGGAGAGGTGGGAGAGGAGAGAACCAATGAAGGATCACCTGGAGCGAAGAGGATTTCACTGCAGACAGAGCTCAAACTCCAAAAGATTTCAGAAAGACATGAGGCTTTATTGAGATTTTAAAAAAAAAGAATGTAAAAGAAAGTGTTGATCCCGAGAAAATAATTGCAATCTGAGGGAATTACAGATTGAATTACTCCAATTTTTAATTCTTAAACTCTCAATGCAATTCCTAATGCTGGCAACTGCTGAGATCCCTCCTGCCCCTGAGAACCCATCCCAAGTGTCCTCTTCCTATAAAAGCTCTTTTCTGGCATTTTATGGAGTCGGGACTTGCAATTTTGAGCTAAAAATTCAAGTGCAGGCCATGCCCTATGGAAAGGCCACCCTGTGGATGCTGTGATACTGCCTGGGATGCAGGCACCAAGCTGGGAGATTCTGCTGAACTTTACAGTAAGAAAGGGTCCACAGAGCCAAGAAAGATCAATTAAAGATTGAATTTTCTTGTGTGGAGAGCTCTCCAACTCTGAAGGAGGCAGAGCCTGTCTGTCACCAGGAAACTTCCCTCAGGCAGCAGCAGAAGTGACGTGTGAGGATGTGAGGGAAGCACCGGGATGCCTGAGCAGGCATCAATTAGTTTGGAGCTGAATGGGGAGTCCTGGGAACATCAGAGGCAGGATCCAATCTGTTGGAAGTGGGTGGCAGCTCCTCTGCCGTGCTGAGACAGGTTTGTAAAGAGGAAGTGTAAAAATAATAATAGGGGAAAAAAAAAATCAGCAGTGTTTAATGTGCAGGGGCTGAGGAGCTTTTTCAACTTGGTCTGCAGCTCCTGGGAGATCCTTGGGTGCTGGAAGACCTCCTCTGTGGAGCTCTGCAGGTCCTGCAGGACATTCAGGGCCAGGTTTTACTGAAGGGTCAGCCTGAGGGATAGGGCTTTGCAGGAGATGCTGCTCAAGGGGTGGTGCCAGGGTTGGGATGTTGGATCTGTGCTTGACAGATGCTGGGTGAGAAACTCCCACCAGACCAACCCCCTGGAGCAGTGGAAGCTGTCCCTGCCCATGGCAGGGTTGGAATGAGATAAACTTGAAGGTGCCTTCCAACCCAAGCCAGTCTGGGATTCCATGATTTCCCTTGGCCCTGAGCTCACCTCTGGACCTTCTGGTTGCTCAGGCTCTGGAGATGGCAGAGGTGTCCCTGTGCTGGCAGCAGTGGATCCAGCACTCCAGGAAGGCCCCAGAGCACCTGCAGAGCACCTGCTCACTGACAGCTCCAGCTACAGGGGACCTGATGGTGGTGGCACATCCAGGGCTGCAGGGGGTGAGGGAGTTTGAGGTTCGGTACCTGCAGGACGAGGTTCAACGCAGGAATCTGTGCCCAGAGATTCACCCTCCTCTCCACCCTGCAAATCCCACACTTCCAGAGCCACGGATCTACTGCAGATCCATGAGGCCAAGAGGAAAGCAGGCAAGAAGAGATGGGCTCTGTGCAGGAGCTCAGCCCAGAGGAATGTGCCTGTGCTTTCGTGTCTCACATTTGTTCCTGGGGTTTTTTTTTGTTCATATCTGAAGGCCATTTCACACCAATTGTGTGAGATAAGAGGGTGTTGGATCCACCCACAGTGGGTGCAGTGGAGAGGCCACTCCAGGTTCATCTTCAGCCATGTGCCAAAGGTGAAAAGATTCCTGGTCCTTGCAGAGGTTATTGGCCCTAATCAAATGGGATGGGGATGCAGCCATTATTTTTCCATTCGAGTCCTAATGATTTATTAGATGGTTCTCAAAACTGCAAATCCCCACTCCAGAAAAGAGCTCTTAGAGAAAGAGGATATTTGGGATGGGTTCTCAGGGCATGAGGGATCTCAACACTGACAGCATTAGGAATTGTACTGAGAGCTTAAAAATTAAAAATTGGACTAATTTGATCCATAATTCCCTCAGATTGTGACATTTTCTCTGGATCAACACTTTCTTCTACATTAAAAAAAAAAAAAAACCTCAATAAAGCCTCATTTCTCATCATAATAAAATTTAGCTCTTTGTTGGAAGATTTTCACCAGCTCCACCTACTGCTGCTCCCATCCTCTTCAACACTTCCTGACTCACTGCTGCTTCCCCTCCTCCGGATGGGGATGGGGAAGCTGCTTCCCAGCAGAGGTGGGTTCAGCCTCCCCACAACCAGGTCTGCCATGGTGATCAGGAGAAAAAGCACAGGAAAAAAACACAGGAAAAAGCACAGGAATAGGCCTGGCTCTTGCTTTGTGGAGAGGAGCACAGGGCTGGAAGGAGCCTGGAGCTGTCCTGCTTGGGAGTGTTGGCAGGATGGCTTCCATGTCTTTCCTTTCAGGGGAGAGTCCTCAGGTCCAGCATGCTTTGGGATGAGCCCTTGGTCAGTGTCCATGGATGAGCTCCTGGTCATTGTCCAGGGATGAGCTCTTGGTCATTCCTCAGGGGTGAGCCCTTGGTCGTTCCCCAGGGATGAACCCTTGGGCATTTCCCAGGGATTAACCCATGGTCATTCCCCAGGGAGGAGCCCTTGGTCGTTCCCCAAGGCTTTGGCTGTGTTTCTGAGGGAATGTTTCTCACTGAGGTTGCTCTGTGCCTCCTGCAGCAACACCCTCAGGACTTCCTCTTCCTTTGCATTTCCAGTCCACATTCCAGCTCCAGGCTCTGAACTCTGGCAATCCACTGGCGCTTCCTCCATTTTCCTCTCTGTCTCCACAGAACTCCATGTCCTGCAGAGGAGCCTCCCAAGCTCTCCTGATCCAACAGAGCTCTTTGAAACATGGATGTTTCCTTCCACTCCACAGTCTTAAAGCAGGAGACTCCAAAGGGCCAAGTGCTGGTTCCGGGTCCTGGATCAACAGGAGTTCACAGAGTCATTGATCTGCTCCTTGAGGCCATGGAAAAGCATTCCCCTAACAATTAGGAAGGAATTGTTCCCTGGGAGGGTGGGCAGGCCCTGGCACAGGGTGCCCAGAGCAGCTGTGGCTGCCCCTGGATCCCTGCCAGTGCCCAAGGCCAGGTTGGACATTGGGGCTTGGAGCAGCCTGGGACAGTGGGAGGTGTCCCTGCCATGGCAGGGGTGGCACTGGATGGGATTTAAGGTCCCTTCCAATCCATTCTATTCTGTGTTTCCAATTACTCAAAGCCAAGACATTGCTTCAGAACAACTCAGCACCTATTTAACACCATCCTCCCATGGCAGATTTACTCTTCTCCGAGAAAACACCCAGGCTGAATTCTTATAATCTTTTCCCACATAATTTCCAGCCTCTGATCTTTCTCTTTTTGGTCCACCTCTCATTCCTCCTCTTTCTCACAGTGCATTCCCAAGTGGGGATCATGTCCTTGACAAGTCCTGAGGATCCTCAGCTCTTGCTGCTGACATGGGGGTCAAGGAAAAACTTTGTCCTCCCCACTTTGTCCTCCCCACTGCAACAACCAGATCAGCCTCTGAAATGGTGCTGCCACTTCTCAAACCACACTTCACTTTGGCCATTTCATCTCTCCTTGTCCTCACTTCTCACCTGCCTTTGCTGCCCTTCACCTCCTTTGTTTTACAAGAATTTTCTGATTGAATCACAAGTTGTCACCATCAGTCCTCATCTAAATTTATCGACAGATAAATGAAAGGAGATTTTCTGTCGCCTCAACATCATTGTGTGGTGCTGCTTGTGGTCTCAAGAGGAGCTGGTGCTTCCAACACCCTAGGAGAGCAGCCCCCTGCCAAACCAGCAGCTGGAGCCCAGCTGGGACACCCTGGGCTCTCCAAACTGGAACAGATGTCCCCATTTAGGCTTTTAGCTCTGTCTGATCCCTTCCATCAGCTAAGCTGGTGATAAAAAGATGGAAACAAATAGCTGGCTCTTCAATCCCCCTGGAAATGTGGCACTATAAAATAAGCTAAATTGTCCAGCTGGAATCATTTTCCATGGGGTCAGGGAGCCAGGAAAAACCCAAAAGATTGAGGAGCATCAGGAAATCTGTTCTTTACCTACGACAACAACAGGCATTTAGCAGACAATAAATTTGTAGCCCCATTCTTGCAAAGTCAATGAGTAATTTTATTATTCATCAAAACTAAAATATCATGTATAAAGATGTCTTTGTAGGAGCCAAAGAATGTGTGATTCTTTATTGATAGGGGGGTTTGCATATTTTATATTTGTAAAACAGCATTAACATAAATTCCACCAAGTTCTTGTCTACTGTCTGTGTGGGTGTTGGTCTGGCTTTGCTGGTTAAAAATTTTTTCAATGAGCTGGGCCCGGGACAGAAGCCTGACAGACTCAAATCCCTTTCTTGAACAGATTTCTGATATGAAATTCAAAGTCTAATGTTTTTTAAATGGTGCCCACGCTGGATGATTTGCTTTCAATCCTATTTCCCTGCTCGGAGGAGCCTCTCCTGTCAGGTTGGGTCAAAAGCATCATGAAAGTCAAGGTCTATCAAATCTATCACTTCCCTGTGTCCATAGGCCAACGACCCCATTAAAGGAAGAGATTAAATTACTCCGACATGATTTGTTCTTGACAAGTCCACATTGGCTGCTCCCACTCCCTTTTCTCCTCGCAGTGCTGATAAATTGATTGGTTCATAATTTGCTCCAGTGTTCTTGAGAAACTCGGGGTCCATCATTCCCCAGCTCCTCCAGGGTGACCTGCAGGTTACAGGAACCTCCTCTGTTCTTTGGGAAAAGCCTCATCCATGGCTTTCAGGCTGTAGGAGAGCCAAAAGTGCTGGGACACAATTTTGGAGCCTGAGCTCCTTTTGTGCATCCCGCGCGACCCCTGGCTTGGGAACGGGGGGAACTGGGGGCCAGGGGCTTTGTCCACAGGAATGCTGTGCTAGACTGGGAGCCGCTGGGAGGCTCAGGAAAAGCTGCAGGAGCTGTAAAGGCTCTCAGCCTGGCCTTTCCCATCCCCGCTGTGGGCTGGGACCGCGTCGGCAGTCTCCGGCATTTTGGGAACGGGCGGGCGGTGTGAACAAACAGCATCTGCTCCTGGGATCCAGAGCTCTGCTGACGTCGGGCCAAAAGGAATTGTTGCTTTCCCAGCTATGATTCCAGCCCCCAGCCCAGCCCTTCCCACCCCAGCCGATCCTCCCTTCTAAGGGGCTCAGCTGTGGGTGAGTTGGAAAAGGCAGGATTGGCCTCGCTGCCTTTGGGAAGCTCTGGCAGAAGGACACGGCACTCCTGCTAAAGGTGAGCGTCCCTGGAAAATCCTGCAGGCAGAGGAGCTGCCAGTCAGAGACGGGCAAACCCTGAATCTGAGCTCACTGGGAGGGAGCTCAGACAATCCCTCCTCCACGGGAATTCTGCAGGGAAGGAAAGTTTTCTCCCTTCCTCCGTGTTGTTTCCAAGTTACAGGAAGAGCTGTGGGAGTTGGCACAGCCCCCGGGAAGGACTCAGGCTCCGGTGAATCACTGGATCTCTTCCCCACCAGCCCCCAACCCCACACTGCTTCCCAGTGCCAGCCAGAGATGAGTTCCAACAAGATCTCTGGAACTCCAGGGACCATGGAGTGATCCAAACCTGAATTTGGCTGTGTTTGAGGGGTCCTGGTGCCCTCTCTGCAGCTGGGTGAGCAATAAAAGTGGGGAACAGAATCCCAGGAATTGCTGCTGGGGCTCTGCTGACATCCAAGAGGATCTAGGCTGGGGAATCCCAGTCTGGGGAATCAAGTGGGGCTCTGCATGGACACCAGTTAGGGCTCACAGGGACTGGGATTTCTGTCCATGGGCATCCAGGAGGCCACAGGGATGGGGAGACCCTGCAAGAGCCTCTGTGACCTTCCCCTGAGGGGTGAAGGGGCATTTCAGGAAGGTGTCACCTCACCTGCAAGCATCCCCCCTCCACACACACAAATTCAGCAATGTTTTAAGGGCAAATTTTCTCTCAGCTCTTCTTAACAGAGAAAAATAGCAGGGAGAGGACTTGTGCAGTGGCTGGCAACTGATGGAGAGATAATGAACCTTTATTCTCCATTTGTTTGGCTGTTTAGGAGGGGAAAAAATGAGCAAGAGCTCGCAGAGCATCGGGAGTGTGTTCTTGGTGTGGAATCAAATAGATGTTATCAAATTCCTCCTCAGAAGTTCCTTTGCTGCTGCAGCCAATGGAGACAACAAAGCTCAGAGCACCTTTTGGGGATTTGTTTGGTCTGCAGGAAGCACCTTGGGAGCCAAACCCAAACTAAACCCTTTTAATTGGAGCTCCCAAAGACATTTGACTGGTTCATGTTGGAATCAGGTTTAGTCATCATTATGCAAAGCTAATTAGCAAGTCAGAGTCTTTTTTTGTCATCACCAAATCATTGCTGCATTTAGAAATGAGATCCCCGAGATCTTCCCTTTCCCTGCCCTTTCCTGCTGCTATTCTGGAATTAAAGCTCCTCTTTCCATCACGACAAAGGATGTGGTGGATGTAAAAAAATGTTGTCTTCAGCTCTTTTCTAAAATGTCAAAAACTGAGAAATACTTGGGTTTCTTTCCCAGTTATTCTGTTCTTGGAATTCATTATTTCAGAAAAAAAAAAAAAAATCTGGGAAGTCTTGAGCATTTTATTTGGCTCCTGGAAATGCCCTCTTACCCCTGCAGCCTCTGGCAAGCAGGGTTCCAATTTCTCACTACTCTTGGCTTAAAATTTCTGCTTCCAAAGTGGACTTTGGACAAACTTTGTTTGTTTGTCTGTCTGTCAGTTTGTTTGTTTGTTTTTTTAAAAAAATTCCTGTGAGCCAGAGGCAATGGGAAAACATTTTACAAAGATTAAAAAAAATCCCTTCCAAAACAAGAAATACTCTCAGTTCCTGCTCTGTGCTTACCTGTCCTGCTGACACAGCAGTGGCTCCTCAGGTTTGTGGCAGCCCTGGCAGGAATTCCTCCCTGGAAAGGGAGCTCAGACACTGGCAGAGGCTGCCCAGGGAGGTTTGCAGTGCCCATCCCTGGAGGTGTCCAAGGAAGGCACTCAGTGCTCTGGGCTGGGGACAAGGTGGGGACTGGGCACAGCTGGGAGCCAGTGATCCTGGAGGGCTTTTCCAAAGTCAGTGATTCTGTGACTCCATGTGGTCCCAGGTGCTAGGAATGAGCCCAATGACCATGGCAGGGTGATCCACGACACCATGGGACTTATCCACTAATGAGCTGTGTCTCATGGCCTGGAGCATGAGCATCTTGCCAATCCACATTTTCTTTTTATGGGAGAGGGAGTGGAATAAAGGGATGATAGAGGCTCAGAGAATAACCCAAGGGAATTATTAGAAGGGAACAATTAAAAGGGAATCACTGGAAGTCACCTACACCAAAGGCTGATCTGCTCAAAGCAAGATCAACTCTGAGGTCAGATCTCAAATCTGAGGTTTCTCAGGATTTTCTCCAGCCTGGTGTTGACACAGCCTCCCTGGACAGCCTCTCCCATGCCTGACTGTCCCCAGGGTGACAAATTTCTCCCTGGCCACCTCACAGAGGGCTGGGACATTACCAGAGACTGCCAAGAGACCCTGGGAGTACCAGCCCTGCTCTCACCTCACCCAAGGAACAGCCAACAGCACCTGGGAAGGCAGGGCTGGAACTCTGGAGCACCTTGGGAAACCGAAATTACCTGGGAAATCCACTCCAAAATTCAAGGCTGGAGGAAAACACTGAGCAGTGAGAATGAGAATCATTGGAGGTAACCCACAAAGAAGGGCTGGGATAACTGCAGGGATTTAGGGAAGGAAGAGTTGAGGGAAACATCCCAGGCTGCAGATCCAGAGGAAGTTTCCATGAAGAGGAAGAGGATAATTTGTTTTGCTGGTTCATTCTGCCTAGGAGAAGGGTAATTAAATCACACTCAGGGACATTCAGATTCATCCTTAAGAAAAGTCTTTCCAGTGTGAGCAGAGTTAAATGCTGCCATCAATTTTTCCAAGGTTTGCTGTGGAGTTTCTTGCTGGAGGCTCCCAGGAGCAGGAGCATTTCTCCAGAGCCCTTTGCTGAAGGCCCCAGGGCTTTCCTTGGCTCAGGGGGGAGGAAAGAGGTGATTCCTTTGGATTTGATCCATGCTGTTTTCTCTGGCTCTGTCATGCAGGCTTTGTTTGGGGTTTAGAAGTGTTTATGCACCAACTGCAACTCTAGAGATCTCAGTACCTTTAATAAGTGGATATTAAGTCCCTTCTGGAAACAAGATGCATGGTCCTAAGGAAGCTGGGTCCTTTAGACCAAACTTCTGATGCCCTTTAGTCTAACAAGCTCCTAACTTCTCCACAAAAAAAAAAAAAAAAATACATTGGGAAATGTTGTCCTCACTGTAAAATATATTTTATTTTATTTTATTTTATTTTATTTTATTTTATTTTATTTTATTTTATTTTATTTTATTTTATTTCATTTCATTTCATTTCATTTCATTTCATTTTATTTTCAGACCCCCTTCATACTCATTCTGCATTTATCTTGGCACTGCTTGGGCATCCGATGCCATTTTCCTACATGGAAAGGTCACTCCAGCATTGTCCTGAGAGCCAAGGACACACTGAATAAATCAGGAATTGTGGAAGAGAAGTGACCAAAGCAATGAGGACTCTCAATTAGCTGTGCATGGCAATAGCAATAACAATATTTAACCACTTTTCCTGGATTTCCTTTGGTGCCACATGAGATTCAACTGAACTAATTCCTTATCTTTGGAGAGCCCCTCCCAAAAACCAGGCCTGGACTGGACCAAACCCTCCACTCTCAGGCTGGACCCAGCTCCAAACCTTTTGCATCTTTAATTGGCTGAAAATGGAGCAGCAAATGTGTTTCCTGTATTTCCCTTTGACTGTAAAATAAATTATCTCAGCCAGGGCTCCTCTCTCTTCTCTCTTCCACAGCTCTGCCCAAGTAATGGAATTTTATTCCCATCATGACTCATCACAGCACATGGGGGTGGCCAGGCCAGGGTTCCACTGGAGATGGTGGGAATTTGGGGGCTTTGGAGAGAGATTTGGAGTTTAACACATGAAAAACCAGACCACGGCTGGCCAGGCGTGTCAATAAGGTCCACTGCAGTAAAGCTGGGCTTAGTTAATGCCAAAGACAAGTGCCAGCAGCTCGAGGGAGGTGCACAGGCAGCGTCTGCTGCCTCGGTTATAAAAAGGCAGCTCATGATTCAGTGTGAGAAGAGGCTGAGCACAGATTTATCCCCAAACCTGCCCTGCTTGCAGCAGTGCCACCAGCCCACCACTGGCACCACGAGAGCTGCAGCCTGGTCCCTCTGTTCAAACCCTGCCTTTCACAGGTTGCCTGTTTCCCAGCGGGCACTGATGGCAAACTTGGCAGGGAGAGTGGCATGGGTGAGATTTGCTGGCGGTGCATTTCTGGGGCTGCCATCAAACTGATCTACGGCTGGCACGAACAATAAAACACTGATTAAAACTCAGCCATTCATAAATCAAACATTGTTGTCTCCGGCTGGCATGGCTGCCACTTGGCACAGGGCTGCAACAACAGGGATGGGTGCACTGTGTATCCACACACTGACAGCCCAGGGGGATTTATTCCTCTCCCTCGCCATGTTCCCAAATAAAAGGGGCACTGGAAAATCAGCCAGCTCCTGCACCTGCTGGAGTTTGCAGGGCATCTGTGCCAGGTGAGCTGATGGCCAAGTGTCTCGGTTTGAGACAAAACCTAGGGGAGAAATATCCCCCGATAGAAAAGAGGATTTCAATCCCCCACCACGTTCGGGAAAAAGAAATATTTCCTCGGAGGAAAATGAAGAGGGAAAAACTATTTATTTAACAAAACACACAGAGAAAGAAAAAAACCCAAAAAGGATAATAATGCTAAACAATAAAATCTCCTGCTTGGGAAAGGGAAGGGAAAAAAACCTGAAGAAGTCCTTCCAGCTTTGATCTTTCTCGCTGAGTTGACCTGGGGAATTTCCCCCCCCACCAAACCAGTGGAGAGGATCCACAGAGGGAAACCAATTCTCCCAGTGAGGTCTTCCGAGGTTCTGATGCTCCAAGTCCAGAAGAAAAAGAGAAACCAAAGTCCCAAAAAAGGAAGGAAAAAAACTTCTTCTCTCTCTTCCTCTCGAAGGAAAAAAAAAGAGACCGAGACGAGAGAAAAAAACTCTTGCCAGCCAGCGTCCCCCACACCTGACCTTGAACAAAGATTCCTGTGGACTGTTTTTTTTCCCTCCCCTCTCAGGCACAGAAAGGCATAAAATTCATTTTCTGGGCATAAAGCAGATGATATAGGATATATCATACACCATAAAAATCACCCCAAGACACCAAGCAGGTAAGGGATCCAAGTGCTGCTGGCAGGGCTGGGGCTCTTTATGGGTGTGGATCTTTTCTTCTGGGGGATTTGTATGAACTGGGAATGTCTCACTGGGGGATGCAATGGGACACTGGGGAGGCTGCGTGGTGTCCCCAGAGCCACTCAGGACTAAAGCAGAGCTTCCTCTCCGCAGGGTTTCATTGGAAGGAAAGGGAGAGCAGGGTAGGAAGGGAAGATTGAATTCCTTGATGGGAATTGATGCTGCATTCCCACCGGAGAACATCGCGGCTTCCACCGAGCCTTTGCCTGTGGATGGAACCTCAGGAAGCACACAGGGACTGGTACTAGCACAGCCCCTTTCTCTCCTGGTGCTGTTCTCCTACTCCCACTCCAGCTCCTGCCCTGGGAAGCACCAGTAAGAGAGGGAAAGCTGCCTCCTGAGCCCTTGAGTCACCCACAGGCAGCCCCACACCACTGTAGGAAGCTTGGATGTCTCTTCCAAGGGCAGAGCGTTGATGCTGTTCCCTGGTCTTAAAATTAAAACCAAAACACGGTTGATGGGGAAAAGGGGTTTTTACCTTGGGATTTATTTCAGAATCCTGGGGTACAGCACTTGGTGCAGGTGGAATGCCCTGAAAACGCATGCACACCTCACACTGAAATACACACAATTATAGGCCTTGCAAAATTAACATATTTATCAAAAATCCCCCAGTGAGAGGCTGGAGTGAAGCCCTCGTTGTGAGGAACCTTCCCCCTGGCTGGGCCTGGCTGAGGTTCCCAAATGTGTTCTGGAGAGGCCCTTGGTGTCTGGGGCTCCCAGGATGTTTGCTCTCCTGGTTTAACGGTGCCGTGGGGCTGAGCTGAGTTCTCAGCCTTGGGGAGGTACAAGTGTGGGGCTAAAAGCACTGAGAGTACATCAAACTATATAAAAGAAACAGCAAAAAAATCATTCTGGCATCAGCATGAGGATATTCCTCTGCAGGGAAGGATCCCTGAACTCCAGCATTCCCTTGTGATTGCCATGGGATTCATTCCCAGCTCATCCCATGTGCCTGAGGTTTTTTACAGCACTTTTTGCTCCCTCCATCTCCTTTCTGTAAGTCCTGCATCAGGACTCTCTGTTAACTCACACAGACTCCCTTTGCTCCACCCTGAGGACATCTGGGATTCATTCAGAATCATTATCTCCACTTTTCCAGGTGTTTTTGAGCTCGTGATGCTCATAAGAAGATGAAGGCATTGGTGCGGCTGATGTGGTCAGTTGGGAGGAAGGAATTACTTGTGTCTATCCCTTGGACTCAGAATTCCCATGGATGGAATGTGATTTCAGATGCTCTTTCCCTGAACCAGCCAGAGCCTGGTTTATCCATACCTGCCTTTGGGGAGGACACTTATCCTAGTGTGCTCCAGCTCAGTCCAGGGGAGGTTCAGGTTGGGTGTCCGGAAAAATGTCTTCACTGAAGAGTGGTTAAGCATTGGAACAGGTGGAATCAGCATCCCTGGAAGTGTTCACAAAATGAGCAGGAGTGGCAGGTTTAGTGGGCATGCTGGGATTCAGGGAAAACTTGGACTTTTCAGGCAAAACTGGAGGTCTTTTCCAACCTTAATGATTTTGTGATTATGTCCCTTTCTTTCCCTGTGGGAGGGGCTGCACCCATCCCCGGTATCACAGCTCCATGTTCCATGGACATGGGCTCAACGTGGGGCTTCTCTCCAGCTCCAGGGATCAGAACACTCCACTTCCCCTGTGTCTTGGTTAGGGTAATGAAGGCAGAAACTCCCCTTGAAATGGAAAATATAAACCTCCCTCCCTCTCCAAATTATTATAATTTTGAAAATAAAGGGCAAAGACGTGGGAGCAGGAATAACAGTTCTTCACTAGTTAATAATAAAATGTAGTAATACAACCAAAACCCTGTCAGAGTCAGAGTATGACCTACACCCTGTTAGTCCAGTAGAAGAAGGTGCAGTTTTCTCCTGGCAGTCCAGTGCTGGTGGAAAGGGCCTGGATTTCCTCTGTGGGTTCAGTGGGGAAAAAACAAAAGGCTGCTTGTGTTGTTCCGAATCCCAGGCTTTATCCAGACAGGAATGCTTGGCTCCTCCCCCTGGGTGGAGCCCCTCCCAAGGGGATGATAACATGTTATCAGTCACACAGCCAGGCTCCATGGCCCATTAATGGGAGATAATCTCTCTGGGTGTGGGTGTGGAAGAGATAAGGAAACTGCCCCCTCCCCAGATGGTGATGGAATAGTCACACCCTACATTCCCACAGCGCCCTGGGAGCAGGGGGAGAGCAGAGCTCCTTCCTGGCTCTCTGGGCTGCAGGTCTGCTGGTGGAGAAGTATCTGAGTGGTGTCCAAAATTCCCAAATTCCCTGCTTTGGAATTGATGTGACCCTTCCTGACCAACACTCCTGTGAAGAATGGATCCACAGACACGTGACAGGACAAGAGGCACCTAAGGGTGTCTGGAAGGAAATTCCTCTGTGACGTTGAAGAACAGACCTGTAGCTCAGTGGGAATAACCCTGGCATCCATGGGGAGTGGATCTGGGATTGCTGTGCTTCCTGACTCTGTGGGAACCAGGCTTCGAGCCCGGAAATGTCCATTTTCAGCCCCTCCAGCTGTTTATCCAAGTTAAAGCACCTCAAGCAGCAGCCCCTGTGCATTTCTGAGCCTCTTGAGACACAGGTCATTTGTCCTCAGGTAATATCTCCAAAAGATCCAAGAGCAGGGAACTGGAGCCAGTTAAAATCTGGATGCAGTTTTAGTGGAAGCTCTGGTAGATCCCACAGCCACCTTTCCATCCCAAATGGCACCTTCCAAGTGAGATGATGATGAACTTTGCATTTAAATTTGAAGCCTTATTTGTGATTTATATTTGTTTTGTATTCTGGGGCCTTTTCCTGCTAAAGAGGACTCTTCAGCAGGAAGAAAAAAATCAGTTTCACCTCCCTGTAGTCGATTTATGGATAAATGACCGAGTTCTGGTCTCTCAAACAGTCAGGAATTGGTGTCTAATCCATCTGCATCCCCATTAAGGTTGAACAGTGGAAGATCCACCACAAATTCACCTTCCTGATGCAAATCCTGCACAGCACAAACCTTGGGAACGGCACTGGGACATCTGCCAGACGTTCCCTCAGCTGTGACTTCCTGCCTGGTGCCTCTCCAAATCCTGTAGGGAGCAAGGTGACCCTGAGGGAAGGATATTTCCATCCCACCCAGAAAATATGGGGAAGCACAGAATGCCAGCCCAGGCTCAGTGGAGCCCCTCTAATGGGAACGGTGGGAGAAGCCAGAGTCAGGTACTGTGAGGAGCAGGATCTGCTCTCCAGCCAGAATCCAAGGGGAAAATGAGGCCTGGTTAAAAACTCCTGTCATGAGTGCCAGTACAGGGAACATTAAGGGCTGAAGGAATTCCTGGCACTGCTGGATCTGCCCTTGGACTCCTCTGCTGTGCTGAAACTGGATTTCAAATCTGTCCATCAGCTCCAAATTAAAGCAAAGGAATTCCAGGCTGGACTTGGCGAAGGACTCGGGAGCTGATCCTGCGTGACGGGAACGGCAGCAGAGCTGAGGTGGGATGGGGATGTGCTGTGGACCAGGACTGTACAAAGTCACCACCACACAGGATGGCTCACCAAGAGCTGGAAATCCATGGACACGAGTGCTCCTGGCCCTGTGGACACATCCCTGTGCCTCCTGGCAGTGCTGGCACCCCCGGGCTGTGTGTAACCCCTCAGGTGGGGACTGTCTGTCTGCCCAGGAGAAGGGAGCTCTGGCTCCTGGCTGGCCCCTGGCCCAGGGGAAGGGTCAGGCTGCAGCCCTGGGTGCTGGCAGTGCCCCTTCCCCTCCTCAGGAATGCAGCACTGCCCCTCCCCAGCGCCCGGGCATGGCTCGGGCTGGGAGTTCTTCCTTCAGCCACTGGATATATTCCATCTGTGCTAATGAAGGGACCTTAAAATTCGTGTCCTGGTGTCTTTTCCTTGCTTCAGTGCCATTTCTTTCTCCAGCCTGATGCTATCTGGCTGCAGTTAAATAGCTGCAGTCGAAGGGACACCTCCTCGATATTGATTCCGACTGCTCCGAGTTTGTTATTCCATTCAATCTCTTGCTCAATAGCACTCGTGGACAGCCCGGGCTGGGCACTGAGTCCTCAGCCCTCATTGCTTTGGCATTAAATGGTCTGTTTCAGCATGAAACACACACAGTATTCATCTTCATTTCTAGAAGCTTAGCAAGTGTATGAGTAGATGACATTTCAACAAATTAATCTGCTCCTCTCTCCTCCCCAAATTAGCTCTCTCCAAAGTGCTTCTGCAGCAAAGCAAGGATGGCTTTTGGAAGAGAGGGAAGGGACAGGGAGTAGGATCAATGTCACTGGACTGCAGGCAGACCCTGGCTGGCCTGGGAGCTCAGGAAGTGGCTGCTGCCCAGAGCAGGACCGAGCTCAGCTCAGCTCTGGACACTCCCACCCAGGAGCAGCCTGGCCCTGAAGCTCCAGGTGGGCACAGTTTGGCCACAGTTTGAGGCAAAGAGGATTTCCAGAGCTTTGTTTGCTGAGCCAGCAGTGCCTTTCCAGGAGCAGCTGGTGCCAGAGCAGTGCTGGGAGGGGCAGCAGCGATGCAGAGATGTGACTGTCACCTGTCACAGGTGTGCTCTGGGTGCTGCAGCAGAGAAGCTGGGGCAAGGACTCCTCTGATTCCAGACCAGGGGTGCCTGGGAAGGATGGGCTGCAGGGTCAGCTCCTCCTCTTTGGGGCTGGAGGGGCAGCACCTCACAGGCTGCAGCTCCTGCTGTGCCAAGGGCAGTGACAGTGGCCCTGCCACCAACACCAGCCCAGGGCAGCACCACAGCCATTCCTGCACCACAGCCTGGGGCAGCTGGATGGGCTGGGAGAGGATTCTGGAGCCATGGAAATATTTGCATAGGAACACCTCATTTTGACTGGAAGCCTTGGAAGCCAAACGAACACCACCTGTGAGTCTTCCTCCTTCTATTGAAAAACCAAAGCCTAACAAAGATGAGGTTTGAAAGACAAACAGATGAGGTTTGTCAAGTTCTGCTTTCCTCTGCCTCTGCTCCAGTCCAAGGGCAGAGCAGAGCTGGAGCAAATCTTCACCTGGCCCAGCCAAGGTGGGGCTGTCCCCGCTCTCTGCAGCTGCTGGGCTGTGGCTCTTGGTGAACAGCCCTGGGACATCACCTGGCTCCTCAGGTGGTGCCTTCCATGGGCCTGGCCTACAGGGCAGGGCTGTCACCTCCCCCTCAGGGTGCTGGCAGCTCTCTCCTCACACAGGCAACCTGGAAATGCCATCAATCTCTGAAGCACAACTTACCCACAGGTCCCACTCCAAACTCCAGTCAGCCAGGAAGGACAGAAAACTCTGGCTGGGAACTGCTCCCCCTGAGAAGTCTTCTGGACAATCGCCACCTCAGCTCCCAGTGGGAAATGCCTTGGCCACAAAGGGTGGGAGGTGTCCTCACACCATGAATTGAAGCTTTGGGAACCTCAGGGGTCTGGAGGTGCTCCACAACCCTCAGTGACAGGAACAGGCTCCTCCTGGAGGGGGTTTCACCCCATCCCAAGGTTTAGATGATCCCCCCATGATCATCTAAACTGACTGTGACCTGTGCTCTGCCTCAGGGACAGGAGGTGACAGCCTGGCCTTTGTACACCCCACGATTTTTGCAGCTTTGCTTGCAGAAAACCACCAAAAATCGTTCGTTCAGTAAAAAACACAGTCCAGGACCTTGTGTGTCTTGATAAGAAAACTACAATTTAATCAATTCAGGTTTTTGCCTCGGGTGTTTGGTTAAGCAGATTTCAGACTCAGAATAATTTGCTCGTGGGGCAGAAAGGGCATTCCTGGAGCTGAGCAATCCAGGAGCTTGGGAAGGGAAAGAGGTTCATGTACCCACAGCAGATTTTTAAAAAGAGAGCAGTGAAAGGAGAGATTATGAAAAGATTTTAAGCCAATAGAGAATTGTAGTAAACTGTGAAAGTTTGAATGGGACAAACTCTTCATTCAGGCTCAATAAAGCAGGCTCAATAAAGCAGACTCAGTAATTATCCAGGAAATCTCTGATTCAAAAGCTTTCTGGGAAATCCTGCAGGGCTTGAGCTCTAAGAGCAGCTTGGATGCAGCTCCAGAGGGGCAGGACTGGATCATTCCAGGGAAGGAGAGCTGAGCATTGATCTCAATGCCTGAATATCTTGTTCCAGCTGGAGAAAATCAGGGATTTGGGGTGGAGAGAGGCTGCCTCAGCCTTATCCCCAGCACTGAACTTCTCCAGGAATGTGGAGGCAAGTCAGGAGCAGCACGACTGGAAATGCTGGACAAACTCTGCTGGTTCCCATCATGGATTCTCTGCATCCAGAAATGTGGAAGAGGAACAGGGAATTTGACTTTAATAGTAAAGCAAACAACTTGAACCCAGTGCTAGAAAAGCTGTTGCCTGCTGCCATGGGGGTTCAGGCATTGCTGTGACAAGAGGGGAATGAAGCCTTGGAGCTTTGTGTCGAAGGTCTGGGCCCCCTGTCCTCTGCCCTGGGGCTTTTCTTCCTTTGGTTTGTCATGTTGAAAAAAATGCAGCAAGAGATCTTCTTCTGCTGTTTCAGAGTTGTTTATTTGTCTCATCAAAACCTCAGAGGCAGTGGCAGCATCCCCTGAGAACACCAGGGCAGAAAGGCAATGGCTGCAGATCAGCAGCTACTTTTATATCTTACTAACAACCATTCAAGAAACAATATGTATCTTATTTTCTTTCCAACACCAGTAAACCCTCATCTTATTGATGTCTTTTCAATGCTAACTTTTTTCCACCAACCAACACACCACAGGAACTGGTGTCAGAGAAGAGAGGAAGAGAATGAGGAGAGAGGAGAAGAAGAAAGAAGGAAAAACCACACCCAAAAATCTCCATTTTGTCCCTATGTAATACATAGAGCAAGATCCTAAAAACTACAACTAAACTCTCTGTGGTTCACTAAACAAAAATCTCTTCACCTCTCTGGTGCATTCAGGTTCTCCCAAAAGTGGAGGGAGCTTCTCCCAAAGCCTAGGTCGCTGGCTAGGCCACTTTTGAGGAGCTCTGGGGATATAAAGAAACCACCAGAGGAGCAGGAGAAGCTGTCAGGCTTCCCTGGACTCCGACAGCTTTGATATCAAATTCCAATGCAAAGAAGAAAGAGGGAATTCTGAACCATGGTTTCAGGCCAAGCTGTCATTTGCCATCAATAGTGACAAGGAAAATTTCAAGTTAAGTCTTAAATATGCAGAGCTGACAATCCCAGAGCTCCAATTTTAATCATGAATTAATTCTGTCACTTCTGTGCGGAGCCTTTTGGAATATAAGCTGGGAATGTCAGGCATAGGACAGACTTAAATTCCATGGATCTGAGCTTTAACTGAAGCAGTGTCATCCTGTGGGTCAGGATGAGGCCACCTCAGCAATGCTGAAACTTCCAGTGAAAACTCTTGGAAGAGAAGCCAAGAACCATGTGGGAATTCCTCATGGGCAAAGGCTTTTCCCTGGGGAACTCCCAGGAGATGCCTGCCCTGCTCCTGTGTCTCCTCTGGGAGCTGAATTCCCTCTCAGGTGAGCATCAATCCCAGCCCAGAGCTCTGGGAATTAGGAGCAATTTCGATGCTCTGGAGCTGTGGCTGCTGCTGGAATAAAAACTGATGGAATAAAAAGGTGCTGGAATCAAAGCACAGTGATAAATCAGAGTGAACTCCCCTGGCTCCAGGAGCTCCCTGGATGTGCACTCAGGTGCTGCAGGGAGAAAAGGCTCCAAGTTTAAACCAGGATCGTGGGATGAGAGCAGAAAGCAAAATGTGTTTAATGCCTGCGACACTTTGGTTGTTTATTTTGCCTGCATGAATTCATTACACCGAAATTAAACCTCTTTTCTAAATTATTAATAATCCTAAATGTTTGTGGAAATACAGGACAAATCAACATGACAAACACTGCGATGCAGATGAAAGAAAAGATAATGGGAATCTTTCCATATTTGCATATGGAAAATGAGGAATTTGGAGTTAATGAGATTTATCCTTCTTTCTGGACATTTTAGTGGAGGATTTTTTAAAAAATCTATTAAACTCCAGATTTCCACATAAAACAACACAAAATACTACAAGAAGAGACATTAGAGTCAATCTATTCTTCATGCTAGGCACAAAATCAATCGCATTTATTGTTCAGAAAAATTAAAAACCTTTCTGCATTTTATTAAAGTGCACACTTCAACCGTGGTGAGAGATAAATAATTGATACATCCCAAATACATCACCTCCAAAATACTTATTGGAAAAGAATCACTGCTTTATTACCCATTCCTTTCGATAGCTGTTGTGATGTTTACAACTTTAATGGTGCCTTTTTTTTAACAAGAAATAATGGCAGCAGCCGATTATTTCATTGTGCTTAACATTATTTTATAACAACCCATCAGATGTGCTGCAGATAAACTCCATTATCTGCGGGAAGCAGGCGAGCACTGCCAGGTAACAGCAATTTGGGTCTCTCAGCCTGAGAGTACTTGAGCAGCAACTCGAGAAATGAGTTTGTGTCGAGGGCCTGGGCCCCCTGTCCTCTGCCCTGGGGCTTTTCTTCCTTTGGTTTGTCATGTTGGAAAGAATGCAGCAAGAGATCTTCTGCTGTTTCAGAGTTGTTTATTTGTCTTATCAAAACCTCAGAGGCAGTGGCAGCATCCTCCAAGGACACCAGGGCAGAAAGGCAATGGCTGCAGATCAGCAGCTACTTTTATATCTTACTAACAACCATTCCAGAAACAATATGTATCTTATTTTGTTCCCAACACCAGTAAACCCTCATCTTATTGATATGTCTTCTCTATACTAACTTTTTCACCAACCAACACACCACAGGAACTGGTGTCAAAGAAGGGAGGAAGAGAATGAGGAGAGAGGAGAAGAAGAAAGAAGGAAAAACCACACCCAAAAATCTCCATCTTGTCCCTATGTAATACATAGAGCAAGATCCTAAAAACTACAACTAAACTCTCTGTGGTTCACTAAACAAAAATCTCTTCACCTCTCTGGTGCATTCAGGTTCTCCCAAAAGTGGAGGGAGCTTCTCCCAAAGCCTAGGTCGCTGGCTAGGCCACTTGTGAGGAGCTCTGGGGCTATAAAGAAACCACCAGAGGAGCAGGAGAAGCTTTCAGGCTTCCCTGGACTCCGACAGGTTTGGACCGTGCTGAGGAGGCTGAAATCCCACCTGGATCTGCCTGGAGGGAGGGGAACCCTGGGGCTTGGGGCCTTCCTTGCTGGGGAATGCAGAGGTGCTGGAGTCTGTTCCTTCTGGGAAGGTGCTGGGAGGTGCCTGGGGGCACATGTGGGTCAGTGCTGGCCTTAAGCTGAAGGAGTGTGGAAAGCATGAAAAGACTTTTCAGGCATTTTCTGCCTGAAAGAGATTCTTACAGCACCAAGGTCAGTCAGAGCACCTGTGGCAAGATTCTCAGGCAGCAAAAATGTGAACATGAAAAGATGTTGTGAAAAAGGTATTTCCTTGGCCAGTGAAATACTTGATCTCTGATTTCTTTTCACTCACTGTTCTGCACTGCTCTGCTCACTGGGACAGACACACAGACACTCTCTCATGGTATGGATCGAGAGGGGGAAAGGTTTTGCTCTTTGCTTTTGCATTTTGCTTTTGCTTGCTTTTGCATTGCATGAAATGAATAAATCTAAGCCTTCTGATGATTTATGAGAAACGGAGTCTCTTTTGTTGCTCAGACCCTAGCATAAGAGCCTCATCATTGCAACAAAGGAGGTCAGGATGGGATATTGGGAAGGAATTGTTCCCTGGGAGGGTGGGCAGGCCCTGGCACAGGGTGCCCAGAGCAGCTGTGGCTGCCCCTGGATCCCTGGCAGGGTCCAAGGCCAGGTTGGACATTGGGGCTTGGAGCAGCCTGGGACAGTGGGAGGTGTCCCTGCCATGGCAGGGGTGGGATGAGATGATTTTTAAGATCCCTTCCCCTCAAACCATCCTGGGATTCTGTGCCACCTCCACAGCCCATCCCAAATGGGGCAGAAGGATCCTCCTGCTCCCCATACACACCCAGCTCTCCTGGGCCTGTCTCCTCTCCAGCAGCAGCAGCAGCACAAGTGGCTCCTGCCCTCTCCAAACACCCAGAACAGGCCTGGCACAAGGTGCAGGACAAGGTGACAGCCCCACTTTGTACCTGGTTAGGGAATCCCAGTGCTGGGAGCCCCAGCAGCACATCCAGGCCCACCCCAGGGACTGTCCCAGAGCTCTCTACCTGCAATCCTCCATCCCCCCCCAGAGCCAGCTGTCACCAGAACTCTGGGAAGAGCAAAAAACCCTCCAACAACATTTTTAGTGTTAGAGAACCAAGGCATTACTTTATTCTGGCCAGGATGTTGTTCTGGCAGGATGTGCAACATAAATAATTTCATCCACATTGCCTGGGTGTGCAGAGAAAATCCTTCCACCACACATGAATTTTACTCTCTTTTTCCCACACTCGTAGAGAACCCACAGGAATTCATTGGTTCAATGTTCCCTGGTTACAGAGTTGTTAGTATTTGGTCTATTGGTTATTGATCCCTTCGCCTCCAATGCTAATCATGTTCTCATTCCTGGTTCTCTTATCTCTCTTTTTCCAAACCAGGTGTCTCCAGTCATGCCAGATGTTTGGAGTTGATGTTCATTAATGGTCATTAATGGTCCTTATCTTCTGTGTATCTTCTGTGCTACCCCCAGTCTGCTGAGAAGCTCAGCTCGTTGGGCCTCGAGAGGTGAAACAATCCTTCAAAAAGAAACTTCAGTTCCCTTCTCCCTGGGCAAAGGTGACCAAAACCCCTGCCTGAAGTTATATTAAAAAATTTTAAACTTTGTGTCATTTCCAACAAGCCTAACCTTGATTTTCCTTTATCTCACCCCACTCACTATGCTGGGATGGGCAGGGCTGCAGCTCTCCTGGGATCTGAGGATTTTACATCCATCCCTGAGCAGTGTCCGTGGAGCTTTTCCCACAGGCTCAGGGCTCCTGCTGTGGTTGTGAGGGGGAGCTGGTGTGACAGATTTAAGAGCTTTTGGAGTTGAGAGGCTCTTGTGAGCACAGCCAGAGCACAGCCCTGCACTATCCCACAGCCATAAATGCTCCAACCCCCTGGCCTGGGGCACTGCTCCTGCCCCCAGCTGAACATGGACAATCCTGAGTCTTTTGGAAATCAACCATTGCTCTCCTGGTTAGGAACTTTTTTGTTTGCTGAACTAGCCATATTCAGGACCAATTTGTTCACAATTGCTTTTATGTGGGGTTTTTTGTTGGTTTTTTGGGTTTTTTTGTCTCTGTTTAAAATTTCCAGTATTAGGAACACGCTTGAGAAAGAAAGCTGAAGTTAAAATTTGCTCTCTCTCCAAAAGGTTTAGTACCAGCAGAGTTTCAGATCCTGGATGTGCTTATTAAAGAGCTAAATCTTAGATGGTGAGACACTCTGGCATGTTTATTGTTTGCAGCATCCAATTAATAAGTAATTAATAGTTCAGCAAAGTTTAGTGCATTGAAGTGGGGCTTGAGGAATGGGGAATAATTTCCTGCCATTGGGAAAGGCAGAAATACAATGTAAAACCCCAAGTGTTGGGATTGGACTTTAAAAAGGTACTGAGGGCAGGGAGGTGGAGTTTTTCCTGCCATTCCAATCGAATCAAAGCAGGGAAAGCTCTGTAGGTGTGACAGTGGAGGTGAGATTAAGGCAGCATTGGAAAGGAAACTCATCCTCAGTGCTCGAATGGTGCAGAAATTGCCAAAGGGAGCAAAGGCCTGGCTGGGAGGTCACCATTACAGTGAGAGAGAAGCTGAGAGGATGAGCTCAGGGGAAGGGAATTCCAGAGCCTCCATCCAGAACCTGGAATGCCAGAAAGCCAAGGCACACTTGCAGCAAACCCATGCAGCAACTTTATCGAGTTTGGGGTGTGACTGCAGAGTAACAAGTGCTGCACCTCTACCTAAAACCCCAGAATTAGTGCCCCTGGCTCATTACTGGGACCTGAGTGTTAAAAACTCTGCAATAAAGGCTTGAATGAAAAATATCAAAGCCAGTTCAGTGAATGGCAAATGGAATTACACAGATCAAAGGCTGCCACTGGCAAACTGGGCCAGAATAACCCAATGTGGTTCTGTGATAACACAACTGCTTCCATGGGTGAAAGAATTATGGGATGTTTCTGGCAGTGGCAGTGAAATGCCTTCTGCAGCAGCAAGTGGGGCATATCCATCTTCCCAGAGAGTTTCTGTTTCCTGTGCTCCTGGCTCCAGATAAAGGCAGATTGAGGCCCCAGCTGGAGCTTTGGGGATTAAACACCTTTGGGTTCAGAGGAGGCCCCTTGGTTCAGTGCCTTCATTACAGCAGGAGTGGTTGCTTGGCACTCCCAGAAAAATAAACCAATAATTAATGTGGGTCCTTCTGTTCTGGTAATTGCTTGATCCACAAAAGGCTCCTGAATTCCTAAATCCTTCCCAGTCCTGAGGGCATCTCCTCTGGGCTCTGCCGTGATCCTGAGCCCATTTGCCAAGAACACAGGGAAAAAAAGATTATTCATTCTGGCCTGAGTCATCGATTTATTATTTGTGGCCCTTTTAATCTGGCTGGTGCAAAACCAGCTGCTGGACACATCCAGCTCTCCATTCCCAGGGCACTGGGGAATCAGGATAATGGAATTCCAGGATGAGAGCAGCACACTGAGGGTTTGGTGCAGCACTTCCAGGCTTGTGGGACTGCCCTGCAGGGCCACAGCAGTGAATTCGGATGACCTCCACCACCTGGGGTTCTGATAGCCTTAACCACCACATCTGGAGGTTTATGGTGCTCCACATCTGGCCCAGTCGTCCCTCCCAGGGACATGGGTCAGAAACAGCAGTCACTGCTTCCTCTGGGGCCTGGGAAACTCTTCTCTGGTGTCCCCAGGGCTCAGGATTGGGGCCAGCCCTGGTTAAAATCTTCTTCTTTATTATCACACCACTTGAGAGGCAAATTCTTGGTGACACCAATTTGGGGGAGTGTGGATGTGCTGGGGGTGGGAAGCTCTGCAGAGGGATCTGGACAGGCTGGATCCATGGGCTGAGGACAACAGAGTGAGGGACAACAAAGCCAAGTGTCAGATCCTGCACTTGGGTCACAACAGCTCCTGGAATGCTCCAGGCTGGGAAGCTGGAGAAGGCCCTGGGTGAGCTGGTGCCAGTGGCTGGACATGAACCCAGGTGTGCCCAGGTGGGCAAGAGGCCAAGGGCACCTGGGCTGTGCCAGCCCTGGGGTGGCAGCAGGAGCAGGGCAGTGCCTGTCCCCTGTGCTGGCACCGCTGGGGCACCTCCAGTGCTGGGGCAGCTCTGGGAGCCTCCTGACAAGAGAGCCCTGGAGGGGCTGGAGTGTGTCCAGGGAAGGGAACGGAGCTGGGAAGGGGTTGGAGCCCCAGGAGAGACTGAGGGAGCTGGGAAAGGAGCTCAGCCTGGAGAAAAGGAGGCTCAGGAGGGACCTTGTGGCTCTGCACAACTCCTGACAGGAGGGGGCAGCCGGGGGGGGTCAGGCTCTGCTGGCAGGGAACAGGGACAGGAGGAGAGGGAACAGCCTCAGGCTGGGCCAGGGGAGGGGCAGGGTGGAATTTGGGAACATTTCTCCATGGAAGCACTGAGGCCAACCCAATGCTAATGGCACAGGTGTTCTATAACGTGGATAATCTGCCTGTGGACGCAAGGGTTGATATAAAGTGTTAAAAATGCAGCCAAACCAAAATATTTGCAGTGAAATATGATGGGGACTTTTCTAACCTGCTTTGTGAACCAAGAGAGTGTAAAATATCGTTTTGGGGTCTTGGAGCTTCCTGAGAAGTGGCAATTCCAGTTTGACACCAGTGGAGCTTGCACCATGCGTTCTGTGCCTCCACGTGGGGCTGATTTAAAGCAGAGCTTTAGGAAGGAGACACCACAATTCCACTTTAAAGACTCCCATTGATCCAGCACATGCTCCAGTGAGTTACTGTTGATAACACCCCTTATCTCCAGTCATTCCCCCCATCCTGGATGAAAGGCAATCCGTGTTCAGCCACACTGAGAAGGTCTGTGTGTGTCCAAGGAAATGATTTTGCTATGAAATAATATGATTTGGGAAAACAACTTCTGCTCCAAATGATTTTTGGATACACTTTTAACTTCAAAAAATTCCCTCTAGCTGAATCAGCATTGACAGTGCCATTAATCCTGATTATTGTTAGTTATTGAATGTTATTTGTAATGAACATTTTCATTGCCTTTGAAGCTGAGGTTTGCTCCTTCCCAGCCCCAAAATAATCACGAGGGTTTAGAGTTCAGAGCAGTGCTCTGCCACATTATAGAGCTCCTGGATACCATTAACAAGTTATTTGATAATTACTTCCTAATACGTTTGGAGTCCTTTGTTACAATCATTCATTTCAAGTTCATAAAACTGTCATACAACCCGTGTGCTTTAATGTCTTTAAGTTCCATTTTCATGAATAAAACATATCCACATTTAAGAGTTCTCCAGCCTCTACTTTAAAACACTCAGAAATTCAACAAGTTCATTAAAAGTAGGAGCTGGGCACCTGCTCAGCTGAAGGGAGTTCGCCTCTCCTCCTTCCCCTGGATTTTGTCTTGATGGTTTTGTGTGTCCCAACTCCCAAATTCCCTGAGCAGGAAGCTCAAGGAGTCCCAAAACACCGAATGATGACAGATCAGGACAGGTCAGGGCAGGTGGGCTCTGAACCAATGCCCCTGTCGAGATCCAAAGCAAAGCTACACAAACTCAACCCAAGTTTATTGGGAACAGGGAAGCAGAACTTCATCATTCCTGAGATGTTTCTGTGAGATCTGCAGAGGAGGCACCTCAGGGTCTGTGGAGGTGCCTTGGGGACAGGATGTGTCAGGTTTCCATGCAAACAACAGAGTTATTTTGGGTGGGACATCCTTTCCAGAGCTCCTGGTTCCTGAGCCTCATCCCAGTCTTGGGGGAGTTTATACAGCCCTGACAGAGGAGGAGCAGGTGCCTTAATCCTGCCCCTGGACATGTGGGCATTGTCTCCGAGGTCTTTCCTGCTCTTTCCACAGCACATCTGTGTTATGTCATGGAAAAGAGGAAATCAGAGGTGGAGATTCCCAGCTGGCTGCAGCCCATCCTGCAGGCTTGGCTCAGCCCATGCAGCAGTGCTTGGCTGTCAGGTTCCTTCATTCCCTCCATGGTCTGGGAGCTAAACTGCACCTCAGCCTCAAAAACATGGAACGGGAGCTGCATGCAGAAAAGAAACCGTGCCCTGCTGGAAAGGCTTCACTAATCATGGTCATGCTCCATCCAGAAGCTGATCCAGTTGTGAGCTGGCTGTAAAACCAGGGGAAACCCACACCAGATCCTGGGATCAGCATCCTGTCTTCTTTGAGCTTTCCTGGGAAGTAGAATTCCCACTTATGTGCTTTATGCTGCTCTCCACCGTGGCCCAAGGAGAAGGAATACCAGGGTGTGCCTGGAGTGTGGATGGAGGTGGAAAAACGGGACATCAGTACTGGGAGAGCACAAACCATGTTCCCTTTGTGCCTGGAAGTTGTGTTTGTCCATCCTGAGGGCTGCTCTGGGTGGAGGCTGCCGAGGTTTCCCTCCCAGCTCCAGCAGGTCCCCGTGTTCAATGCATCCCACGCTCTGTTTTATTGCACTTCAAACCCACTTTGTTTGCAAAGCAGGAAAAGCTGTCAGAGGCCATTAATCCAAACAGAATTTAATCTCTCAAACAGCATTTACTCAGGCAGAGCTGCTAAATCTATATATTAAAGAACTGTTGACAATTAATTAAAATGCTTCGCTGCTAAAGTGGGAACGGGGCCGCTCTGCAGGGCATTGTCAGGTGGAGCAGCAGCCTCTCCCTGGGACACACCTGGGCAGGATTAGAGGAAAAACAGCTGCTTCCCTGTAGGAATTCTGTGCTGGCAGCTCTGCTGCAGCCTGGCAACAGCGTGACTGGAGGGACAGCCACGGGAACGTGGAGCTGTGCATCAGGCAGAGGGGGAAGAGCATCCCAAGCTTTTATATTGCAAAGTTGCAGCTTGGAAAGGCTGAGACAGGAGCCCAGGAGCTCCTGAATGAGACTTAGCAGTGTCACCCACCTAAAGATGACACAGTCCTGGTGTGCTGGAGAGCAGGGAAAGGTTCTTCCCCCAGAGGGTGCTGGGCACTGCCCAGGCTCCCCAGGGAATGGGCACAGCCCCGAGGCTGCCAGAGCTCCAGGAGCGTTTGGGCAGCACTGCCAGGGGTGCCCAGGGTGGGATTGTTGGGGTGTCTGTGCAGGGCCAGGAGCTGGGCTGGGGGATCCTGTGGGTCCCTTATATCCTATCCAGCTCAGGATATTCCATGATTCTGGTGTAGGCATGACAATTAACTGGAGGATGGATCTGGGGATGTCACCGAGAAGGAGACACAGTCCCTGGCACGTGCCAGACAGTGTCTGGGAGGACATGAGGATGAGGGAACGTGACCTTTCCAAGAGGCAAAAGAACATCTCCATGGCTGTCGAATTGTCAGGACAAGGATCAATTTTCCCCCATTGGCCTGAGGTGTGTGACATTTCCTTTAAGTCCAGGTCAGAATTATTTTCATTTCCTGTAAGACAGAAGCAGTTATGGAATGATTATTGCCCTCACAGTGATGACAAAATGCTGCTGTCTAAAAGACCAAAGATCAGAAGATTACAAAGATCAGAAACCTCCAAAAATTGAGGCTGCAATGGCCAAAGCAATAAATGTGTCAGGGAAGGACAAGAGCAGGCGGAGAGGGCACAAAATCATGGAATTACAGAATATTTGGGTTGGAAGGAAGCTTCAAAGGCCATTTAGTCCCAAGCCCTTCATTGCACAGGTACCTGAGGGTGCTCAGAGCCCCATCCAAAATTTCTGCCCTTTCCTCTTGGGAACGGAAAGCAACTTTCATGTTCTCCATGTTTTTGTGGTTGTCAGGTACCAGAGGGGCTGGGCTGGGTGACACAATCGTGTCACTGTCACACTCACACAGAAGGTGGTGGCTGTCCCTGTCCCTGCTGCTGCCACGGCTGGGAACAGATTCCTGCCAGCACCAATCCTGCCCTTCCCTGGTGTCATCTCTTCTTTGATGACACCAAAACCTCAGGGTCAGGCCCTGCTCCTGTTGCTTATTTTTCTGTTCTCATGCAAGTTCCTCAGCTGCTCCAAATCCCACTCTGGAAAGGATGGGACAACACGTCTGGAAAACTGCCTGCAAATTTCTATTCCCAGTGGCAGGAAGACAAAAATGTACTCAGGAGGCTTCTCCCTGGACTTAAAATGCTGTCCAAGCTTGTTCTGGGCCACTGAAGTCTCAGCTCCAGCCATTGAACTGTGGTGGTTCTAGTGGTTTTGTTCAAAATGAGTGCTCACTTCTCCTGCTCCCAGAAATATGTTGAGATTTAGTCATGTTAGGACTAGGACTACCTAATCTTTTGTTTTCCTGCTGCTGGCGCCAATGTTGTTTGCTCTTAGTGGGCAATAAATCCAACCCACAGGGGCCCCTCCCCTAGGACTCTGCAGGATTAAGCCAAGTCTGAGCTGGGCACCTTCACACCTGCAGGAAGTCTGGCTGAGGGACACAGCCCTGAGCCCCAGGGGTGCTGGCACTGAGGCCTTAGCTGAGCACAGCTGGAGCTGTTCCAGCATCCACCACAATCCTCCGCCAGCCACCTCCAGCCCACCAGGCTCAAGCCACACAGCACCACCCACCCAGCCCCAAGGAAGGCCAAATCTCACCTCAGAAGACACATTCTGCTGTGTGGTCCTGACTTGTCTGTGGGGTTTTGGGAAATTTCAGAGAAAGGCTGGAGAAATGCAAGTTCTTTTTAACTTGCCTTGAATGAAATGGCTAAACCCATTTCTAAGAGAAGTTCTGTAACTTCTCAAGCAAAAGTCCTTGACAATGAATGTCAATATGAGAAATGTTTATGGTAAGGTGCTTGCCTTGGCCCGTGAGAAGATCTTCTCTCTGTTCTTGTTGTGGATTCCGTTCTGACACAGACATGGACAGTCAGACAATGCCTCCAGAGAAGCCTGGCTGGGGGGAGAAGCTTGATTTCTCAATTCCTTTTTAATAATATCCATCTAAAAAATAAAGCCTTCTGATTTCTGTCTGTGGACATGAGTGGTTTGTGGAGAGGCCCTGGAGAATAGGACCAAGCCATTTCCACACTGCTGCTCATCCCTGTGAAACTGGAACCCTTTAGCTTCCTGCAAAGCTTTGGAATGTCCACCTTGCTCCTGCTTCACTGCACAGAGCCCTGCGAGGGTGAGGAATCCCTGATGGAGGAAAGCTGGCTCGAGACAGCAGCAGGACACGGAGCTGGGAAAGAGAAAAGGGTGAAGACTGATGGATTTTTCCTGGGAATTGGCCACCTCCTGGCTGGCTCTCTGCTGCTGGGGAGTGCAGCCCACCTGGGCTAACACAAGGCAGGGACAACTGCTCCCTTCAGGGAATGAAGAGCTGCTCCTGCTGGGAGCAATTCCAGCAATGCTCCAAACGCTGCTCCTTGACTCTGTCTCTGGTATCAGAGAGCCCCAGCACATCTGGGATAGGGTTGGACCCTCCCCACCTGCAGCTGGGCACTGCCTGGCTCCACCATCAGCACCTTTCTCACCAGGCTCCCATTCCAGCTCCTCTGTGGACAAGGAATGCTGGAATTGGAATGATGCACAGCCCAGTGTGGATCAGACTGCCTTCGTGTCTAATCCTGTGCCTCTGCTGACACAGAGCAGTGACAGTGCACTGACAGAGCAGTGACAGAGCAGTGACACAGAGCAGTGACACAGTGCAGTGACAGAGCAGTGACACAGTGCAGTGACAGAGCAGTGACAGAGCAGTGACACAGAGCAGTGACAGAGCAGTGACACAGAGCAGTGACAGAGCAGTGACAGAGCAGTGACAGAGCAGTGACACAGAGCAGTGACACAGAGCAGTGACACAGAGCAGTGACAGAGCAGTGACACAGAGCAGTGACACAGAGCAGTGACA
>VZTN01003917.1:252046-303908 GCA_013400515.1 Erpornis zantholeuca
GTGACAGAGCAGTGACACACAGCGCTGACAGAGCGGTGACACAGAGCAGTGACAGAGCAGTGACAGAGCAGTGACAGAGAAGTGACACAGAGCAGTGACACAGAGCAGTGACAGAGCAGTGACACAGAGCAGTGACACAGAGCAGTGACACAGAGCAGTGACAGAGCAGTGACAGTGCAGTGACACAGTGCAATGACACAGTGCAGTGACACAGAGCAGTGACACAGAGCAGTGACACAGTGCAGTGACAGAGCAGTGACAGAGCAGTGACAGAGCAGTGACACAGAGCAGTGACAGTGCAGTGACAAAGTCTAAGCCTACAGCTACCCAAAGATCTCAAAGGGGACTTAAGGCCCAGCACAATTTTATCCCCATAGCTGCTGAACTACAGCCCAGAGCCAGCACTAAATCCTTGTACATCTCCTGTATCCCATCTTATCTCCTTTATCCTCAGCAGCTCTTCACTGTGGTCCTGCTGTAAATCCTGAGCAGGGAGGTGACCACAGAGGGTGACCCAGAATGGTTCATGTCCAGGTTCCCCCATCTGGGTGGTTTTCCAAGCTGGCAGCAGCTGCATTCCCAGCACTGAACTCTGCCCCTGGGAGCCCTCAAGGATGGTCACTGGGGAGGATCCCAGCTGAGGTCTGGGAGGAGGAGCTCTCCAGGACTCCCCAGAGCAGGCTGCTCGTTAGAACTCATCCAGGAGTCATTTCCCATTGGGAACTGCAGTAGGAAAGGCTTTACATAAATCATAGAATCATGGAATATCCTGAGCTGGGACCCACAAGGATCATCAAAGTCCAGCTTTGCCTGCACAGACACCCCAACAATCCCACCCTGGGCATCCCTGGCAGCGCTGCCCAAACGCTCCTGGAGCTCTGGCAGCCTCGGGGCTGTGCCCATTCCCTGGGGAGCCTGGGCAGTGCCCAGCACCCTCTGGGGGAAGAACCTTTCCCTGATCTCAGCCTGAGCCTGCCCTGGCCCAGCTCCAGCTCTTCCCTGGGTGCTGTCCCTGTCCCAGGGAGCAGAGATCGGAGCTGCCCTCGGGAGGATGTCGAAGACCCCAAGGAGTCTCCCCTCAGTCTCCTCTCCTCCAGCCAAACATTCCAAGGGTCACCAGCTGCTCCTCCTTTGGACCACCCAGACCCTTCCCCATCTTTGCATGGCAAATGTGGGACCATAAAATCATTGTGTCTGAGCTCAACTTCTCCTTGCAGAGCAACATCCTTTACATCTGTCATGGAAAACCATTCCAGAGCCTTCCCAATAGGTGCTGTCCTAAGAAATCTGTACCAAGCGCTGGGATTACATTTCTTCCCTTCTCTGCTTTCCCAGAAAATTTGCAGGACCTGAAAACAAGCACTTCTTTCTCTTTGAAAGTTTGCCCTTCAGCTGGCAAACAGGGATTGATTTTGTTCCCAGGGCTTGTAGGAAGCTGAAATGAGAACAGCTAATTTTAATATTAGCACCAATTCCCGTTCCTTACCACCTTTTCCTGCCCAAACATCTGCTGGGTCAGCACTGGGGTGTGGGAGAGCAGCTGCAGGAAACAGCATTTGGGGTTTTACTGCAGGGGGGATGAGGAGCTTTCTTGTTGGCTCTGTACAAAGACCAGCAGCACTGAATTTTGATTTTGAAAAGAGAATAATTGCTCCTAAAATTGATTTTTACAGGCTTCAATATTTCCCTCATCACATTATGCTTCTTCCAACTGTGTCTTTTTACAGCCCAAGACAAATGACTTAAACATCAGGCTAATATAAAGGAGGTTTTTCAGACTGGGAATGTTTTCTTTCCGTGCACACGGGGCTGTATCCAGCGTGTCAGGCAGGACATTTTCATTTGGAGAGATTTGGTTTTAAGTGGCTGAGCACTGTGATTATTATTGAACAACCTGACACACACAGAATGTCTGGCTCTGTCCTGCTGTCAGCCCTGCAAACCCTGCACGGGGGGGGAGTGGTGCCAGCCTCGGGAGCTCATTATAAAACCCAGCCCAGGCTTTTGATGAGGTTGGGGAACTCTCAGAAGTGCTGAGTCCTCCCCTCCTTTATCTCGCACTGGATAATCACTCTGTTGGTGCAGGGGAGACAATTAAGCTCATTAACATCTCCTTTCTTAAAAAAGATGAAGTGCAACTGCCTGGATTCAACCACGGATCAGCAGCCAATTACCCAAAGAGGGTTAATGACTCCAAAGAGGGTTAATGACCCCAAAGTGTGCCCTGCAGGGAGCCCGTGGTGACAGTGGCACTCACCTGGTCACCATAAATAGGCACTGCTAAATAGTCCTGGACACCTGAACTTACCTTCATTAATTAATTTCTCTTCCAAACGAGTTCTTAGAGCACGATCAGCACAAGCATACCCAGCTAGGATTAATAGTTGTGATCATTCTCTCTGCTCACAGGGAGATTTGTGGCCTTTGGAGGATGTTATTTCTCAGCGTTTGTCAATGATACTCAGGCTTGCTGGGACTTTTACTCTTCCAAAGCCTTGAAATGGAAATTCCCTAAGTTCTCCTTCAAGCCAGAAGACCAAAAACACCAAAAAAAAGTCTCCCCTTAATGTTGCTTTTATTCAAACACAAACTGAGGTAACTTTGGAAATAGGGAATGCTCCGATCCACCAGGCAAGTCAGGATTTTAATCAAGGGGCTTGAAAACAAATCAAAAAGTGAAATTTGGGAAATCCCATCCCATCCCTGGCTGGGAAGTCCAGAACCCATCCAGCTCCTGACTGACACTTGTGACAGGGAAGAAGCTGCTCCAGCTCTGGAGGCTCCTCTGGGAACTGGAGCTCTCCACTTTCTTTGCAGATGCCAGGGAAGAAGGAGGGGAGATTTAGGGAGAAATTAAAAGGAAACCCTAAAGGTGAAGAGTTTCAAATCTGCTGGAGCAGTGGGACAGCACTTGGCAGGGAATTCCTGTGCTCAGGAATTGTCACTGCAGTGGTGCCAGGGGGTAAGAAATACATCCCTGGGATCAGCTTTCCAAATAATATTAAATGCCTGGAAATATTTCCCCACAAGGAGTGGAACAGAGGCACGGGAGCCTCTGAGCTCTCCAAGGAGAATCCATGGCCATCATAACCTTGTGGGGTCAGCTCTTGTGCTGGGAATCCTGCATTGGGGAAAACCAGGAAAAACCAGAAGCTGATTTGAGGGAAACCTGTATTTAGGAAAAGCAGTAAGAACCAGGAGCTGATTTAAGGCAAACCTCAGGGTCCAACTGGTGGCTGATCATTGAACACTGGGGTTTTTTCACTCTTTTCAGGCCTGACTGGAAGTTCTGACAGACTGACTGTTCATTCCGGGGGTGGGACGATCCCAGAGTTCATTCCTTTTCCTTGGAACAAGGAGCCCAGCTGGGGGTCACAGCCAGCCCAGCACAGATTGATTGGGGACCCTAATGTCTCCTTGTCCTCCTTTTAGATGAGAATATTGGAAATTTGGGGCAGTTCAGAAGTGCCCATCTCAAAGTTCCCCGTTCCTGGACTCCAGGGCCTGATGTCCTGGGGGTTGAATCCTGAGCAGGGTCAGCTTTGGTGGGAAGTCCAAGGAAATCAGTGCCTGTCCCAGCCACGGGAGGCTGTTCCTGAGAAAAAAGGAAGCACAGAAAGCCTTCCCATGCTGCTTTTCCATGGATTTTAAGCCCTTTTACATTGGTTTTAAGCCCTCTTATATGGATTTTAAGGGAATTAGGATTGGCTGCCTGGGTCCCATAGGGACCTGTGGCGCTGGTTGGTACTTCCAGTCAAAAAATTTGGGAAGAGTAAGAGGTAACCAGGACCAAAGTGTCACTATTCTTCCTGTAAACTCCTCGGATAGAAGGAAATATGGGCACTAAGCCATTTTCAAATTAATTCCTCAAGAGTTCAGGCAAAACAGCTGCAAAATCCCAGCGATTTTAAGGTGAGGAAAAATCAAAATGGGGTAAAAATAAAGAATCTTTCAACATTCCCAGGAAAAGCCAAGATCTCTGCAGAGTATTTGAGCAAGTCTTGGTTCTGCCAAATCAAATCTATTGAGAGGAACCTCTAGATTGGACTGTCCTGGACCACTCCTCCCAACACACAAGAGGTTGGTCAGAGAGCAAAGAGCCCACAAGATTTAAAACCATTTTATTTCCTAATTCTTAAATTTCTGTGCTCAGAAATTCGTGAGGAAAGTTGTGCTTGGAAGCTCCTGGAGCATTTCCTCTTACATCGTTCCCCAGGATGAGCCAGGTCACTTTATCACACTGGGATGGAATAATTCCCTTTTTATCTCTGGGACCTTGCACATTTCAGGCTTGGCAGGGATATTTTTTTCCCCCCTCTTTCTTTCCCAGGATACACGATCAAATCATCCAGAATCAGTATATCAAGAAGATGATGATGCATAAACCAGGAGCCCATTCCACAAACAATAAAAACAGGTAAAATTCAATATCCAGCACTGGCGAGTAATTCCAGCAGCAATTCCAAATTTATTGTCTTGTTTGTTTATTCCATCGACGTCGATAAACATCACTGTCCCCTCGTGCTGATGAATCCATCTCTCAAACACTGTTTTGTTTCTCCTCACTGGAGACTTGCAGAGTCTCCAGGAGCCTGGGAATGGCCTTGGGAGGATGTCAAGGGCCTGGGCCCCAGCTGGGGTTGGAGCTGGGAGCTCCAACCCCTGTCCTCTGCCCTGGGGCTTCTCTTCTTTTGGTTCGTCATGTTGGAAAGAATGCAGCAAGAGATCTTCTTCTGCTGTTTCAGAGTTGTTTATTTGTCTTATCAAAACCTCAGAGGCAGTGGCAGCATCCCCCGAGGACACCAGGGCAGAAAGGCAATGGCAGCTAAAAGGCAACTGCCTTTTATATCTTACTAACAACCATTCCAGAAACAATATGTATCTTATTTTGTTTCCAACACCAGTAAATCCTCATCTTATTGATTTGTCTTTTCAATGCTAACTTTTTTCCACCAACCAACACACCACAGGAACTGGTGTCAGAGGAGAGAGGAAGAGAATGAGGAGAGAGGAGAAGAAGAAAGAAGGAAAAAAACACACCCAAAAATCTCCATCTTGTCCCTATGTAATACATAGAGCAAGATCCTAAAAACTACAACTAAACTCTCTGTGGTTCACTAAACAAAAATCTCTTCACCTCTCTGGTGCATTCAGGCTCTCCCAAAAGTGGAGGGAGCTTCTCCCAAAGCCTAGGTCGCTGGCTAGGACACTTTTGAGGAGCTCTGGGGATATAAAGAAACCACCAGAGGAGCAGGAGAAGCTTCCAGGCTTCCCTGGACTCCGACAGGAGGACAGGTACCACCACATATTTATGTCCTGAACAGATCCAAGGATTTGCTGGAGCTGGATCCATGTGCAAAGGGCAGCACAATGTGAACACCCCCAAAGTGATGCTCTGACAGATGGGCAGGGCCTGTGCCAAAGCCTTTGGGGGGATCAGTCTCAGCACCTGGAGGCATAAACTCCTCAATCCCTCCCTTCCAACAGCAAGAGCCCCAGTGAAGGGTTGTTTTGGGAATTGCTCTCCCCTGAGGGTGGGTTAGTGGTGGGATGGATTTGGGGAGGCTGTTGGGGTGTTGAGATGTTGTGTGAACATCACCAGGAATGAATAACCTCTGTGCTGGCACCGCTGGGGCACCTCCAGTGCTGGGGCAGCTCTGGGAGCCTCCTGACAAGAGAGCCCTGGAGGGGCTGGAGCGTGTCCAGGGAAGGGAACGGAGCTGGGAAGGGGCTGGAGCCCCGGGAGAGACTGAGGGAGCTGGGAAAGGAGCTCAGCCTGGAGAAAAGGAGGCTCAGGGGGGACCCTGTGGCTCTGCACAAGTCCCTGACAGGAGGGGGCAGCCCGGGGTGTTGGGCTCTGCTCCCAAATAACCAACAGGAGGAGAGGGAACAACTTCAAGTTGCACCAGCAGAGGTTTAAATTCAAAATTAGGAAGAATTTCTTCATGGAAAGGGTGGCCAGGCACTGGCACAGCTGCTCAGGCCAGTGGTGGAGTCCTCATCCCTGGAGGTGTTCCAGAAACCCTTGGATGTGGCACTTGGGTTGGTGGTGAACACTGGGATGGTGCAGGGTGACAGCTGGGCTTGGCATTCTTCCCAACCTTGCTGATTCCAAGACTCCATGGTTAGCAGCTCCCTCAGCGTCTCGAGGGTCTCCTGAGCATGTTTAGGAATTGCAGCAGACCTCAATGAGCCGGCCAAGGACGCTGAGGAACACTGAGCAGAAGAGAAGTTTAAAAGCAATACATTTAAAAGCATTCCAATTTAAAGTTTAACCAACAGCAGGAGCCCAAATCTCACCCAGTGAAGAGCCAATCTGAGCACAATTCTTTGGAGGCACATCCAAATATTGCCTGTGGCACATCCAGAAGAGTCCTGAAAAGTGTCTGCACCAGGACCCCACGGCCTGAAACTGAAGGAGGGCAGACTTGGATTTGAGGAAGAAATTCTTCCTTATAAAGGTGGTGGAGCATGGAGTCTCCATGCCTGGAAGTGTCCAAGGACAGGACTGGGAGCAGCCTGGGATGGTGGAAGGTGTCCCTGCTCTGGCAGGGGGAGGGACTGGATGGGCTCAAAGGTCCCTCCCAACCCAAACCATCCTGCAGTTCTCTGCAGTAATGGGAAAAGCTCTGCAAGGTGTGGGAGTGTCACTGCTAGGGATTGGTCTAGAGATGGCTCATAATTGTCTATCAATTGCCTTCTTGGAGGGCTCCTGGAAAATCCCAAGACCTCTTTGCTGCAAGACCTCACTTAACTAAAGTCGGTCCTGAAAGAGCAAATTCACAGGAGAGCTTAAAAATATGAAAAAACCTTTTTTTTTTTTTTGAGAGAGAGAGAGAGAGGAACTGGAAAGCATAAATGTGGCTATCCCAGAGAAGGCTGGGGTGCAAGGCAGGACTCCTGCATTCCCTGCAGGATGAATGCCATAAATTGCCTGCTTCTATCCCAAAATCCTGAGCCCTCAGGCAGTAATTGTGGGTACCCCAGGGCCTGAAAGTATCACAGTTAAAACCCCCAATCCCTTAAATTTGCATCCTCCCAGAGAAAAACATGGCAACTCAGCAGCTGATTCAGCTGGAAAGTCTCCCCCAATAAGTTATGAAAAGAGGACTGGGAACCTGCATTTTTCTCATTCCAGCCCTTTCTGGGTTTTTTTTTTCTTTTTAATAAAACCCTGTTTATGATGGTGGATAAAACATTCCTGTCACCCTTAATAAAAGCCTTTACTAGCAATGCAAAAGGAGCGGAGAATGGATAAACTGTAAATCAAAGCACAGCTTGGAAACGGGGCAGTTTAGCAAAGCAGCATTTCTGGGAGCTGCTGATGGCAGGAGATTACATTTTATATCAGAACAGATTTAAATTTAGGGGGAATTAACCCTCCAGCTCCTCTGCAAAAGCTTCCCAAGGCATCAAGGCTATCTGAGCAAAGAAAGTTGTCATCAGTGGAAGGGAGGTGACAGGAAAAAACAACTGAAGGGGACAATTTTTGACTGCATCTTTCTTAAAGAAACCAGCTACAAAAACTCTGACTGGATTTTAATTAGGAGGCAAATTTTCTCCTGTTCTTTCTGGGGTTTGGGCAGACGAAGTGACAGCATTTCAGGGATCCAAAAGCTGCTTCTTGCTGCAATGAAAACACTTCAATTTTTAAGTCTTTCTGTAGATGTCAGGAGTAAAATCTTTCTGCTTCTTGACGTTTGGACAGAGCCATGAGCTGAAACAGTTGGTACAGAGCAGTTGGTTCTGCTGTACCTTGCAAAGAGCTACAGGAGCTCTGCTGGAAAGGCACTGGGGGCAGTCGATCACAAAATATTCCTGCAAAGCCACAGGAAGTCTGAACCCCCAGAAACAGCTGGGGAATTTATGCACCTTAAAGTCAAGACAGGAGAAAAAGCAAGAGTTGTGGCTGAAATTCATGACCGACACCCTGCAAAAAAAAGAATAACTTCATAAAGAAATAATTCCTCAGCCCTCGCTCTGTCCCAGTCTTGTGGACTTGGATAAGTAATCCCAATAAATCAATGTGTTCACCTCTCTCCCCACTGTGCTTCAGGCCAGGTTTGCCCCTGGAAATCTTCAGGAACACATCCAGAAGAGGAATTCTCGCTCGGGGGTGTTGGAGCCAGCCCAGACTCATCTGCTGGCTCTGAAATCCTCCGTGGCTCATTGATTTCCCCGATCCCTCCCAACTCACCCCTCCTTCCTCCGGCTCAATAATCCTTTCAAACCCTCCTTGCTGCGTGGGGAGCACTTGGAGGCAAAGTTCCTTTCCCATCGCCAGCGCTGGTGATGGAAATTTCACAAAAATTCCTACTTTCACTGGAAAAATGCAGAGATCTGGGAGAGACCCTGGCAGGCTCAGCTCAGAGCACTCCGATGAACTCACCCCCTTGACTGACTCGGAGATTGTAATTAATTCTCATCTTGCTCTGCAGTTGTGTCACCACCACTGGCACTGGGGAGTGAGAGCAGCTCCTGGAGCATCCCTGGGATGTGCTGGAGCTGTGGCAGGAATGTGGGAACGCCACGGGGACATCTCCCCCCTCCCTCATCAAGCTGGAAATGATACAACTTTTAAAATATTTTAAACTAACTTTACTCAGGGCTTTGTTCACCTCTGCCCAGGGGAAGGGCATTGAAGTTTTCTCCTTCAAAGACTCTTTCACCGAGGGTTGGGTTTCGCTGGGTGAGGCCTGATGGGCTTCCATCAACAAATAGAAAATTCCCCAGGCCAGAAGATGCAGAGGAGATAAAGGAATCTTCACAAACATCACCCCCAGGGCGGTCAGGGACACCTGGGCTGGGAAAAGATCCATAAGAGAACCAGATAATGAGGACCAAATTAGCACCGAAGGTGAAGGGATCAATAACCAATAGGAGATCGAATACCAAGAACTGTGTCATTTAGGAGCAATGAGCGAGAATTTCTTTGGGTTTTCTCTGTGTAAACACATGAAGAATCTGGTAAAGAACCAGGAGTGATGGGATGAGGTTCACTGCACAACCCAGACATGCGTGGATGGAATAATTTCTATGGCACCTCCTGGCCAGGATAAAGTCATGCCTGATTCTCTGAACACTTAAAGGTGCTGGAGAGTTTCTGTTTTTCTGCTGTTTAAGTGACAGTGACACCACATTCCTCATCCATAATTCATTCCCAGCACAGCCGAGTGTGTTTGTAACTCCACAGTGCCGCGGTCAATGAGCTCCTGTGGTTTGTGTTATTCCTCTTTCCAGGGTTTACAAGCCTGGAACTGCCCAAGGGAAACCTGGGAAGGAGGCAAAACACAGGATTGGCTGGAAAATCCCTCTCCCACAGCAGTATGAGGTGAAACATTCCCTGCTTGAATTTGGGAATGTCGGGTCCAGGACTGATGGGGCAGCAAGGATCCTCTCCCAGCACTCCTGAATTCCCTTCCAGGGAAACCCAAAGCTTTTGGTAGCTGAATTTTTCCCTCCCTGGATACCCCTCTGTGTGTCCTCAGTGGAGAGCAGGGGGTGAAAAACCACAGCTCCCACTGCACCCAGGAGGGAGTTAACAAGACACAAAGAAACCCACTGGCAGAAAAATTCCAGGGATGCTGATTCCAGGGATCTGTGCTGCTCTCAACACCTCCTAAAAATCAGGGCTGGGAGCTCAAGCACCTGCTGCAGCTGAAGCTTTGCCTCTCCAACAGGAGCTGTTTAAATAATACTAAGAACAATGGAGGAGTAGATAAAGATAATGAAGTGCTCCTGTTGGGATCCCTTTGACACGCAGAGAATATGAATCCAGAGTTATTTTTTAATAAAAAGGGAACTCCTCCTGGATTTGATCCTGCTCCCTCCCAAACCCTAAGACAAATACTGTTGTCACTAAATTAAGCTGCGAAGTCTTTCATTAAGCACCACCCTTGGGAATTAAGGATGTTCTTGGAGAGCTGGCGGGAGGAGCTGTGCTCCAAGAATGGAACAGGCACAGGAATGAAGATATGGAGAAACAGACCCAGATATTTAATCCATAAACCAACACAGGCAACTCCCAGCGAGTCGGAAAAGCAATCAGAGCCTCCCAACGAAACCCTGGAGTTACAACCAGGTGTAAAGACAGGGATTGTCTTCATTAAGTGAAATATTAATGAATGGAGGGAATAAACCATTGTAAAGAAAGAGAGCCAGGGCAGCAGCAAAGGGGAATATTTTTGTTAAAAAATCCAGGGATAACTCGGTAAAGTGTCCAGACAAGTGCTCAAAGCATTGCTGCCAGGCTTCAGTGGCCACTGCAGCTTCCAGGGAATTTTTCCAGATGTCTGAGACATTTAAAAGGGAATTTCCAGCCACAGAACATCTGAAAAGTGAGGGGAAAAAAACCTAGCCAGAGAATGTCTGTAGTGCCTGGTGGCCATCAGGGATTCTGAGGTCCGTGCTGGGAACAACATCCATAGGAATGCCACTTGCAGCCTGGAATATCCACCTCCATCCCATCTGATGCCTCATCAGAACACACCCCTGTGGCTCAGGCATCCAGAGTTTCCTCGGGAAATGCTCCAGGCTAGGCAGAGAACAAGGAAGGTTTTCCATCCTCCTGTCAGAGGGAGAGCAGGGATTTTCCTGAGCTTTGGGAAAGTTCCTGTTGGATGAGCCCACACAGGAGGAGCGTTCCTGCCTCAGCCAGAAAATCCAATTGAGGGTCTCCAGGTTTCCCCACTCCAGGACAATTCCCAGGCAACAGAAGCTCACCTTTCTCTTACAGATCCTACTGAAATCCCTCGTTTCAGCAGGATCCTGGGGAAGGCATTCCAGAATTTGGCTCCACAGCCATCAGCATCCCAGGGCAGCATTCCTGACAAAGCACATTCTGGAGAAAACAGACTCAGCCAAAACAGACCTGAGGCTGACAGAGCAATTTTCCCTCCCTTTCTTGTAAAACTCCTCTCCAATTCTATTCCTGCTGGGTGTAGGTTTTATTTCTGGGTACTCAGAAGTGGGAGGAGCTCCAGGAGAGGAATGGGAGCTTTCCTTTTTAGTGGCTGGAATATTTTGATTCCTGAATTAAAATCAGCCTGATAATCCCTGATTTGTGCAGAGCCAGGAGTGTTTCATGTTTAGGGGCTTGCAAAGCTCTGTTTTAGGCCAGATTTAAGTAAATTATGACTGTTGTCCTACCTTAGACCAGGTTTAAGTAAATGAGGCACCATAACCAGACTGAGACCATCCCAAGGCATCTCTCCTGTTGTTTAAGAATGGAAGTTAATAAATTCTTTCATTTTAGTTAGGTTTGTTCGGGGTGAATTTTTTTTAGTTTGGGTTGGGTTTTTTAAGTTAGGGGAGGGTTTTAAGCAATATTCAAGAGAACTGCTGGAGGTAAGGCCACAAATCTTCGTCTTCAACACTAAAAATGTGTGATTTGGGTGTGACAAGGAGCAGAGATGGTCAAAGGCACTCCTGGCCTGAGGGCCTGGCCAGAACCATCTAATCGGGGCCTAGGACTGGTAACAGTTGTGCTTGAGGATTAAAATACTTTCCAGTAATGCTCAGCCCCTTCCTCCTCCTCCTCCTCCCCTTCAAAAAGGCCACAAAAAATTAAGGAAAAGTGGTTCCAAATAACCCAACTGCACAAGAAGCCACATTCCAAGTCCAAGGCTTTGTTATTTTCCATCCTAAGCACTCTTTGTGCTTTGGTGTCTTTGATCTCTGCCTCATTTCCCAGATTTCAGGGACACTCAGCAGCAATTCCAGAGCAGGCAGGAGCAGGAGGGCTGCAAACCCCCCAGACCTGTCTGTGGGAAGGGCTCCAGTGAGCAGCAGGAGGCCATTTCCAGCTGCAAATCCATGGGATGCGATCCCATCATCCCAAAGCACGCCCAGAGCCCAAGAGGTGCCAGTTCTGGGCCAAATGCTGCTCTGGGCACAGGAAAACCAGGACAGAGCTGCTTCCACAGCCCCCCATGTACAGCAGAGACCCCCAGTGGGAGCAGGGTGAGGAGCAGGGGGAATGTGTCAGACAAGGAAACCCAGGACAAACAGGATCCTAGGGGGGAGTGGAAAGGGATTATGAAGACTGTGGTTGGTTTTGAGGCCCAGTAACCACCTGGGACCATTGGTGTGGGGCCAGCTCCTTCTGCAGCCTCTCCTGGAGCTCTGGGTCAGGGAATCATGGAGTCATTAAGGTTGGGAAACACCTTTATGATCATCCAGTCCAGCACTGCCAGGTCCACCACTAACTCCAGTTCCCAGGTGCCACATGGAGGCACCAGGGAAGGGAACGGAGCTGGGAAGGGGCTGGAGGCCCAGGAGAGACTGAGGGAGCTGGGAAAGGAGCTCAGCCTGGAGAAAAGGAGGCTCAGGGGGGACCTTGTGGCTCTGCACAACTCCTGACAGGAGGGGGCAGCCGGGGGGGGTCAGGCTCTGCTGGCAGGGAACAGGGACAGGAGGAGAGGGAACAGCCTCAGGCTGGGCCAGGGGAGGGGCAGGGTGGAATTTGGGAACATTTCTCCATGGGAAGGGTGGTCAGGCACAGGCACAGGGCAGTGCTGGAGTGCCCATTCCTGGATGTGTAAAAGTGACTGAAATAGGACTGGCAGAAGTCACTTGAAGCCGTTCCATCAGACCCTCTGGAGTTTCAGGTGGCTTCCTGCTAACATTTATTAAAAAGTGACTGATTTTACTGGGAATGTTCTTATTGATAGGTCCCAGCAAGTGGTTCTGCCCTGGAGAAGCCTGAAATCCCCAGGGCTGGGCTCTGAACCCACCCCAACACCCCCAGAAGCACCCAGAGCTCATCATGGCGCATACCCCAGGGACAGGAACCCCCAAATCAGCAGAATTATTCCATCCTTGGCATTCCATGGGATTCACAGACTGCTCTGGATCCAGCTGCTCTCACTTCCTGATAAATACAACAAAACATTCCAGCCAAGGAATAGAGAATGCTGATTCTGTTTCCATTCTGCAGCACTCAAACCAGAGCTCATTGCTGTGCTCATCACATCTGCCACTGGAATTCTATGTCAATCTCGCCACGAGCTCTGCACAAAATGGGGAAAAATCCTCTTTTCTGCTTAAAATGTGTGTAGGCAAAACTTGCTGGTTTGTTACAACTCAGCAAGGTGGGATACAGAAAGACTTATTTTAAAAAGACACCATTTGAGGTATGTTTTCCCTCAAAAATAGTTTTTCAGAAAATTATTTTGACGAAAAACTTCTTTTTTCCCAATGCTTTAATAGTGAAGAGAGAAAAATTTGCAGGTTGGCCCTTGCCTCTGTTCATAGATTCGGACAGGATGCTCCAGCCTTGACTGAGTTCTCCTGTTTCAAGGGAGAAAAGGATGTGATTATCCAGGTGGGATATTCTGAGGTGTTGGAGAAGTTCATGTTTAAGCCTGACCCAGGATCAAACCCCTGATTTGGCAGCAGCCTCCAGTGCTTGGTGAGTAGGGAATGACATTTGTCCAGCAGAAAAGCCCAGGGGATGAAGTTGGGATCTGCTGTTTGTCCAGCAGCTGCTGCTGGCACCAACCCCTCTGCCTTTGGAACCTGTGTGTTCATCCTCTGCTGGAAGCAGCTGTGCCTGCAATAGCAGGGATTGAAACAATCAAAAGGAAAATGAGGATGGAGACAGCACTTCCAGAGCAGAGATTCCGAGGGATGAGCAGGGTTAAGTGCAGGGATGCTCCTTCTGCCCTGTGGAGAAGAGGGAAGGGCTGATTTCCCGAGCTGCCTGCCTTGATCAGATCCTTCCTTCTCTGGCACCACTTCTGTGCTGGCTGCTCCCTTTTACTGGTGGTTTTGAGGGTCTTTTCCCCCACTTCCACAGGAGCAGGTGGGTATTCCTATGAAAATTGCAGCAAGATTTCTGCCTCTGCTGCTAGAGCAGGACACCTGGCTGGGTTATGCTTGGTGTTTTCCATGGAAAAGAACAATTCCTATGGGAAGGAAGCTCTGGAGGTTTCCTGGTCTGACCCTCACTCAGGGCAGGGTAATTTTCAAAGTCACTTTGGGTTGCTCAAGGTCTTTCCCAGTCAATATTGTCACATTCCAAGGACAGAGATTCCCACATTTCCTCTGTTTTATGGTGTTTAACCTCCTCCACCCCCAATTCCTCTCCATTTTGTAGGAGATGCAGATTCCCTTGTGGCACAGCCACGTCAACAGGTCTGGGGACGAGGGGCAGACTGAAGAGGGAGAATCCATGATGTTCCTGTGCTGAGCAGATTCCCTGCACTATCCCAAATCCAAGCTGGGTGTTAGCTGCAGGAAAGCAGGGATGGAATGTCCCTCTGTCCTGGGCAGTGCACACAGCTCTAAGCCCTTTACCTTGGAATTATGGAATATCCTGAGCTGGGAGGGACCCACAGGATCCCCCAGCCCAGCTGCTGGCCCTGCACAGACACCCCAACAATCCCACCCTGGGCACCCCTGGCAGCGCTGCCCAAACGCTCCTGGAGCTCTGGCAGCCTCGGGGCTGTGCCCATTCCCTGGGGAGCCTGGGCAGTGCCCAGCACCCTCTGGGGGAAGAACCTTTCCCTGATCTCAGCCTGAGCCTGCCCTGGCCCAGCTCCAGCTGTTCCCTGGGTGCTGTCCCTGTCCCGGGGAGCAGAGATCGGAGCTGCCCTCGGGAGGAGCTGCAGCCCCTGCTGATTTCTGCCCTCAGTCTCCTCCATCTGAACATTCCAAGTGCCCTCAGCTGCTCCTCCTATGGCTTCTCCAAACTCTTCTCCATCCCCTTGTCCCTCCTTTGGATGCTTTCCCCCAGCTTTAGATCTTCCTGATATTGGGGCACCCAAAACTGTCCCCAGGACTGGAGGTGAGGCCGCCCCAGCCCAGAGCAGAGCGGGACAATGCCCTCCTTTGACCAGCAGAACCAGATGCCTTTGCAGAGCTCTATTTACCCAAAAGAAGCACAGCTTCCACTCTGAGTCTTCCTGGAGAGAAAAGTGTGATGGCTGGGAGACAAAATATTTTCTGGGGTGCAGAACAGCTGCTCTACCACAAGCTCCTGCAGCTCTGAAAATGGTAAAAAGCCTCCTCTTCCATCCATCAGGAACTTCTGTTCCCATCAAATTCTGCCAGGCACTTTTCTGGGTTACAGAGGCTTCTGAGCTTATGGAAACCCATCCTAGATCTGCTTTTTTAGGCATCTCCATCCCTTTGAAATTCCTCACCAGGTGGAGGCTGAAGCCTTGAATCCGTTGGCCCTGGGACAGCTTGTTCCCAAGGTTCACGTGGAAATTTGCAAGTCTTGTGATTTGTAATAAAAAGCCCTGGGATGTCTGAGATCTCTCTCAACTCCTCCCTTGATTTTTTTAGAGGAAATTGGCAGAAAAAGTCCTCCTGACTTTTAACTCCTGCATCATTCTGATGCATGTTCAGAATGGAACAGAATGGTTGGAAGTCCCCTTGCCCAAGGGCAAATTTATTTCCTGGCCAACATCTGTCTCCAGGCTCATCTTTCCTGCAATTTGCCAGTTGCTGGCGTGAGGGGAAAAGACAATTATTGAGCTCTTTCCCTGCTTGGATCCAATTAGGCAAAGAAAAGTTGCTGGAAGTGAACATGATGCACTCAGGAAAGATGCAAATGTTCCTCTCTGCCAGTTCCTTCCTGCTACAGCCCAGAGCAGGGGTGGCACTGAGGTGGTGGGGACAAACCCTGGCCTAAGGTCCCCCGCTCCAGAACCTTCTTTCTCTACACAAACACTTGGAGGAACAAAAGAAGGATTAAGTACGGATCATACTCACCTAGGATTCCTCCATCCGCATCTGATCGGCACTGAGTCATAAAATTATGGAATATCCTGAGCTGGGACCCACCAGGATCATCAAAGTCCAGCTTTGCCCTGCCCAGGACACCCCAACAATCCCACCCTGGGCACCCCTGGCAGCGCTGCCCAAACGCTCCTGGAGCTCTGGCAGCCTCGGGGCCATGCCCATTCCCTGGGGAGCCTGGGCAGTGCCCAGCACCCTCTGGGGGAAGAACCTTGCCCTGATCTCCAGCCTGAGTTGTTGCAGAGGGGGCAGGTGGTATAATGCCACAGCCTTCCCAAAGCATCTCCAAGAGAAGCCACTCAGTCAGTGCCACACACCAAACACACTCACAGGAGCCAGAGAGCTTCTTAGACAGATCAACAGCAAAGAGACAGGAAGGGTCCTCACGTGGCATTCCAGGTTTATTGCAGGCACCCACGTGAAGGGAGGCAAGGAAAAAGGCAAGAACCAGGGAAGGGTCCAGGTTTAAATCCAGGAGGAGGTAGGGACGGAGGAAGCAGCAGGAACCAATCCTCCAGGGGTGCAGGGGTGGTGCACAGGCAGGGCTGGGGGTGTGGGAGCCAACGGGGAAATAGTGAGGCAGTGGTTGAGGAACAAGGGCCCATGCGTGAACTGGGGAGGGAGAACATTCTAGATCTGGGATATGCAGGGTAGGAAAGGGGCAGGGAGGCCAACGAGCCAGCCAGGGAAGCAGAACTGGGGTACATTAGCACAATGCAGCAAAGGATTTTGGGGAGAGAAAGAGGATGTTTTTGTCTCCCTAACCTAGAGCAGCTTTCAGGGACTGACCTCCCAGGGGGCTCCAGCACCATCCTGACCCGGGGGAGCTTATCAGCCTCCAGCCTGAGCCTGCCCTGGCCCAGCCCCAACCCTTCCCTGGGTGCTGTCCCCGTCCCAGGGAAAAGAGAGCAGAGCTGTCTCAGCAGGAGCTGCAGCCCCTGGTGAGGTCTGAGCTCAGTGTTCTCTGCTCCATCTGAACATTCCAAGTGCCCCCAGCCTCAGATTCTCCTCAAGACCTTCCACCATCTTCATGGCCTCCTTTGGGTGCTCTCTAATAGTTTTAGATCTGTCTCATATTGTGGCACCCAAAACTGAACCAGGGGCTGTATTTTCTAAACCAGAAACTGCTTAGTCATCAAATTCCCCTCCTACAAAAAAATAGGAGATGCAAAACCATTCCATGGATCTACTGAAAAGAAAAAACTTACCTTAAAGCTATATCCAACACAAAGGCAGGACGATGGCACAGGGGGTCAGAAACACCTCTGTCCCTCCCAGACAGAGCCATTTCCCACTCCCATTAAACCCATGGACCTGTTATCCATGACTGTCCAGGTCTGGGCTGGACAAACCTGTGGACCTGTTAAACTCATGAACTGGCAGGTCCTGGGTCACTGGGCACAGCCAGGGAGCACCTTGAAAGTTAAAGAGCAAGTCCTCAAAGCCCTTCTTGTGTTACCTTTCTGTCCTTTTTCCTGGCCATGGATCCATCAGAATCTTTCCTCTCCAGAAAAAGCCCTGGGAAAGTAAAAACTTGAGGCTCAAGGAGCAAACCCAGCCAGTGCTCAGGACTGCAGGTGCATTGCTGCACCACTCTGAGTGTTTTATAACTTCTTCCCAAGCCCTGCTCCCTGTAATCAGATTATGAAACCTTCAACTCAAGTTAATGCAAACAAACAGATCATGCGGAGAGTCATAAAAATAAAATATCATAATAAAACCCCTAAATCGAGAGCATCTTCTGTAAACAGAGCGCTGTAAACACCGTAATGTGTCTCTCTGCAACGATATTTGGTGAGGTATGGAAGAGCCCCAAGAGATGGCAGGAAAACACAGCTGTTCTCTCCTTGCAGGAGGTGAGGAGGGAATGCAGCATAGCTCCGATGGCTCCAGGGTCAGCACAGACCCTGCTGCACTCCTGGAATGGGAAGAGGGATCCTCCAGGAGGGGTCAGCCTGGAAGGGAGCACAGAGGGTCACTGGTGGCACCTCCCTGCTCCAGCAGGGCCATCCCAGAGCACAGGGCACTGCAGTGTGTGCCCACAGCTCTGCAATAGCCCCAGCCAGGAGACTCCACAGCCTCTCTGGGCTCTGCTCAGGCCTGGGCCCTGCCCAGGGCACAAGTTGTGCCTCCTGTGCAGGGAATTGCTGGGCTCAGTCCCTGCCCGTGGCTCTGGGGCCATTGCTGGCCCCCGGAGCAGAGCCCGGGCCCTGCTCGGAGCCTCCCTGCAGCCAGGGACAGCCAGGCCTGAGGGCCCCTCTCAGCCGGGGCTCCTCTCCAGGCTGAGCAGCCCCAGCTCCCTCAGCCTTTCCTGGGCCCCGAGATGCTCCAGGCCCTTCCTCAGCTGCGCAGCCTCCGCCGGCCCCGCTCCAGGAGCTCCCTGGCCCTGCTGTGCCGGGGATCCAGAGCTGGGCACGGCACTGCAGAGGTGTCCCCAGGGCTGGGCACAGGGGCAGCATCCCTCCCTGACCTGCTGGGAATGCTCTTCCTGATGGTCCCCAGGATCCCATTTGACCCCAGGTCACTCTCCTGGCTCAGGGACAGCTCACTGCCCCTAGGTCCTTCCCCACAGAGCTGCTCCGGCCTGGCCTGTGCTGGTTGTTCCTCCCCAGGTGCAGAACCTACATTTCCCTGTTCCTTACTTCCAGACAGTTCTTCTCTGCCCATCAACCTGTTGAGGTCCTTAATTCCCAATGTTTTCCTTAGGTTTTGCTCTGGATCATTCCTCTCTCCACCATCTGATGCCGAATGCTTAAACCGACACTGGGCCCTGATTCCAAACCCACTGCAGTCAGCACCTCTTCCTGGTGCCACAGAGTGGTTTGCAGAATTGGATGAATGTTTGAGTGACTTTTATGTGGAACAAGGGATTTTGGTGATTACTGGATTCCCAGGCAAGGAATCTTCTGGAAATAAGAGGATGAAATGGTGCCAAACGTCCTGGAAAGGCTTGTTCTGGACAGGGAATAAAAAAACTCAGCATTTGTAAGGAATATGAACAGCATTTTCATGGAAAGTGGTGAGGTGGAGGCAGTGGAAACTTCCCTCTAGAAAAGGATGTAGGAGGGTGGGACCTGGAAGACCATGTCAGTCCAGGGAGTCTCCTGCATTTCCCACTGCTCATCCGCAGTTAAAAATTGTCATTCCGAGCAGAGGGAACCATCCACTTCCAGGACTCCTGAGTTGCCTTTCAAATCCAGGATTTTGAGAGCTGAGCCTTCACAAACCTGCGATTGTGCCCGTTCATTGGGAACCTCTCCACAAGCAGAGCCCCTGCTCTAAAAGTGTTCATTTTTCCTGGTCTGTTATTACTGTTCCTGCTCAGGAACTTCCCTGAAAAAGCACTTTTCCACCTCATAAGTGCTTTGCAAGCCTTAGCACACTGTGCAAACACAAGTGTTTGGCACTGAGGGACGTCAATGACATTTGTGATCCCACGCTGGATGGATTCCTGGATGGACAGGAATTCTGTGGATCACTTGGCACTAAAGTTTCTGCTCCTGTTCCACCAAGAAAACTCATCATGGAATCATAAAATCATGAAATATCCCAAGTTACACAGGAATCATCAAGTCCCAACTCGATATTTTCCATTCCCACTCAAATAATGCCATCAAAATGAGTAATAGAAAGAGTAATCACTAATAAGCAAAATTAGTAATAAACTTATGTCTTGGTTTAAAAGACAGATGTCTCCTGAGGAAGGCAGAAACCTCCCTTGGAATGGAAAATGCAACCCTCTTCCCTCCAAATTATTTAAATTTTGAAATCAAGGGGCTTTCAGGCAGAGATATGGGAAATAGGAATAACAGTTCTTTACTAATATATATATATGTACACATATATATAAAACAAGGCAAGAGAAATACTGGTTTAAACTGACAGAGCCAGATAGGAGCTGACACCCTGAGAGTCAGGGGAGCAGTGCAGTCTGATAAGAAGGTGGCTGTGAGTGGCCCCAAACCAGGCCAGGAAACACTTCAGAGACAGAGTCAGAGCAGTGGGGATTTGCTTTATTCAGTTCTGGGTGTGTGGGGATTGCTCCTCCAAACACACACAGGTGCTCTCTACAACACAGCATTGTGGGTTAAATTATGAATATTCATCACATTCTCTGGGACGGGCATGGTTATACAAATAATTTCTCAGAAGTCATTAATATCATCAGCATACAGGTCAGCATGCCCTGTGTGTCCTGGTGGTCGCACTGAGGAAGGCCTCTCCTCTTCCTCGGGGGTCTTTCTGATGAAGATAAGTAGTCTTCCTCGCGGTGAACTTTTCACCTTTCTCCCTGGGGCATGAGTAGTCCTTTAAGGGATGATTCAGCATCTCTGAGAGGAACTTTGTCCCCTCTATCTTGACAAGATTAGGGCGAATTCAACTTCTTATGTTTTGTAATTAACATCTGCTGCCTGAATTAACATTTGCTGTCTCCCAATAGTTAACTGTGCTTACATGAGTTAGCTATTGACTGCCCCTTCCTCAGCTGCAGTCCTCCTGAAGTGATGGATGTGGTTCTGTTGAAGTGGTGATCCTGTAGAAAGGTCTGGTCTTCCTCAGAAGGTTCAGTGCTAGGTGTGTAGCTCTTGTCCTCTGGGAACCCAGTGGGAAAAGCTTTGTGGTTTTCAAAATCCCAGTTTATATCCAGGATGGAATGCTTGGTTCCTGTCTCTGGGTGGAGTGTCTCACAATGGGGTGGTGAGCTCTGAGCTAAGGCACTGATGGGCCATGAACAGGAGATAGCCCAGAGTTATCTGTGAGCCATGGGAAGTCACTGCTGGGCCATGGACAGGAGATAGCCCAGAGTTATCTGTGAGCCATGGGCAAGGCACTGATGGGCCATGAACAGGAGATAGCCCAGAGTTATCTGTGAGCCATGGGCAAGGCACTGCTGGGCCATGAACAGGAGATAATCCAGAGGGAGGAGGCAGGGAGCACTGCCCCCCCTGGTCTCAACAGCTCATGAAGATGGTGATAGAATACATGATTTTGGTCACGTCTTACTTTGCAACCCAGGACAACTTATTAACAATTAAGAATAATTAATAATATCAAAATAAGAACAATTAGAAGGAGAATGTTTTAAATTGTTTTCATTATTTCTCCTGAAACTCATGTACTGATTTTAAAAAATTCAGGGTTTGGGAAATTTTTGGGGAGATTTTGAACCTTTTCTCCCAGTCATTCTTTTAGAAGGCTCCTAACTGGGAAGGAGGATGAGGAGCACTGGGTTTCCAGCTAGGTTCCCACAGGCACAGAAGCAAAGGGGCAGCAGCAGCAGCTAGGGATGGCATTCCAGGGGAAAACAATGGAATTTATCCACTTATCCAGCTCCCTTTGTGGTCCATGGAGACTCAAGGCAGCTTGGACAGACATGGAGATCTTCAAGGGGTGTCCAAGGCCAGGCTGGACAGGGTTTGAAGCACCCTGGGATAGTGGAAGGTGTCCCTGCCCATGGCAGGAGTGGAACAGGATGAGCTTTAAGGTCCCTTCCAACCCAAACCATTCCATGATTCCAGGATTGAAACATCCCACTTTCACTCATCTTCAAGGGCAGCTCAGGAAAAAGGAGCAAATGATGCCCATGGAAACTTCCCAGCTGTGGGCTGTGAGAAGGGACCAGCACAGGCTCTGCTGCCTCGCCAGGGAGCAGCGTGGGAGGGATGATCTGGGAAGGGATGCTTTGGGTAGGGAGGATTGGAGAAAGGAAGGTTGGTGAGAAGAAGTTTTGGGTGGGGATGAGTTGGGAAGGGAATGTTTAGGTAGAGGAGGGTTTGGGAAGGGGAGGTTTGGGTGGGAATGATTTAGGAATGATTGATTTGGGAGGGGAGGATCTGTGACGGGAATGTTCGGGGAAGGAAGGTTTGGGTGGGGAGGATTTAGGAATGCAAAGTTTGGGTAGGGAGGCTTTGGGAAGGGAGGATTAGTGAAAGGAAGGTGTACTAGTTTGAAAGCAAACCAGTGGGCAATTCCAAGACAGAGGAATAGGAAAATTAAAATAAAGGCAATAAAAACACTGGCTTAAAGTGACAAAGTCAGTATATGACCTGACACCCATAAATCCCATATTGGACTGTGAAGGTGAAGCCAAAGGGTTCCTGGCACTGAGCTGTGGGGGAATCCCAGAGGACTCTGGATGTGATGTCAAAGGGTTCCAGGCACTGGGAAGAGGAGCTCAGGAGAATTCCAGAGGCTCTGGAGCTGATGAGGGCAGAAGTTGCTCTAGCTCTCAGCCCTCCCCTGTGACAGACACAGTTCCCCCTGGAATGGCAGATCCAAGCATGGGGACACAATTAGGAGCTATTTTCCCCTTTTTGCTTTACTGGGATAACTCTTTGACAGCAGCAAGAGAGGAAAGCTGCTGTCTGTTCTTGGAGATTCCCAGATATTCCTCTGTAACCCCTGAAGCAGGCGTTGAGTCCCCTGGACTGTGCCCCGCTCTCACCCTGGGCAGGTGCTGCCCCTGGTGTGTCACATCACTGGGAAATGCCATGGAAAATGGCCTCTGGCTGCTCCCAGTGGCATTGTGGCACTGATGCCACGCCTGGCGGGTGACAAAGGTGCCAGGGACACCTTTAGGGGGTGACACAAACGCTGGCGTGGAGAGACTCGAGGAGCTTCTTGAGAAAATCTGCGTTAAGAAGAAAAGGTTCTCTGTTCTGCAGTGTGAGATCCTGGGAGCTCTCACCAAAAATTGGGCGCGCAGCTCTTCCCAGCAGCCTCGTGGCTGTGTGCTGTGTACCCACCCCTGCCCCTCTCCTCACTCACTCACAGCTGTAGGGCCTTTGGGAGCATTTCTGTCACCATCCTGCTCCAGAATTGTCCCCCTGTGGCAGGGCTGGACACAGGGAGTGGCACCACTGCTCTCCAGAGCTGTGGGCATGGACTCCCCATCGCTGCAAGTGTCCATGGCCAGGCTGAGCAGGGTTTGGAGCCTGGGACAGTGGAAGGTGTCCCTTCCAGTGGAATGAGGTGGGATTTAAGGTCCCTCCCAAGCCAAACCAGCCTGGAATTTTATGATTCCATGATTTAGCGCCTCCCAGCTCAGCAGAATTTCCCCATCTCTGTAAGAGCAGAGCTGAAATCTTCAGCTAAAGGGCAGCTCTGCTCCTCCACCAGGGAATAATTTCCGTCATCCTCCTAAGGAAAAATGGCTCGGGACTGCTCCTTTCCTTCCCCCTTCTATTCCCCTAAGGAGCTCAGCTTTGCGAGGAACTTTTAAATGATTGGCTCCTGCCAAAGCCTTCAGCAAAAAAATGGGACTTTTCTAATCAAGACCCAGCAATTATGCAAATTGGAGGGACAAAATGCTGATAAGAACAACAAAAATAATTCTGCCAATAATTATCACACTGAGCTTTACTGCTTCTTATTAAAATCTTCCACTTTTCCAAAGAAATTGCTGTTTGGACACACTAAAAAAATTAAGATCTTGCCTGTAAACTGTACCTGAAAAATATTTCATGACCCCTGGGTATCTCTTTAGGGTCTGTAACACCCAGAGAAGGAGTTGTAGGTGTTTGTAGCAGCAAAATCATTGCAAGACATGAAGAGGGAGCAGAAATAATTGAGGTCTGGAGGGCTGAATGCAGAAATGATTAAAAGAGATACTTAGGGATAACGACTCAAGATGGAATATAATCACTTTCTTGGAAGGCATGGGGAACAAAAAGATGAGATTTGTTTAGCTTTGCACATTGGGGCACAATTAGAAGTAATAGGATTAAAGTTCTGCATGGAAAATAATCTGATTATCAGGAATCATTTGGAAATGAACTGGGGTCTGTAAAGGGTTAATTGGAGCTTCCAACCTCCATCCTCCTCCCTCCAGGCACATTCCTGGCTGGGGCACTTCCAGCAGGTCCTTCCGTGGGGCATCCCCCTGGGAAGAGCTGTTCCAGGCTGCCTCTTTGCCAGTGTAATTTAAATTAATCTCTTTTTAAGGAATTTCATTTTCCCATAATTTTAATGATTTAATTTTCTTGGGGAGAGTGAGGTTTTGATGGGATTCTTGCTCCACAATCCCTTGGGGCCCAACCCTTGCTCAGAAAGGGATGTCCCAGGAGTGAGGGGCCAGGAAATGAAGAAGCACAAAGCTCACTCAGGGCAACCAGGGGCAGGGTGAGGGTGAAGATGCAGAATTTTGGGAGACGGGGAAGAATTCCCAGTGAGATAAATCCCTGATTCATGGACATGTTTTCGTGAGCAGGTGGATCCGAGCTGTTTCTCCTCCTGGAAGACCTTGTGGAAGAGGGAAAGACACTTGCAGCGAAATGTAATGGTCTCATTAAAGTGCTGAGTGATTTTTATTCACCTCAGAATGATGTTCTTCCTGAAAGACACGATTATTTCCAGGACCTCAGGCAACTCCAGATGAAGAGATGTCTGAATCCATAATAAGCTGGAAAGACTTTGCTTCCAAGCACTCGTCCAGCCTGACAGCAGGGCAAGAGCTCAGGGTTTGCGGTGCTTTAGCTGTGGAAAATGCAGCACCCAATGCAGCCAAAAGGAGGGAAAAGTGGATTTTGGGTATCAGGTTTTTAGGGTGGATCCATGGTCAGGCACTGGCACAGCTACCCAGGGCACTGATGGAGTCACCAGAGCCATGTGCAAGTGGCACCTGGGGACGTGGGGCAGTGGTGGCCTGGGCAGGCCTAGGTTTGATGATTTCGGAGGGCTTTTCCAACCTGAATGGTTTTGGGATCCTGGGAGCAGCCAGAGGCATCCTGCAGCTCCCACACTCCCAACTGGGAAGGTCACTGGACTGCATCAGGCTCTTCCCACTGTTCTGGGGCCGGCAGGGGGAGGAGGAGGAGGAGGAAGAAGAGGAGGAGGAGAAGAAGGAAATTGAAGAGAAGGAAAAGGAGGAGGAGGAGGAGGAGAAGAAGAAGAAAAAGGAAAAGGAGAAGGAGAAGGAGAAGGAAAAGGAGGAGGAGGAGGAGGAGAAGAAGAAGAAAAAGGAAAAGGAGAAGGAGAAGGAGAAGGAAAAGGAGGAGGAGGAAGAGGAGAAGGGTTGTTTGATCCCAGGATCTCTCCCTGTTACCGCACTGGGATGTCCCAGATCACACCTCTGACCTGTGATCCTGGCAGTGCTCTAGAGCCCCCGGGGTAGGCATGGACCCAAGGAATTCTGCTCCTGAGGAGCTGAATCCACACCCCCTGAGGGTCCAGGACTGTGGGCACAGCACCATTCCCCTTGGATCCCCGGGGCATTCCTTACTGCCCATGGGACCTGCCTCCCACAGGGATCACCAAACCTCTCCTTGCCTTTGGAGCCTCCCGCCCTTGTGAGCAGATCCGAGTGTTGTTTCTTGCCTGCCTGGAGCTGTAAAACTGCAGCTTTATTGCAGCAGCTGCTCCTTTACAGCCCCTGCTAAATCCTGGGCTGCTCCCGAACCGCTCTCCAGGCAAAGCCTTTCCTTAGGAGACAGGAAAAAACCACCCAAGGTCATCTGTCTGCTGCTATCACATCAGCTCCTGTCCTGCTCCTAATGAGCCTGGCTGAGCTCTGGAATCACTCTGGGCAAGGCATTTTCCTTAGGCTTTGGATCGCTGCCTTTCTTCCAACCTTCCCTGGCTTTTTCCAGCCTTTTGGAAGGTCAGGGCTGGATGTGAGAGCCCTCAGCTCTCACTGGGGAAGGGGAGATGCACAAGAGCTGTTGGGACACTTGTGTGGTGAACATAATAAATTAATAATAATGGCACTAATGAGCTGCATAATTGGAATTTTGGGGCATTTTCAGCTGCTGGATTTCAACAGGAAATGCGAAGCTGAACAAGAATGTCCACCAAGGAATATTTTGGTCTTTAGGAATAAGCAGGTCCAATTGTTTGGTGGTCAGAGCCAGATGTGACTCCAGCCCTGCTGTAAGGGACAAACAACAACAATAAAAGGTCCGGAAAGGAAAATAAATTAATTTTTCCATGCCAAGAGGATTTCTTCCCTACAGTCTGAGAAGCCCCAGAGCTGCTCCTCCCACAGAAACCACACTGGAATTTTAGCATCATAAATGGTGCTTTAATACAACAAAATTATTGCTGTTATCTCTCAATCTCTTGTGTTTCTCCATGGTGAGGGGGTCCCATATTTTATGGAATCAATATCCCAGAGTACAGATTTTGCTTGCTTGGAGCAATACACAAGAAAACAAACAACAGGATTTGTCTTCTCCTGTGGGGATTCATTTTTAACTCCTCGCACCATGATGGGAACGTTCTGAATGTCATCACTAATATTTTTTGATCTATTGTTTCACCTTTTATTTTATTTCAGAACAATCTTTTTTTGATATTTTGGAGCTTCTCTTGGGATATTCCTGAGATGAATCACATCCCTGTCCAACTCTTCTCTTCTGAAGAAAAATCAAACCCTACTTCCTTGGAAGAAGAACCACCCTGAGAATTTGGGGCTCCTATTTAGTCAGTGTCCCTTTAAGGAAAAAACCTTTATTATGACCCAAAATCCATATTTTTACGTAGTAGGATGGAAAATTGCACTTCCAGTCTTTCTTTTAAAACTCTGGGTGAGGTTTAAGGACAATTTTATACCCCCTTCTGATATAATTGGCCTGTGTTGTCCCATGTGTCATGTCCCCAGAGTGACACCAACTTCCAGGGAGCGATCACATACCTGTCCAACTTTTCTCTTCTGAGACAAGAAAATAACAATCCCAAACTTCTGGGTGAAGAACCACCATGAGAATTCGGGGCTCATATTTAGTCATTGTCCCTAAAGAAAAAAACCTTTATTATGACCCAGAACCTTTATTATGCCACTCATATTTCTACATAGTAGGATGGAAAATTGCACTTCAGTCTCTCTTTTTTTAACACTGGGTGAGGCTTAGGTACAATTTTAGACCTCCTTCTAATATAATTGCCCTGTTTTGTCACCTGTGTCATCTCCTCAAAGTGACACCAAATTTCAGGGAGAGATCAGAAATGGAATTTTATTTTTACATTCTGAGTGCCACCAGTGAGCAGAGAAAGCCCCGCACAGACACTCTGGGGCCTGTAGGAGCACTTCTCCCAGGAATTCCACCCCAAAACCATGGCCAGCTCCTGGAGAACATCTGAATTCCCCACAGCTCCCAGCACCCAGAACAAACCCCTGTGAACCAACACTGCCAGCTGAGTTCCACTCCGGAGCGTGGCTCTTCCATCCTGAACATTTGCTCATCCATTAAACCCAAACAAACAACAACAACAAAAACTAAGGATGGGGAAGAATCAATGTAAGAGTGCCATCTGGTGACATCTGCCACAGCCTGGGATCAGCCACAGCTTTTCCTGCAGTGCAGCAGGAAAAAATAAGGAGGAGAGCCATCACTCTACAGGACTTTTCCCAAAGTGATCCATTTTCCCTACAAAAATGGACAGTGAAACAGGAGATTCCAGCTTGGTGGCTGAGGACTAAAAATCCAGCCCCAAATGTGCGATCCCAGGTGCAAAAGTGGATGTTTAATATTCATGACATGCAGATGAAGTTATTGTCCTTGCAAATGGCTGAGCAGGGATGTTGGGCATGGGATTGGGAGAACTGTGCCCACAGTTCTGCCCTGCTGGGCTGGAAGGGGCTGAAAACTGGGGCTGGGTCCCCCCTGATGTATTTAAATATTAACATCTCATGTTTATGCAGATTCCTGGCGTGCTTCAGTGTTTGGAAACACAGCAGTGACAGTTTGAACCCAGCCCAATGTCAGGTCTGACATGGAATGGCTCTTCCTCTGCAAAAGGGGTAATTCCCATCAGTTTAGTCCAGTTTTCCACTGGGAATCTCATCTCCCTAAGAAAGCAGAAGTACAGGATGTGTACTTTCAAGGAGAAGTTTCATGCAGTTGTCTATTTTCCATGGACATATCCACATTGTTTCGAGCTGTAGGAACAAACAAGACTTTCCTTATTTTCAAAGGCTTTGAGTGGGGCTTTGGCTCTGCTCTGGGTTTGAGAGCCCCAGGAACCGTTCTGCCTGCTAAAAATAAGGATCGGTCTCAAATTTAGGGATAAATACTAATCCCCTTCAAGAAATCTGGGAAAAACACATCAGTGAACGACTCTGGGGAGGACTGGTCACATATTCCTGCTCTTTAAGGAAGATCCACAGGAGCACACGGGCCTGTGCTCCCGGGAATGGTTTGGTTGTTTTGCACTTCTCAAACCAACCCCCAGCGTGGTTGGGAGTGGGAATGATCCAGGGATCATTCCCAAGATGTTTTTTAAGGTTCAGGAGGGCTGGAGATTTGTTGGAAAAGGCACAACTCTCCCACAGCAGCTCCGAGGTCAGGTTTGGGCTGGGATGGCTGCCCAGGGCAGGGGAGAGGCTCTGAGCTGGGAACCCAGCTCACGTTGTTGCCTCTTTGTTTAAATAATGTGGCATTTGGGGCAGGCCCAAATCCAAGATATCCCAACCCCTGAAGGACATGGCATTAAAAGTGCCACAGGAACAGCTTACAGTCACTGGGCTGGCCATAAATAAAAGGAGAACCTGAACCAAACTGGAAATGGCCTGGGGCAGGCCAAGGAGCAAATTCCTGTGTCCCTGAAGTGTCCCCCAGGTGTGGAACTGTGCCAGAGTGGAGCTCTCATTCCCAAATCAGCGATTAGGTGCCAGCAGAAGACAAAGCTCACCTGAAATGAGCCCCTCCAGGAATGTGCTTCACTCATTCCATGGACCAGGAGATGGTTTAGCAACCTCTCCCTTCTCCTGCACTCTCCTGACTCAGGCTGGGCCCCCTGCTCCCTGCACTGCCCCTTATATCCGGATCCTGCCAGGTTTGGAATCAACTCAGCAACTCTGGGAGTTGAAGTCAACTCTGCCAGTCCCTTCCCAACCCCAAGAGTTGCTAAAAGTCCTCTCAGGTTGCTGCTCCTCCCTGAGCTGAAAGTTCCAGCAGGGCCCTGCCACTACCTCCCCTCTGCCAGGCCCTCATGGATCTGGGATAGCTTCTGGTTTGTTCTTCCCAGAACAACAAGGAATTCCATCAGGCACCACTTTCCTGCCAAAAGGAGCATCATGTTCCAACCAGGGATGGAGGCACTGGGACAGTCACACTCCCAGGAATTTGTGTGGCCTCATCCCAAGCCAGCCCCAGTTATCCCCTCCCAGTGTCACCTCCCATTCCCCACAGGATCCTGACAGAGATCCTGGCTCTCATCCCTGGCCATTTTCCTCAGGACTAACTCAGCCTTTCCACCCTGAAGTTTTGTTAATGATGATCCCATGATCTCTCAGCTCAAATGGATTCCTGTCGTTATGGAAAATTTAGGACGCGGGGATCAGCAAAATATGGCCTCAATTTAAGTCCATCATTTTCTCCTCCTGGTATTGCTCAGCTGGAATAAATATCGTTACCCAGACCTGGGAGAGTGGCTGAGGGAGGGGATTGCAGCACAGCCCTTGAGTGGAAGAAATGCAGCTAAAAATCCTCCCTGTCTGACAGGAGCTGGGAAAAATGGAAGCAGAATTCCCAGAGGTCCAGTGAGGACCCTGAAGAACTGAATGCCAACCTCTTTTCCTTTCTGTTCAAGAAGGAATTTCATGGCTGGCCTGAGAAATGGCACCAAAAAAAGAAATGGTTGGTTTTTCAGGAGAAAAAAAACCCCAGTTAGTGTCAGCCCAGCCCTCCTAAAAGTAGTTCTCTCTTAACTTGAATGTAAATATTTTTTCAAGTTCACTGAGTGGTGCTTGGGCAACAGTAGGTAAAGACACAAGATCATTTTTCCTGCTTTTTGTATAGGATTTTATATAAGAATGGGGAGTCAGTGCACAGCTTGGTCACAAAACTGGGATGCAGAGAAGAGGGAAAAATCCCCCTGGTTGGATTCTGATGAAGTTGTGCAAAAGGCACCACCTGGATTGCAGGTGACAGCAGAGCCACTGCTGAGCCCAGGACTGCCATGGACAGCAAGGGCTGGAGAGGGAAGAGAAGAAACAGGGATTCAATGCTGAGTTTGGAATGGAATCGTTGTGCACGGCTGGGTGTGCACAGGGAATATCCTGGGTTGGAGGCACCCACAGGATCCCCCAGCCCAGCTGCTGGCCCTGCACAGACACCCCAACAATCCCACCCTGGGCACCCCTGGCAGCGCTGCCCAAACGCTCCTGGAGCTCTGGCAGCCTCGGGGCTGTGCCCATTCCCTGGGGAGCCTGGGCAGGGCCCAGCACCCTCTGGGGGAAGAACCTTTCCCTGATCTCAGCCTGAGCCTGCCCTGGCCCAGCTCCAGCTGTTCCCTGGGTGCTGTCCCTGTCCCAGGGAGCAGAGATCGGAGCTGCCCTCGGGAGGAGCTGCAGCCCCTGGGGAGGTCTGAGCTCAGTGTCCTCTGCTTCATCTGAACATTCCAAGTGCCCTTACCCTCTAGATCCTTCCCCACCTCTGTGTCCCTATTAGGATGCTCCTTAATACTTTTCTATCCTTCTTCTGCCTCAAACTGCCCCCAAGGACTCGAGATGAGCACTCAGACACAGGCGGGGAATGAGAAGAGCACAGGGGGTTTGTGGCAGTGCTGAGATGAAAGGAGAGGTGACCCCTGCAGAGCGTGCAGGGAAAAGTGTCACAGGCTATTTGTGTCTGCAGAGCAGGGAGGGGACAGAGGAGAGGGGACAGAGGAGAGGGGACAGGAGAGGGGACAGAGGAGAGGGGACAGAGGAGAGAGGATCCTTGGCATTTGTATTACAGGAAAGGGTCAATAGGAACAAGCTGGAAATGCAGCGTGTCCACAGTGTTCCAATCACCAGCAGAGCTCTGAAATTTCAGCTCCTACCTTCTCCTTGTGAAGGTTTCGGTCTCCTCCGAAGGCTGGGACAGAGAGGTCAAGGGTGGAGAAGGCATTTTGTGAGAAATGTTCTCTCAGTAATAACTGCTTTAACCCAGGCTTTGGGGATTGTTTGTGTGAGCTCATTGTGCTGGGCACTGGGTGACCTCAGCCTGAGAGCTTTTGGGAGAGCAGCTCCCAAAGATAAAGCTCATCACTTTTGGCACTGGAACGTGCAGGACCCTTGGGATTTGATCTCTGACAGATTTCCTGTATTTTCCATGTACTGCATTAACCAGCTCAGTGCCACTCAGTATTTCTTACTCTACATCAAGTTTGTTCTGAGGCAGAGGGAAGGATTTCATTTGAAACACAGGAGGAAAGTCTGGGAAAAATAATTTTGTGGCATAATCTTCCCTTGGAATAGGCTATAACTGCTTCCAGCCATACACATCCACCTCATCCCACCATTTTTCATCATGGATTGTGAGAGTGAGAGGGAGATGTGCAGTTGGAGGGCTGGGAACTTCCTTTTTTATTGTAATAAGTTCCTCTGAAGTGTCTCAAGAACTTGTCCATAAATGTGATGGATTTTCTGGGAGAGTGTCTGATGCACTGAAAATCATCCCCAGCTTGGGGAGGTCTTGCTAATTCTTCACAGAGCAGATGTGGTGGAGTCTGCAGGCCTGGCTGTACATCACCACTCTGGGGACTTCTGGCAGAGCCGGGAGCTTGATGAAGCATGTAAATGGACTTTTTGCAGGATCCCATATTCATCCATCACTTTGGAATAGGACCTGCTAGAAAAGCACTCCCTGGGAGTGGGGAGATGCTGTTGGATCTGTCCTGGAATGGGATAAGTCAGGTCTTTGGGCCAGGAGCTGTCTGGGCTCTCATTCCAGGCTGGGAGCACAGTGAGAGGTCCTGGTGAACCCAGAACAGCACCCAGGCTCTGAAAAGCCAGAATTCAAATTCCCAATGCCAATATTACTCTTACAGCTGTCACTGCCCACACAACACAACATGGTCCAGGTCTGGAAAACAGGACAAGAAATAACCACAGGTTGGGCCAGGAATTTCACAAGACAGGACCTCCCCAGGGGACTCAGGGTAGGTGACCAAGAGTCTCAATGGCTCATGTGGGGAATGGTTTTGTCCCCATTTGGGCACTCAAGTCACATCTCTGTCTACACAAAACTCACTTGGATTCCTCCACTGAAAACCAAAGGACATTTATCCCACTCTCAGAAGGTCCTGCCTGCAGGAGCCTGGTTTTTCCATGGATTTTAAACTGACCCTCAGGCAACTGCTCCAAACTCTCAGCCCTGCTCTTAATCCCATGATGGAGTGGGCAGGCTCCACCCAGGATCCCCAGGAATTTCACAGCACAGCAAAGGTTCCTTTGCCTCCTGCCTGCAACACCAGGGACAATCCCTGAGCATCTCCCAGTGCCCTCCTCTGGTCCCTGTCCTGCTGAGGGGCTCAGGAGCCTGGAGACCCTTCCTGGTGTGGGCATCCCAAAGGGAATAGGGACAGATCCCAGCTCCCAGCTCATCCCTGGGGCCTGGAGACCTCTCCTTGTGTGGGCATCCCAAAGGGAATAGGGACAGATCCCAGCTCCCAGCTCATCCCTGGAACAGGAGCCTCACACAGGCAACAGTGGCTGACAAATTGTCACCTGAAGCAGCTCTGCCACAATTCTGATTCACAAAGCCCTGCAGTCACCTCTTGGGCCCAGAATCACTTCTGGCCTTTCATTCCTTCAGTTCCTTTGGGGAGGGACCAAAAACCCAAGCAGGAGAGCAAAGCAGGGAGGAATTGAACTCGCAGCTCTTTTGCTGTGGGGGTCTCACTCCAGGCCCTGTCGTGGGCACAAGGGAACAGGCAGCACATCTGGAGCTAAGATACCCTGGGACTCTAATGAATGCTTTGACAGCCTGGCATGCAAATGATTGGATAATTACAGAGCAGCCTCGTTGATAGAATGGTCCAAATCATTGTACAGAAACATCTCTCTGTGCTGGAGCTTCCAGCCCCAAGTGCTGTGACAACAGCAGTGTGTGGGATCCTTCCTTGGAATGACTCTGATATCCAACACTGGATATTTAAATTCACCTCTTCTGTTTCCTCATAATCCTATCCCAGCTGAAATTCCCATCCTCCAGCAGAGCCCCACTCAGCATTAAGGACTCATTCCCCTATGCCAAAACACCTGGATTTGGGTTGAGTTTCATGGGATGTGACATTCCCAGGAGTCCTGCAACAGTCCCCTTGGCCCCTCAACAACTGTTAGCACAGCTGCAGCCAAACCTTCCTGCATCCAGCAATCCCTGGGGTCCCCCCTGTTGCCTGATCCAGATATTTCAACTCTTTTTTAGGGCTTTGGGAAGAGCACAAGGATAGAGCCAGAACAAACATTTGGGAAAATGAATCCTCAGCAAAGCACCGGAACCTAAGGAGCTCATCAAGAGTTTGCCAGGTGCATTTTCAGCTCATCAGGTGGATCATGAACATTCCTGACACCTGGAATTACTCCTTGGAAAAGTTGCTCTTATATATTCAAGGCAAGTTTCTCTGACAACCTCCTGGGTTTAGAGCAAATTTGGTCTTCTCCTTTATTCTGTGAAACCTGCCAAACTTTGAAAGATACAGGAGAGAACAAGATAAAAAATTTAAGGCTGAATGTCTTGAAAAAATTGTTATTTGTGTGCCAGGCACTTGAAGGAGGTGTGGATTTATTTGGTTGAGGGTTTTCCTGCCAACCTGCTCAGTCACCTGCAACCCAACACAGGGGACACCTAAGGGCATGGGAGGATCAAATGCTTAAAAATTATAAATGGCATCAAATGAGAAGATAAAAATTCTCCTGAATTTAACCCGTGTGTGTTAGAGCCTGAAAATAGTTCATGCCTCAAACATTGATTAAAGTTTTTAAAAAAAAGCTACAACCAAACTGCCTCCCTGAAGACTGGGGCTTTGAGCTGAAAGTCAAACTGCTGATTAGATAAAGGGAAACCATTGTTCAGTCATCCCTGGCTGAGTTTGGGGTGGGGGCAGAGCTCACAGGAGCCAGGTTTGGGGTGGGAGCAGAGCTCACAGGAGCCAGGTTTGGGGCGGGGCACAGCTCACAGGAGCCAGGTTTACACAGACTCCCCCCAGCCGAGGGCAGAGAAGGAGGTTTTGGGTGCGTGCTGTAACCTCTGGCCAGAGGCACTGAACACCCATCCTCCCTTCCACAAACTGGCCCAGCTGGACTCTCACAGGAGATGCAGCTGAGGGGGAGTCACAATCCATCAAAGACCCCAAAAAGTGCTCCCCAGAGGCCTTGCACCCCAGGGCTGCAGGGATGGAACAGACCCAGAGTCTGCTGTAAGAGACTGCCCCCTCCCCCGGGGTCAAGGGGATATAAACCCATGGGATTCTATGACTTTTGGGGGAACCTTCACCACCAAGATCAGCTGGAGAGGAGCAACAGAACACTGTTGGGATCCACAGAGTGGTGATACTTTCCTTACTCTGTCCCTGTCACTCTCCTATTCCCCCCACCTAGTTTCTACTCCTTTTCTCTTTCTCTCACATTTACTATACAATAAAATCCATATTCTCTTTCTCTCATATCTACTATACAATAAAATCCATATTATTGTCACTGCCATGTGTTCTCATTTGCACCTTAATTTGGGCAGAGGAATTTCAAAAGGCCCTTAATAATAATTGGATCGTAACAGTGCGGTCAGGGTTCCACACCCTGGCCACCTGCCAGGTGAAGTCTGTGGCCTGGAACACCTCACACTTCGAGGATTGGTGTTGACAAGGAATCAGTTTTATAAAATAACCTCTCCAAAGGGGCCCTGGATGGAGCCTGAGGATTGGAGTTCTCCTGGCCGAGATCTGAGCTGGGAGCTCCTTTCACCCGAGCAGATCCTGAGGGCTCCAACCCTCCCAGGGGCTCGGCTGTCCCCATCAGGGTGGGATGAGACCTTGGAAAAGCCTTTGAGGGGCTGCCCTTGATGCCAGGATGATTTTTTGCTTTTATATTCTTCTTATATACCCTTTTATATAGTTTGATGTATTCTCAGTGCTTTTAGCCCCACACTTGTACCTCCCCAAGGCTGAGAACTCAGCTCAGCCCCACGGCACCGTTAAACCAGGAGAGCAAACATCCTGGGAGCCCCAGACACCAAGGGCCTCTCCAGAACACATTTTGGAACCTCAGCCAGGCCCAGCCAGGGGGAAGGTTCCTCACAACGAGGGCTTCACTCCAGCCTCTCACTGGGGAACCTTTGATAAATATGTTAATTTTGCAAGGCCTGTAATTGTGTGTATTTCAGTGTGGTGGATGTGCATGCATTTTCAGGGCATTTCACCTGCACCAAGTGCTGTACCCCAGGATCCTGAAATAAATCCCAAGGTAAAAACCCCTTTTCCCCATCAACCATGTTTTGGTTTTAATTTTAAGACCAAGAAAACGCATCACCCTCACTGCCAAGGGTGGGATGAGACCTTGGAAAAGCCTTTGAGGCATTTCCCTCACTGATGCTGCTCCAGGCCCTCCTGTGCTCACTGCCCTGACATCATCCTGCTGAATTCCTGCCCTGACCCTGGATTTGTGCCACCCAGGGAAAGCCTGATCCAGAGCCAGGATCTTGGTCATGCACATTCCAAGTGGAGGATTCCTGGATGTGTCACTGCAGAAAATCTTGGCCATTGTGAGCTTTTGGGTGATCCTGGTCACTGTCACTGCTCTGGTGGCTCAGGTGCTGTGGGAGTGCCAGTGAGGACCCTGCCTCTCCCTGCCTCACACACCTTGGGATCCCAGCTCCCTGGGAAGATTTAAAACAAGTTTCCTGCAGCTCCTCCTTCCCCAGGCTCAGTCATGCCCTGATTAAATAGCTGCAAGCGATTCCACAAACAAATCCCAGCTCAGCTGCTGAAAACTTACATCCAACCTGTGCCATTTACAACATGGAACGGGGCCAGGATCAATGTTCTTCCACAGAAATGTACGGATTTAAGAGATGGTGGGAATGGGCCTGGCTCCATTGCTGGGAGAGAAGAAGGAACAGGGAATATGTGATTTATTTTGACCCTTTAGGAGCTGGGAAGTCAGCCCCAATGCTCTGGAAGAAGGCAGATTCTGGGATTCCTGAGTCCCAGGAGAAGGATTTCAAGCCAGGTTGGCAGAAGGGGTGAAACGGTGCAGTGACAGCTGGAAGCACCAGGTGTGGGATTTAGGGAGGCAAACACAGTATTCCAGTTAGATCTGCTGCTCCAGGCTCTCCATCTGATGCCGTTTGTTGAATCACCATCCCTGGAGGGGTTTGACAGTCCTGATTTGGCACTTGGGGATGTTGTGGTGGCCTTGGGGAACTGTGTGGCTCTTAAGGGTCTTTCCCAACTGAAACAATTCTGTGATTCCATGGTGGGGGAAGGAGGCAGGAGCCAAAGTGGGCTCTTCAGGATGGGCAAAGAGGTATAAATCCCCTGGCTGTGGATAAGAAACACTGAGGGATTTGCATGATCTGAGTAAATGATTTCTCATGGCCCTTTAGGAGATGACAAATCAAACCCAGTACTCTGGAAGGAAGCAGTCTTCTGGGATTCATGGAGGTGAAGGATTTAAACAGGAATCCAGGATAGCAGGAGCAGTGAAATGGGGCAATGACTGCTGGAAGTGCCAGGTGTGGGATTTAGGGAAGAAAACACAGTATTACAGTCAGATTTGCTGCTCCAGGCTCTCACACAGATGCAATTTGGATGAGTTCATACCTGGAGAGGTTTAAAATGTGTGGATGGGGCACTTGGGGACAGTGGTGGCCTTGGCAGTGCTGGGGAATAGTTGGGCTCTGAAAGGTCTTTCCCAACTTATTTGCAGGAGAAGTCATCTCCTTAGGTTAAACATGTCTTTCTTTTTTTATTTTTTCCAACAGGAAGGGAGATGAGTTTTTGGGAAAGAGAGATTCTACATGGTGCAGGAGTGCACCCTGGAGATGGATGGATGGATGGATGGATGGATGGATGGATGGATGGATGGATGGATGGATGGATGGATGGCTCTGCCTCTGTACAAATTTTACAGCAGGCAGTTTTTGCCTTTGCCTCTGGAGCAGCTCACACTGGACACATGAAATGTAGGAATGATTATTCCAACACCAGTGGAGGCACCTGCTCCTCTGAGACAGTGGCCTCCAGAATTCCTTCTCCACGCAGGTCCAGCATTCCCTTTCTTGCGAATGTTCAAATCCAAAAATCCGGGCAGTGTGCCCCCTTCGTTGGCCATACTCAGGCTTTCCCCTCCAGCAGCTCTTATCACACCTTTCTCCCTGATTTCCACACTGGGATCATCCTCAACCCCAGGACAATAATCAGTATTTTGTTCTGGGAGCTGTTGCATTTGGTGACAGGATCCTTATGGATTTCCTTAATTCAGTAGATGTTCCACAGCCCTGGGTTGTTTTCCATCTCTTATCAGTGGCCACATCTCAGGTGCTGATCAGGTGCTCACTCAGGTGAGTCCAGTGCCTCCAGGTGCTGCTGGAAGGGGGAGAAGGAAATAAATACTAGACACTGAGAGAGAAATAACCATGGATTAAACCTCCAGAAGAACTGAGGATGGTTCTTAAACTCCCTGGAAATATCCAAGGCCAGGTTGGCCATTGGGACTTGGAGCAGTGGTGGGACAGTGGGAGGTGTCCCTGCCCATGGCAGGGGTGACACTGGATGGGCTTTAAGGTCCCTTCCAATCCAAACCAGTGATTCCATGATGATCCTTTCTCTCCCTAGCTCCTAAATGATGACTCAGATGAACTCCAGACATCTGAGGTTATTCCTACCCTGTGTCCACCTCTGGATTTTGGGATCCCACCACTCAGGGAGGTGCTGTCCATGTGCTGTCAAGGGCAGAGCCTGGGAGGGAATTCAGCCAGGGAATGCTCATGGTTTGGGGAAAGGATCTGGCATCAGCACCATATATAGACAGGAAGGGGAGGAAAATAACTCAGGAATGGGCTGGGCATGACTGCTTAGCCTTCACTGACAGAAGATTATTTTTGCTTCCTTTTATTTGTAAATCAAAGATCTGTTTCCTTCAGTCCTTGGGCTGAGATAACTTCATCAAATCCTGGAGTGGTGCTCCCAGGGAATTGTGGCAGGGAAAATGAAGCCCTGTCCCCCTGCTGGAGCAGCACAGTGGGGCTGACAGTGAACCAGAAATTAATTTGGGATGCTTGTGCTGCTTATTTGCTTGCTTGTAATCCCTGCTATTGCTGTAGCTTCCTGTGGGGTTCATTTCCCATATTCTTCCCAGAATTAATGGGATTTTTTTTGTTTTCTCTTCCCACAAGGCCCTGGTTTCGTGTTGTAACTTCCAGCAGGGCAAGAAAAGAAAGGAGCAGGGAAGAAACCCTGGGAGAGGGAGTTTGGAGGTTGTTTGTGGAGGAAAAATCTGAAATTGTGGCCCTTTTATATCTTAAAGGTACAGAAAATACAGGCAAGGAAAAGAAAACTTAAAAGGGTTATTAAAGAAAAATAAATCTTCAAATGAATCTAGGATTCTTCTCTTGCAATCCAAGATGCTGCCAGACACTTGAGGAGTCTCTTTGGGAAAAATACGATCTCCTCTTATCTCTGCCAAGTGCTGTTATCAATAAAACCAGGAAATCCGAGCTGGGACTGGAGCTGCTGCTGGGACTGAGCATGTGCAGGTTGCCCCAGGAAAGCCTTTTGTTGGGATCTTGCAGGAAAACGGTCAGGGAAAGTCAGGGAGAGGCAATCCCGGTCCCGCAGGGATGAACAATGATTCAGAGCTGAGATATCACAGCTCAAAAACACCTCCCAGCCCACACAGCCCAGCCCCGAGGCCTCTGATGGCACCACACTCCTGCTTTCCTCTCTGAATTCCTGGTTTTCCAGGGCTGTGGCCACTCAGCTGAAGATCGTTGCAGAGATCAAAAGAAAAAGACAGAAATTGGTTACTGAAAAGAGAATTTCCAGGTACATTTGTGGAGGGGAGATGAGACATGGATGGGGCAGAGGGAGGGGGCAGAGCCAGGATCCAATGGAAAACTGTAATGGAAAAACATTGTTTGTGGGAACAAATTCCCTGTGCTCCCAGGGCTGGAGCCTCTCTGCTCTGGAGCCAGGCTGGGAGAGCTGGGGGTGTTCACCTGGAGAGGAGAAGGATCCAGGGAGACCTCAGAGCTCCTTCCAGGGCCTGAAGGGGCTCCAGGAGAGCTGGAGAGGGACTGGGGACAAGGGATGGAGGGACAGGTCACAGGGAATGGCTTCCCAGTGCCAGAGGGCAGGGATGGATGGGAGATTGGGAAGGAATTGTTCCCTGGGAGGGTGGGCAGGCCCTGGCACAGGGTGCCCAGAGCAGCTGTGGCTGCCCCTGGATCCCTGGCAGTGCCCAAGGCCAGGTTGGACATTGGGGCTTGGAGCAGCCTGGGACAGGGGGAGGTGGCTGGATTGATCTCCCCACACCAGATCAAATCCCTGCTGGTGAAACAATCTCCTCTCACTGAACTCCTCCTTCCCTCCCAGTTTAGGGAATGCTGCATGAACAACAAGTGGCAAAGGCTCTGGGAATTCCTGGTGCTCCAGCCCCTGCCTGGGCACAGCCCCTGCTCCCTGCCCCTCCTGTGCCTGGGGAAAGGACACACTTTCCATCAATCCCAGTCAATCTTCCAGTGCCCTTTCCCTCCAAGCACCTGACACACATCGATTTGAGCTGCTGAGCTCGGAGAAAGGTCACATTCCAGGACTTGCCTGCTTTGATCCAGAGGATTTTGTAAGCAGGGACCCCTTGCTGTGCTCACGGCACACTCCTGCATCCAGGATCTTATCCAGGGCTGTGTATATCCCTGCCCTGCTCTTCCAGGGACTCTGGGTTCGGAGGGAAAGACCACAGCCATGGAAAATCCAGGGATTTTCTCTTCCAGCTCCAGCCATGAGGGCTGGGAGTGAGGAGAATGTGCTGCTCTAGGGGGCAAAGGTGGCAAAACTCTTCTGCCTTGTCCTGGCAGGACTGTGATAAGACATTCCCTTTCTCCTAAATTCCTTGCAATGGTCATTCCTGGGGGACTTAACCCTAAAGCTTCACCAAAAATCTCACCCTGGACTCATCCTGTTTCCAAATGGAATTGCCCAGCAGAGGAGGCACCTCCATCACCCCACTTCCAGGGTCCCCTCAGGGCAGAGGGAGTTTTTCCTGCTTTTTCCCTGGCAGAGGGATCAACAGGAGGGATAATTGCCCGGAGATGGGCTTCAGCTTCCCTCACTCAAGGGAATAGACAACAGCTCCATAGGCATCCACAAAAATTTCAGCTCTACCGCATCCATGTTCTGCTTTCTCCCAGAAATCTTCGTGTCCGTGAGGGAAATCTTTTGGTGGGGTTCCCCCCACCCCATACAGTGAAATCCTGCCGGGAATAAAATCTCTTTGTACATGAAAACACAACACCGCACTCTGGGGGGATCCTGAGGGATAGAGGGAGTGAGGAAATGTAAATGTATTCCTTGGATGAGCCCTCTGGATTAGCTGTGAATTTTCACATTCTGTGTGTATTCTCAGAGCCCTGAGCTGAGGCTCTCTGATGACAATAATTCGCGGGTAATTCACAGGTAATTCCGAGTGATTCACAGGTAATTCCCGTGTAATCTCTGACAGACTGGAAGAGCCTGCCTGGGCCGGGATGCTCCCAGCTCTGCTTACCTGCCCCAGCAGCACCTGGAGCAAGGCAGGGAAGAATAACGGGAAGGTTTCCCGCTGCTCCATGCTGCCCTCGGACTGTTTTGGGAAAATAAAAGACAATTTTCTGTTTGTTCCCAAATCCAAGATGAAGTTGAAACAAACAAACAAATCTGGGTCTTGTGTAATCTGCTCTATCCCAGCATCTGCGTTCCGGGATGGGAATCTCGGGAAGGCTTCGATTGCACAAACTGGGGCACTCCCAGCCCTAGCAACGATTCCAGGTGTGAGCTGAATGTAATGGGCAGTGGGATGGGCAGAGACTGGTCCTGAGGGGGCTCCTCATCGCAGGGGGGTTCATTTCTATAGTTTCTAGGCTCTCAGACTCCTAAAGGTTATTGCTGAGTAAAAATTCCATTGGAAAAGGCTGCTTGAGCAGCAGCTCCGATCTCTGCTCCCCGGGACAGGGACAGCACCCAGGGAACAGCTGGAGCTGGGCCAGGGCAGGCTCAGGCTGAGATCAGGGAAAGGTTCTTCCCCCAGAGGGTGCTGGGCACTGCCCAGGCTCCCCAGGGAATGGGCACAGCCCCGAGGCTGCCAGAGCTCCAGGAGCGTTTGGGCAGCACTGCCAGGGGTGCCCAGGGTGGGATTGTTGGGGTGTCTGTGCAGGGCCAGGAGCTGGGCTGGGGGATCCTGGTGGGTCCCTTCCCACTCAGGACATTCCAGGATTCCATATTTAAACTCGAGCTCCTGTTCTGCCTCCACAGAAGGTGCTCAGAGCAGCTTCCCTGCCTGAGCTTCCACCCTCATTGGGATTAACCCAGGGATCCCATGGATAAAAGTGAGTGTAGCCCTGGCCATAAAACGAAAATATGCAGTTATCCACCCTCTGCTGGCCTCAGCCCCACTGGAATTACTTTGGATAAGTTTTCAAGGGATCCTGCTTCAGACAGAGTCCTGTCTTGTCCTCTTTTGCATTTTCCACCTCTGCTCCAGGAGTTGCTATCAGCTTGCAAAGTAATTTTCCTTTTAACCAGCACCCTGTTCCACCTTCCCTGTAATTGTATAATTAACAACTTAATCCATCACCTCTACATCCTCCATCCATCACGGGTTAAGCTGAGCACAGCCTTGTGCAGGAGCTCTGCGAGGATCAGCAGCAGCTGATGGAAGGGAAATGAATCCCTGGGTGGGAGAGGTGGCTGGGGGAAAACCTGGATCACCTGGAGCTGCTGTGGGGCTGCTTCCTGCACTTCAATTACCCTGGAGATAATTGTACCCATTTCCCAAACTGAGCTGAGTTGTTCCCTATTAATGTCTTTGTTCAAACTGAAAGTGGGGGGATTTAGGTGGATATCCAGGAGAAATCCTCCCTTGTGAGGAAGGTGGTGCCCAGAGCAGCTGTGGCTGCCCCTGCATCTCTGGCAGTGTCCAAGGCCAGGTTGGACACTGGGGCTTGGAGCAGCCTGGGACAGTGGGAGGTGTCCCTGCCCATGGCAGGGGTGGCACTGGATGAGATTTAATGTCCCTTCCACATAAACCACTCTGTGGTTCTGTGTTTCAATCATTTTATTCCAAAGAAAGGTCCAATTTCAACCTGCTAAAGTGAATCTGTTTACAAGACACTTCAATGACCTCAATCCTGCCCTGCTGTGATATCAAGCCACGCATCTGGAGCTGTGATTAACTTGGTTCTGTGCCTGTGGAACCAAAGGAAATGTAATAAACTCCTTTTCATCCTGTGCTGCTCAGTCGGATTAAAAAATCACTCCCAGGTTGTCTGTCATCCCTGGGGAGTGTGTCCATGACATGATCATCCCCAGGAAGAGCAGCAGAGATGGAATTGGAGCTGTCTGGATTCAGGGGAGTTTCCATCCCATGATCATCCCCAGGAAGAGGAGATGGAATTTGAGCTCTGCCATCCCTGGGACAAGGAGCACACGGAGACCCTGATGGGCAGCACAGCTCCAGCACAGAGAGATGTTTCTGTACAATGATTTGGACCATTCTATCAACGAGGCTGCTCTGTAATTATCCAATCATTTGCATGCCAGGCTGTCAAAGCATTCATTAGAGTCCCAGGGTATCTTAGCTCCAGATGTGCTGCCTGTTCCCTTGTGCCCACGACAGGGCCTGGAGTGTGACCCCCACAGCAAAAGAGCTGCGAGTTCAATTCCTCCCTGCTTTGCTCTCCTGCTTGGGTTTTTGGTCCCTCCCCAAAGGAACTGAAGGAATGAAAGGCCAGAAGTGATTCTGGGCCCAAGAGGTGACTGCAGGGCTTTGGGAATGAGAATTGTGGCAGAGCTGCTTCAGGTGACAATTTGTCAGCCACTGGTGCCTGTGTGAGGCTCCTGTTCCAGGGATGAGCTGGGAGCTGGGATCTGTCCCTATTCCCTTTGGGATGCCCACACAAGGAGAGGTCTCCAGGCTCCAGGGATGAGCTGGGAGCTGGGATCTGTCCCTATTCCCTTTGGGATGCCCACACAAGGAGGGGTCTCCAGGCTCCAGGGATGAGCTGGGAGCTGGGATCTGTCCCTATTCCCTTTGGGATGCCCACACAAGGAGGGGTCTCCAGGCTCCAGGGATGAGCTGGGAGCTGGGATCTGTCCCTATTCCCTTTGGGATGCCCACACAAGGAGGGGTCTCCAGGCTCCAGGGATGAGCTGGGAGCTGGGATCTGTCCCTATTCCCTTTGGGATGCCCACACAAGGAGGGGTCTCCAGGCTCCAGGGATGAGCTGGGAGCTGGGATCTGTCCCTATTCCCTTTGGGATGCCCACACAAGGAGGGGTCTCCAGGCTCCAGGGATGAGCTGGGAGCTGGGATCTGTCCCTATTCCCTTTGGGATGCCCACACAAGGAGGGGTCTCCAGGCTCCAGGGATGAGCTGGGAGCTGGGATCTGTCCCTATTCCCTTTGGGATGCCCACACAAGGAGGGGTCTCCAGGCTCCAGGGATGAGCTGGGAGCTGGGATCTGTCCCTATTCCCTTTGGGATGCCCACACAAGGAGGGGTCTCCAGGCTCCAGGGATGAGCTGGGAGCTGGGATCTGTCCCTATTCCCTTTGGGATGCCCACACAAGGAGGGGTCTCCAGGCTCCAGGGATGAGCTGGGAGCTGGGATCTGTCCCTATTCCCTTTGGGATGCCCACACAAGGAGGGGTCTCCAGGCTCCAGGGATGAGCTGGGAGCTGGGATCTGTCCCTATTCCCTTTGGGATGCCCACACCAGGAAGGGTCTCCAGGCTCCTGAGCCCCTCAGCAGGACAGGGACCAGAGGAGGGCACTGGGAGATGCTCAGGGATTGTCCCTGGTGTTGCAGGCAGGAGGCAAAGGAACCTTTGCTGTGCTGTGAAATTCCTGGGGATCCTGGGTGGAGCTTGCCCACTCCATCATGGGATTGAGAGCAGGGCTGAGAGTTTGGAGCAGTTGCCTGAAGGTCAGTTTAAAATCCATGGAAAAACCAGGCAGGACCTTCTGAGAGTGGGATAAATGTCCTTTGGTTTTCAGTGGAGGAATCCAAGTGAGTTTTGTGTAGACAGAGATGTGACTTGAGTGCCCAAATGGGGACAAAACCATTCCCCACATGAGCCATTGAGACTCTTGGTCACCTACCCTGAGTCCCCTGGGGAGGTCCTGTCTTTCCCAGCCTCCTCAGGTCCTGGCCAGAGGACTGAGGGAGGATTTTTCCCATGTCCTGGCTGGATGTGTCACCCTCACATGGCTCTGGTGGCTTCAGGATCAGCTGCCACAGAGAAGGAGAGCAGGAACAGCACGAGGTGAGCTCAATTACCTGCCAGTACTCAAAGTATTCCCAAGTTCCCATCAATTTCACCATTTAATTAAAGAACAGGGATCTCCAGCTCTTCCAGATTTCTCCATCAGGTGATGCATGTGGGAACACAGAACACACTATTTTGGGAGCCAAACTGCGCAATGCTTCCATGAAAAAAAAAAAACAGAGCAAGATGTGATTGTCTCCTTTATTTTAGAATGAGGGAAAATACCACCCAAAGGGCCTGGAACATGAACATTTTGGGGATAAATGTGGATGTGACGTGTATGTCTTGCTATATTGAGCCAGACACGAGGTAGCAACTGGGGCCATTTCAGCCCAAAGATGCTCAGTCCCCAGTCCCAGGGGCTGCCTGGAACTGGGAAAGGCATCCCAAGGACTCAAGCCTGTCCTGCTCCTGGAGTCCCTGGAGGGTCGGTGACCTGCAAGGTGGAGCTCAGGTGCAGTCCCTGCTGGCAGCAGTGCAGCTGCAGTGAGATGGAAAGTTTGGATGCCACAGGGTAAGAAAGATTTAAAGCTTAGGAGAGTGTTCAAAGGAGGGGCACAAAAATGGGGAAGGGTCTCCAGGGGAAGCTGAGGGAGGACAAGATCACTTGAAATGTTCAGCTGGAGCAGAGGAAACCGAGGGGAGACTCATCAGGGGCAGCTCTGATCTCTGCTCCCTGGGACAGGGACAGCACCCAGGGAACAGCTGGAGCTGGGCCAGGGCAGGCTCAGGCTGAGATTAGGGAAAGGTTCTTTCCCCAGAGGGTGCTGGGCACTGCCCAGGCTCCCCAGGGAATGGGCACAGCCCCGAGGCTGCCAGAGCTCCAGGAGCGTTTGGGCAGCGCTGCCAGGGGTGCCCAGGGTGGGATTGTTGGGGTGTCTGTGCAGGGCCAGCAGCTGGGCTGGGGGATCCTGGTGGGTCCCTTCCCACTCAGGGTATTCCAGGATACTACAAATATGTGTCTGAAAGAAATGGGGATCCCTCTAAGGCTGGGCTTAGAAGAAGAAGCCTGGCTCTTCACTGTCTCCAGAAGTAATTCATGCACGGATTATTTGGAATATGGAATCTGTTCCTACACTTAGTGAGCAGCAGCTCATGGATTTGGGCACCAGAGTCCAGCAAGAGCAGCTTGGAGAAATGAGAAGAAAATGAAATTAGAGCTGGCAGGAGCCCAGCCCTGCTGTGCAGCCAGACTCAGACTCGGGGTGTGCAGACAGAGAGCCCTGCCCGAGCGTGTCGATAATAGAAACAAGAAGAGAGTGTGATAAGGAGAAGCTGAGAAGGGATAAAAATGAGCCATGGGAAGAGAGGCTTTTGTTATTTTGTCAAGGAACAAAAACTTGAGGAAGTGAGAATACTCAGGGAGGAATAATAGCCGAGGCACCAGACAAGCTAATAAATGTCTGATGAACAATGCAGCTCCAGCCAGGAGCAGACAGAAGATGGAGACTATTTTCAATTCAAAACAAAAAAGCAGGAATAGGGGAATAAATAGTTACATTGGAGGGCAAAACTCTGGCAGCCACATGGAGCTTTGGAAGTGGAAAAGTTGCCCTATTTAAAGGAAATTGGTGGGCATGTAATTTCACCTGTGAGGTAAAAGTGGTTTGGAGAAGCAAATCTAATTCCAGACAAATATCCCTGACTGCACACAGAGTTAAGCTGCCCTCTGAAGCAAATCCTGCCATGGCAAGGGAGGAATTTTCCCTGGGTTGTCCTCAGTGTCCCCCATGCAGAGCTGTGACCAAGGCACAGCTGTCACAGCACAGGACATGGCCACAGACACCTGAGGCCACCAGACATTCCAAAAGGAATTAAAGTGCCCATTCTGGTCCATGCCACTGATTGTCCAGACCACACAGCCACAGCAGGAACAGCTCAGGCATCTGGGATTCCATGGGAAGAAATTTTCCCAGAGAGTCCAGCACATCCATGGGCAATTTTCTGAAGGATCTGCCAACACAAAGCATTGCTCAGTTTTGCTGTGGCACCAGTCCAGCATATACTGGGATACAGAACCAGCTGGGATCTCACTGGAAAAGGTTTCCCAGAGCAGCTGTGGCTGCCCCTGGATCCCTGGCAGTGCCCAAGGCCAGGTTGGACATTGGGGCTTGGAGCAGCCTGGGACAGTGGGAGGTGTCCCTGCCCATGGCACTGCAGGATTTTTAACCTCCCTTCCAACTCAAACCATTCCATGATGCTGTGATAATTCCCACAACACCAGCACGTGGAAGAAACAGGAACTATTTCAAGCACAATTTAAAAACTGAACTTGTGCATAAAGCAATTTTCCACGAGGAAGCCACAAACCCTGAGGCACTGTCACCCCAGAGGTCCCTGAACATGAGGGGAGCAGGAGGGGGGGCAGTGCTCCCAGGGAACACAAGGACACCCAAAAATAAGGGAGAAGGGATCTGGCACATCCCAAACCCAATGCAGGGCAGGGTTCTGCAGGTGGGGGCCCAGCAAGGAGCAGAAGGCAGGAACAGATCCCACTTCAAGCCATGAGAGAGCTGGAATATGCTGCTCCATGAGCACCATGAGGAGAAACTGAGGAGACCTCAGCTGGAATCTTCATATTCCTGTGGAAATGGGGCAGAGGGAGCAGCAGAAAGAAAATCAGGGGACTGGGGAGCTGATGGGCTGGAAAGTCCTGAGCAAAGGTGTTCCTCACCTCCAGGCCTGGGCCCTGAGCCCTGTCCTGCAGGCTCTGCTTCCACACAAAAAATTCCTGGGAGGAATCTTAACAAACCTGATTTAGATTGGCTTTTTTGGTTCCCCCCCCCCACCCCCTATTTTTTTGTCCTAGGGATTTAATTTCACCTCAGGTGTCCATAAATGAGTGGCCTGGGTCTGATTTCCTCACCTGAAGCCTCTTCCAAGGGTGATCCCTGTGTCCCATCCCTCCCTGGTGGCTGGAGGATGCTTTCCCCGCTCCCTGCACAAAGGGCAGGGCAGGGATGAGGCCTTCAAGGCCTGGCCTTTATGGGAGATGGGATTTTGGGGTTTTTTTTTGGCAGCAGCCATTTGGGAACAGAGCATTTTCCTTTTCCTTTTTTCCCTGCTTTGTCACCCCCTGGGGCTGCCCAGCCATAAAAACAGCCCCAACACCAGAATCCAACCCCATGAAGGCCCCAAATCTGCCCAAAGAACTGTGGTGTATCAAAGATCCTCTCTTGGAAACGAGGACTTGCAGGCCCAGCTGGATCAGCCTGGACACTGGGTCAGGGAAAGGAAGATTTCCAAGATATCCATTACAAAAGCAGAACATGGGAAGTGCAGGACTTTTGAGCTATGATGCTGCCAGGAGAGTCAGGGAGATAGTCCTGAGATTTATGGACAGAATGTGCTCCCCAACTCCTGCTACAGCTTCGGAACTTGTGGGAAGTCTTATTTATCAACCCCAGGGAAAGGACAAATGTAGGAACAGGCCATGACAGATAATAATTCAACATGCTGGGTGAATCTCCAGCGAGTGGCATTTTTCATTTCATTCCAGTGTTTGCAGAGAACTTGGCACTGGTGTTGTTTTCATTTAATTTCTCTGTTTGTAAGAGCTCTGCCCATTCATTTTGGCTGGAATCTGATAAGCAAAGCGAAGGGAGGACAAGGCACATGTTGTTCTTGAGGCAGGGAAGCTGAAAAGAAAATAGATTTTTATTATCAACTCAAATATTGACTGGATATCGTGAGGAGGGAGGGAGGGAGGAAAAACTTGCTCCAGAGGTAACCTCGGAAGAATCCAAGAATCGCAGGCCATTGCTGGAAAGTCTTTATCTTCTGGTTTCTTGCTTTGATAAATAAAGTGTCAAAGTAGGAAATGGAGTCTGCATTGTGCAAATGTCACTGGTCAGAGTGGGGAGACGCAGAGGCACAGCCATGGAAAAGGAGGATGATTTGGAGCTGAAGAAAGGTAAATTTAGTTTGGATATGGGGAAGGAATTGTTCCCTGGGAGGGTGGGCAGGCCCTGGCACAGGGTGCCCAGAGCAGCTGTGGCTGCCCCTGGATCCCTGGCAGTGCCCAAGGCCAGGCTGGACATTGGGGCTTGGAGCAGCCTGGGACAGTGGGAGGTGTCCCTGCCCATGGCAGGGGTGGCACTGGATGGGATTTAAGTCCCCTTTCCACCCAAACCATTCCATGATTCCATGATCCTTTCCAACAGGGTCACACACCCACAGGAGCCATCGTTCATGGATGGAGCTCAAGGGCTGCTCAAGTTTGGGTAAATTTGGGGCAGAGCAGGGCAGGGACACATCAGAGCAGTCCCGGGGTTGTGAGTGATGGCAGAGGGATGGGTGTGGGTGGAAGAGCAGTCACAGAACCATGGAATCGTGGAATCATGGAATCAAGGTCAGAAAAATCCTCCGAGATCCTCCAGTCCAGCCCTTCCCCAGCACTGCCAAGGCCACCACTGACCCATGTCCCCAAGGGCCACGTCTGTGCAGCTTTTGATCACTTCCAGGAATGGTGGGGATTCCATCACTTCCCTGTGGTGTGCAGGAGTAAGGGAATGGCCATGGCAGCATTCCATGGATCTGGAGAGTGCCAGGCAAGGACATGGCTGCAGGGATTGGGGTGTACAGGCTGGAGGAGCTCAGAGGGACTGAGAGAAGGAGGCATTGAAGGGCTCCCTGGTTTCCTTCTTCCATGTTTTTGTAAAATAAAGATGCAGGAAAAGAAATTTTCTCTCTGAGCCTGCCAGGAGCAACCCTGGAGCCCCTCCCCAGCTCTTCCTTCTTTTCAAAGCGACAAAAAAATCTGGGACAGAGGAGCTGCATTGCCATCCAGTTCTGGCTGATGCCTGACACAGATTCCTCCAGGAATTCCCATCCAACCTCTTGGCTTGGACCTCCAGGGGCAGCCAGGGGTGATTGGCAGGGCTGGGAATAAGGATGGGATGCCTGATGGAAAGGGAAGGGCCCTGCAGTCAGGAACTGGCTGAGAGAGACAGACAGGGAATGCAAAGGTGCCGTGATGGGAGCATTCCCATTGGGATAAAACATGGCCCATGCAGCTTATCTCATCCCCATGGAACCACTCGTGGCTCCTGCACAACATGCAGGAGCTGCTCCTCTTTTTGGAGGCGGAAATTCAGATCTGGTGGTGTGAACACTTCAGATTTGATCCATCAAAAGCAAATTTTCCACATTTCCAGTGAGGTGGGAGTGGGCAGTGGGGTGGAGCAGCCCACAGGGAGGTCAATGGAGAAGAATTCCCTAATTTTCCTGGGGTGAAGGAGGTGAAGGAAAGGCCTGGAACATATCCAGGAGGTGAAGGAAAGTCCTGGAACATATCCAGATCAGACATGCTGGTTTCCTTCTGGGGGAGTTTCTTATTCCCATTTTCCTTTCCAAGGCTCCTCCTAAAACTAGAGAGGGAGCTTGGAAAGAAAGAGAGAGTCCAAGGAAACAGAAAATGGAAATAACATCCTCAAGCACAAAGAAAATGAGGCAGAATCAGGGGAAAAAGGGGCTGGAAAAAGATTCATCCCTGCCACTACAACCCCAAAATTGTTCCTGGCATTTAGGTCCTGGCAAAAGCCTGGAAGCTGGAAAAGGAAAAGGTAAAAGCACAAGGATGACTGAAAGCAGCCCAAATTTGCTCTGTCTGGCTGAATTAATTAACATTCATTTTTATCAGAATGTGTTTTCTGTGCATATTATTTAAAAATATTGGGGCAGCTCCTTGAAAGCAGAGGGATGTTTATTGTGTTCCACACCCCCTTATTAAAAAATAAAAAAAAGATAAGAAAGATCATAAAGGAGAAAGAAAGGAAGTGGAAATGGAAGAAATTAACTCTATTTCTGCTTTATGGTTGGTTTCAAAGCTGTTTCCACTGGAAAAACATGGAAAAGGAACATTTTACTGGAAGGAAATCAGCTGGGATTCCAGGATTCCATGGGTTGAGGTGCTGAAGTCTTTTTCTAAAACATTATTTTATTATTCATTGAATTTTTCCTGGTTTTTGCTTACATAAAAATGGCACTTAGGCTTTTCTCAGGATGAATATTTGGCTTTTTCCTGGTTAAAAGACAAAATTCCAGCTTTCCTTTGAGTATCTCCACACATCTTCTGATTTTCAGCCCAAACCAGTCACTTGCAAAGGTGACATTCTGCTCTCCAGCAGAATCGAGGGACAAATCCACTCCTTTGGATAGGAATAAAGCTCCCTGGGAATGGCAAAAAGCAGCCAGGAAATTCCCAGATGGGAATTTGTCCTCGAGGAAAGCCTTGGAGTAACGTGGCATGGGTGGTGCTGGGATTATCTGTCACCAAGCAGGCCCTGGGGTTTGGTCGATTGAGGAACTCAGGCACTAAAACCTTGGAATGTTGAAATTCCCAGGAGTGGCTGGGATTTGACCCTGCCATGAGCACATTTTGCTGGGACAGAGCAGCTCTTGGATCTTCTGCCATCCCAAACTTTGCTGAAGTGAAGTTTAATCGTGTTTGGAGCATGGTCTTGGTGCCAGCACAAATCAACTCACGCTGGGCTCCAGGAATGCGCTGCTCCAAAAGTCCTGCATGATTTATGGAGCTCAGAGGAAAAGTGGGAATGCAGTGTGCCAGGTCATGAAGGCACAGATCAGCCCACAGGGCTTCAGTGGCTCCTCCACATCCATAACTTCACTTTTCCTCCCAGATTTCCCTGGGCCAGGCTGAGGCATCTGGGATCTGCCCTCAGGGATCCATTTGGCAGCTGCCAGGCCTCATTCCCACCATCCTGGCAGTGCCACCTGGCTCATCCATGCCCTGGATCCATGCCCAGCTGGCAGCCTGAACCTGCCTCATCAATATGGAATATTCCCAATAACTGATGGAGGCAAAGCAATCAATAACACCACAAAAGAAGGGACAACAGAAAGGTTTGGGAAGGAATATCCAAGTTTTCCATGTTTTTATGCGTGTATCACCACTGATGGAGATCTCGGCAGCCACTCCAGGTATGAATGGAAGAACAGCCATAGGAATGTGGGATTTTTTTCCCAAGTTTCTGGAGCAATACATGGATTTTTGGTGCAGGAAAAATCTCCCCTTCGCGAACCTTTGCAGCTTCACCACTGGAATAGAAACAAATCCATGATGGATCCCTTTTATTTGCCTGGAAAAGGTGATGATGGAGCCACAGTGGGGCATTTGCTGTGCCCCTGCTTTGGAAAAAACTTCCCAGCCATTCCCAATCCACACCAGCCAACCAAGCAGATGGAGCTGGTCCCTCATTAATCAACCTCCGGATCTGCCTGGGGCCTGCTCTAATTGATTCCGATCTGAGCTTCCATTCTCCAGAAGGGAAAAATAAAATCAATTTCCCAGGTTTAACTCCAGTGCATCAATTCCATTTCCAGGGGTTTTAGGGTTTGATTTCCTTGGACAGTTTTCCGGCACTGTCAGTTTGGAGCGGGAGCAGATTGCTGGAATGATGTTTCAGAGGTGTGCAGGGACACGGCAGGGGTGGGGCACCCACCTCACTCCAGGGGGAGGCTTTGGAAAAATAAAGATTTTATATAAGTTATCCCTTAGAACCATGGAATTGTTCAGTTGGAAGCCCTCTGAGACCACCAAGTCCAAGCATCAGCGTGTTCCCCACTAATCCATGTCCCCAGGTGCCACATCCACAGGTTTTTTGGCTCTTCCAGGAATGGAGACTCTCCCCCTGCCCTGGGCAGCCTGTCCTGGGCACCTCTGGCTCCCAGATGGAAGCAGTCCTTGGAGCACTGTAGGGCTTTCCCAAAGATCTGAAGGAATATTTTTGGACCTTGAGTTGTTTAAGAGTGCTGGAAGTTGATTTGGAATTTAGGGTTTTGGGGGTTGTGAGGCCTCTTGGGGGTCCAAAGTGACTGCCATGGGAAATTCCCATGGGAAAATATGTGGGAAACCTGAGTTCAGGGAGGGAGGGAGG